>CM057145.1:15918650-16068624 GCA_029964075.1 Patiria pectinifera
GATTCATCATCATGTCTCATGTTCATCGCTTGCGCTACATCTCAATATTTAATTTGGAAAGAATGCTGCAACCTGACGCCACTTCAGCGGTTGTGTACAAAGTCTATGGGGAGTCAAGAAAATCGTCTAAATATTTCCTAGCTGTGCTAGGGGCCTACCTAAATATTGGAAATGTGGAAAGAGTTCCATACTGGACCACCACTCATCTGAAAAGTACCAAAAGTTGTAAATCTGATGGAGAAACACTATCTAAGGAGTGCAAAAATTCTTAAAATACTTTTTCTGTCATGGCCCATAGACTTAGTGCAGTATGCAGGAGGTCTAATTGAGTGAGACTGTCACGCCCCAACTATCGCATCGGTCCCAACTATAGTTGGGCCTGTCCCAACTATAGTTGGGCCTGTCCCAACTGTAGTTCCACAGTTGGGCTGGCCCAACTATAGTTGGGCCTGTCCCAACTATAGTTGGGACGGTCCCAACTGTAAGTTCCATTGTTGGGCTGGCCCATCTATAGTTGGGCCACTCCGATCTTTTTATTTTGCGGTGTCCCAACTATAGTTTACATTGATGTACAACCATAAAACGTTCCCTACAGCTCTGATACACGTCTGACTTTACTGGGGACCACTGAAATTAGCTATTGATGGGGCGAATCTATAGTTGGGCCACCCCAATCTTTTTATTTTGCGGTCCCAACTATAGTGTACATTGTTGTACGATTATAAAACATTCCCTACAACTCTAATACACATCTGACTTTACTGGGGACCAATGAAATGATCTATGGGTGGGGACCATCTGTAGTTGGGCCACCGCAGTATTTTTATTTGGCAGTCCCAACTATAGTTGACATTGATGTACGACTATAAAACATTCTCTACAGCTCTGCTTACATGTCCGACTTGGGACCTTTGACATTAGCTATGGGTGGGGCCCATCTATAGTTGGCCGGCCATGGCAATTTTTAAATTTTGCAAAATGTTGCTGGATAAGAAAACCCAGCAGCTGGACAACTCATCCAACTAGGCAGTACCACGTGACCGGCCAGCCTTGCGGCATGCATGCATGCACGACGAATACACGGTGCCAGCGCCGCGGAACATTTAATCCAACAAAATCTATCAAGCATGAACCATCCGGCGCAACTCCAGTCCTAACTATAGTTGGGCCGACCCAACTGCCGCACTATAGTTGGGACAGTCCCAACTATAGTTGGGACCGATGCGATAGTTGGGGCGTGACAAGACCGAGTGATGTCCCAATAGGCCGAGACCGAGTATGGAATTCTTTCCCTTAAATTTATCCTGTCCTTATCGACACCAGAATTACACCAAACTTACCCTTCAATATTTGAAGAACAAATTTTCTGTGATGTGAGACAAGATCTCTCAAAAAGAAGACTTTTAACAACAATAACAGTTAGGAAACAAACGATGCAGCTTCCATCCACTGCACTGCACACATCACAAAATTGACGGGGCGCCCTCTTTAGAGCTCAAGTCGGCGCATGCATCATCCCACAATGCAGTATTCCAACATGGATGCGCCCATGTAAAAAGCAATTTTGTAAAATTCCCGCTCCAGTTCGTCGCAATTTTTTACGGTTGAAGGAATATCCTAGTATTTTTTTTGTTATTTCCACACCAATTTCAGAGTGCCAGGATCAAGAAAACGCTACATTATGTCTTCAAAGCCGTTGAAAATGTGAGTTTGTCACCGTGACCATACGCGCTGTGCAACAGCCAACTCGTAGTACGCCGATCAACCATGCCAACTCGTACGGCCCGGCGCGCCCGGTCCGGCCAACTCGTACGCCCGGTGTCGTGCCAAAAACCGTCCGGTGCCAAATAGTGTCCGCTAATTAGCATAATGCGATCTGATTGGTCATGCGTCTATGACGTCACGTTGTTTACGGACGCTTGCCAAATAGTGTCCGCGCTTAGCGTGCATCCTAATGCGTGCCTTGTCGAGCTGTCAATACATCGTATAGAAAAGATCTCTTTTCACCTGAATTTGCTTCTTACAATCTGTTTTAACGTTTTCCTTGTTATCTGTGATAACTATTTGACTTGGTTTCCCTAATAGTATAAACATTATATTTGTGCAAAATGTTTGTGTGTTTTTTCGCGTCAGTTCACCTGTTTGGCGTGCAGTAGGTACGTAGGCCTAACGCCGTCTGAAGTGTGTGTAGTAGTACTGTGCTGTGTGTAGCATTATATAACCAACGTTATATTTTACGGTTTCTCCCATGCTCCCACCTAATACTGTCCGATTTTTCCTGCCAAAAATTGTCCGATTTTTCCTGCCAAGCTGTCCGATTCCTCCTGCCAAATATTGTCCGATTCCCCCCTACCAAATACTGTCCAATTTTTCCTGTCAAATACTGTCCGATTTTTCCTGCTAAACAGTGTCCGATTCCCCCTGCCAAATAGTGTCCGATTTCCCTGCGAAAAAATGTCCGATTTTTCCTGCTAAATACTGTCCGATTCCCCCTGCCAAATATTGTCTGATTCCCCCGCCACTGAATATTGTCCGATTTTTCCTGCCAACAAATACTGTCCGGGGGCCCCGCCCTGCCAAATATTGTCCGATTCCCCTTGCAAAATACTGTCCGATTTTTCCAGCTTAATACTGTCCGGCAGACCACAAATTCGCTGCCTTGTGGAGACTCACACACAATAGTGAACAAAACATTGTAAAGGTCTCCACAGGGCAATTTCTATAGATGAATAGGTCTCCACAAGGTTTTCACGAAATAGATATATGGGTTTTACTCAAAAACTAGGAATTTCCAAGGTGTGTTTATTTGTCGCAGATGGAAGAGTTTTAGAAAAGGGATATTAATTCCAAATTTCAGCCCAGGAAACTTATTCTGGTTAAAATAAGAGCATTTTGAAAATTCACTTTCAAAATTGAACACTTTACTACACGGGAACAAAGAAATGTCTCCACAAGGATACAAATTTTGGAGTTCTGGGACGTAACTGTGTGCGCCCTTGTTCTCGCTCGATTGACGGCGCCCGGACACTATTTGGCACCGGACACTATTTGGCATGTACTACATGCCAAATAGTGTCTGGCGCCTACTGCGCATGCTCAGCGGACACTATTTGGCACCGGACGGTTTTTGGCACGACACCGGTCCGGCCAACTCGTACGCCGGCTGAAATAAGCCAAGTTTAATCAATTGAACGGAAAGATTTCCATATACGAAGTTCACTAATTTTCCTCTGTATTGACTAACAAGCCCCCAGATAGCAATTTCATGTCACCAAAGTCAATTTGAGCAGTGAGAAAATACAAGCATTTTCTTAGAAAACACTTAGAATTTTTTAGTCCAATCTCATAGGGTTTGTACACAGGGTGTTGAGTGAACTTCGTATATTGAAATCTTTCCCAATTATTAATTAAATGTATAATTTGTGTTTGAAATAAACCCTTAACATGCTTAAAGACAAAGTCTTAGTAACTTTAGTTTACTCATAATTGAAATAAAAATATAAATTAATAGTTTTAGACGATTCCAAGCGTTAAAACTTGTGCCTTTTGTTCTCTTACATGGAATGGGGTCCTAAACTACACGCTGACTTAGTCCGAGTAACTAGGACTCTACGGATCACTTTTATAACATTTGGACTATGTCCAAATGTTAAAAAAGTGATTCGTAGATCACTTTTTTAACATTTGGACTATGTCCAAATGTTAAAAAAGTGATTCGTAGAGTCCTAGAGACCTAGTTACTCGGACTAATGCTGACTGGGAATGGAAATTGCCCAGCTTAAATTTCATGTTATTCAGAACCTAAATTTTCATCACTTTTCCCCCCAACAATTTCTGGCATGGATTTCTTCTGAACTAAAGGTGTTCGTGTAAAATAACCAAATAAACGTGGATATGATCTCTTGACAGACTTGTCTGTGGGGATGTGGAGGGCAGATTCCGTCAGCTATTCACCAGAGTCAACAATGTCAACAGAAAGGCTGGCCCATTTGAGGTGAGATTTCGGGAAAAAATGTTGCAATCTGACACCACTTTTAGAAAACGGCAACAGCGTGGGAAAACGGCAACAGCCAAATATCCACTGCCTTGTATTACTGTCGAGCGCAATTTGAGTCCCCCACGCAAGTTTAAACTTGCACGCGCAAGTTTAAACTTGCGCGAGGGACTCCTGAAGCACGCAAATTATACCGCGCCATTTTAATTTGCGTGCGCAAGTTTAAACTTGTGCAAAGGCGATCGCAACCTTCTTTTGCGGGCGGGATTTTCATTGATGAAGAATTTTTTTTTTTCAAAACGCGAGTACATGGAGAAATAATGGAATAAATGAATGAATAAAGAAATAAATAAAAAGGGGAATTCAATTAGCGTCAATGAAAAGAAACATTGAGATGTAGCAGTGCTTATCAGAGAAGTTGTTTAAGGGTACGTGGGGCGGGGCCAGGGAGGGGACCGGGCAAGCAATCACTCAACTTTAGCACACTAGCGGCGATTGCTTGGAAAGTGTACTGAAGTTGTTCAAAAATGGAGACCAGCTTCAAGTTTTTTGCTTTGTAAACCTAATTAGCATTTTATTTATATTCTTGAATGTAAATAAATCATAATTTCCTAGGTGTAACCCGCTTTTAACGTAAAAAGAATGATTATGATCCCTTCAATTGTTCAAGTTTTGACACTATAGTATTAATCATTTACATTATTTTTAAAATGCTTATGTATTCTACAATTAAAAAATACTTACTCTTAAAAAAAAAACTAATTAATTTAACAATTAATAAATTGTACGGTACAATAATTCATATTGTTTTTAGAAATACTTGCATAACATTTCGAGCGCTGTGAACACTTCAAAAATGCATAATTTGAAAAAAAAATTAATGAATGCATTACTAATTTAATTAATTAATTAAATGTATTACTTTAATAAATATTTTTTATTGCAGGCTCAATAATTCATATTAAAAAATGTTTACAACTTAAAAACGCTATGCATATAAAATGGTAATTATTTTAAAAAGTAAATAAATTTGCAAATGATTTAATTAATGAATTTAATCAAATGTTTAAAAAAAAAAAAGGCATTAAGGCATTGTCTCCCGAAGCTCAGTGATGCTATTAAATCGGAGAAAAAATCTGCTTTAAAAATAATGTTACATATCTGCATGAGTATACCCAGGGGCAAAATAGTTTAGCGGCTCTGTATGCGTGGCCGGGAAATTCTATGCAGTGCGCAAGTTTAAACTTGCGTGCGCAATTTGTAGCAAGGAAATGAATGCGCGCGCAAGTTTAAACTTGCGTGCGCGCAGGTTTAAACTTGCGCGCGCAGGTTTAAACTTGCGCGGGGGACTCACTTTGCGCTCGACATTACCATGCTTCAATTTAGCTGCAATGATCGATTACAAATGTGCTGCAAACAACCCTAGTTCTAGGGCTTCAAATCACTTTTTATTTAATACAGATGCTGCTTTGTGTTGGAGAGTTTTTCGGTGCAGACGAAGGAGAGTGGAGAAAGTATGAGAATGGGGAGGAAAAAGGTGAGTCCGTTCACTAAAAAAGAAATGGACCATGTGGTGTCTGACACTGGTTTTGTACTTTAAGAGCTCAGTGGAGAATTGTTAAAAAGAAATGCATCCATCATCTAGTAATGGTCAAGGAGATTACAGACTAGGAGTTTTGGATCATTTCTCCGAATCATTCATTAGACATCATGGTTCATTGGCTTTGTCACAGACATTACATTTTCTTCCATAATGCTGCAATTACCTACACATAGTTATAAATTGTGAATTGTTTTTTAATGCAGAGGTATTGAACGTCATAATGTATTTTGTCTTTTCTGATAGCACCAATCCCGACGTACATCCTTGGCCCCAACAGACCAGAGAACATGAAGTATATTAAAGATGTCAATGGGTGTGAACTCTGTGAAAACATCACTTACTTAGGTAAGCAAGGATGTAAACGCTACAGGTTTTTAATAAATTGTAAAAAATAGTACCATGCATGTGTGAAATACTTCTTTTTCAAAGATGGGTGATGAACTTAAAATTTTGGTTGAAAAAAAAAAATTATTAGTGGGTTTTACACTTGGGTCACTAACTCTTTTTTTTAAGAAGCTATTAATACTATGGGAATACCCTGGGTAAAGAAATGTAATAAATAAATAAATAAATACTGCTTGTGGAAACAGGCACTATTTGCCAGCAAAACACAGATTGGGAAGTCAGGTTGGCACGGTGATATTTTGCCGGGTTTGATTCCTGCCCGGACCACAAGTGGATTGGGTTTTCAGTCCCTGCCTGATTCCGTGGGTTTCCCCAGAATATTCTTCTGGGGTTTTCCTCCCACCTCTAGACTGTAATTTCTTCTCTGTTGTCTTCTCAGGCTTGCAAGCTACAGTGCCTAGGGCACTTTTGAGGAATCCTTGGTTCCACTACCAGAAAGAAATAAAATAACATAAAAAAGTAAGCACATTCAGAGTTTCTTTGAATCGTTTATTTATTCCAGGCAAAAAGGGCATTTTCAGCGGTGCGTCCGGGTTACAGATTGGCTACCTGAGTGGTACAGAGCAGACTCATGCGGCAGTCCAGGAACCCAACAACTTCAGCAAGGCCGACATCGATGCGCTGGCCGTACCTCTTATCGCAGACTCTAAGTTCAAGGGTTTGGACGTACTCCTGACTTCACCATGGCCCCACGGGGTGTTCAAGTACTCAAACATACCGGTGAGTTACGTTTGGTTGTTGCATTGCTGGTAATGATTGATTTTAGTTGAAGGGTTTGTGTTGCAGTTGTTCAGTTGCTTTCTAAAGTCACAATTGTTAGAAACGTGTTGAAGAGGAATCTCAAAACTTGGATCAATCATCCCTTTCTGAATGCTACAAAGATGTGCATTCTTAACTCTTTCGCTACGGAATTTAATTTACCTTTTTTGTCCCAACTGGACGTAATTGATCGCTGGAAATTCCGCCGAGCGTCGATTTGGGCGCCGCCATCTTTAAAGGTATCTCCGTAAACAAACTGCTCACAATAACAAAAAGCGCACCCCGGCCAGACGGAGAGCCGCTGGCAGCGGCTCAAACTAGGGTCAGAGGTTATACGATATAAATTATGTAGATATGGCCCACGTCATGGGGATACCCTGTTTATTCACAGCGACGCAACCGAGCCACTGCCAGCGGCTGTCCGTACGACCTGTACAATTTGTATGTGCCGCTGTCAGCGGCTCGCCGTAGCGAAAGAGTTAAGTAGAGTGTGCATTTATGGGAAGTACAGAAACCAGGTACCCAATTGAAAAAAAACATGGGTACCAGGGTACCCGTGTCAGAAACCCAACGCCAAACTTCAAATCTTTGAAGTTGCTGTTCATGTTGTTTATAAAGGTCCGCATGATAATACTACCACATCTGGGCATCAATGCAGCAAGATGCAAGTGTGTACAGTGGCCTGTTTTTCACAATCATTGTAATTGTTTCGTTTGTACTTACAGGAGGGCCTCAACCCAGAAACAACCGGCTCCAGTCTAATTGCAGATTTGGCTCTCGCTGTGCGACCGCGTTACCACTTTGCAGCTCAAGAGGGCGCTTTCTATGAACGTCTCCCGTATCGAAATCATAAAGTGCTGAATGAGTCTACGAAGCATGTCACACGATTCTTGGGGCTCGCAAAAGTTGGAAACCCAGAAAAGAAAAAGGTTTGTATTTACAGTACATTTTAATCCTCGCAGAATGGCTGGAGACATTCAACTGAAATGGTATCATTTGTATCTGCATGATTTTCACCATTGGGTTTTTCCCTTCACAGATGTTTTTTTTTATAAACACTTTATAGTCAGTGCTGTCCGAGTGATTGTGTGAAAAAAAATCACTTGGGTGGGACTCGAACCCTCGACCTCCTGCCCACCAGTGCAGATGTTTTACTACTCGACCAGCTAGCCCGTCGGGGCCAGCCGGCCGACTCCAATCCGATATAGCAGCAGGCACTGCAGCCAAACTATTCATAAGATGAATTTGCGTCGGGGTGCTGTAAATTCAATATTGGGTTTCACCATTCACTGACTTTTTTTTTCTTAAATACGTCTGTTAAATTTACATCACCCCGATGCAAAAGAAGAGTTTGGCAGCTAAGAGTAGCATACTGAAATGCATTTGATATTTAGTCTTTCTTATCCATTATTCTGTTGTCAGTACTTGTACGCCTTCAACATCGTCCCAATGAAGTCCATGGAGAAGGAGGAGTTGGTCAAGCAACCACAGGACGTGACTGAGTGTCCATATAGCTGGTCCGGAACCAGACAGGAACAGAGACCAGAGGTAAACTATAACTGTATGACGCTACTAGTATTTCAAGGTTTAGATTCCAGTAGTTAATTATTTGAAGCCATTTACAATGAATGTTCACATAGAGATTAGGCGAAAAAATAGTTCTGCTTCCGGTTTCCCTTCCTACCCTAATCTGACAGCCCATACCCTAATTTTTTGTGGGGAAAATGAGAAAAAAAACACCCAAAACCATAAATTTCTACCTTTTACCCTTGACTACACGCAGATGCCTCCATATGATCGTGCACAAAAAAGATGCCCCCCCCCCCCGCCCCCCAAAAAAATTCCCCACCTACCTACCCTATTTTGAATGCCATGTAATCAGAAGCTGATTTTTTTTTGGCCTTATCTACAATCCAGCTCAACAAAATTAGTCGGAATTAGGGACATACTTAGAAAATGTTGGTTCTCAAACTAAAACAATTATGAACAATTTCACGAACGACTTATGTGGTTCAATATTAGGTTTGACCCTTCAATGACGTATTTTATAAACACTGTATACTCAGTATACAGTGTTTATAAAAATGCGTTGATAAAGGGCAAAACCCGATATTGAATTGACATCACCCCGACGCAAATTCCATCTTATGAATAACTTATGTGGCCAATTTGTTGACCAGTTCTTCATCCAATCAAATTAGTTTAACCACGTACAGTTCAACACTGGTTTGCATAGAACCTTGCCTCAGCTTTACCAGATAAGTTTTGAATGTTTCTTTTCTTTGACTGTTCATTGCTTTTCTCAGGCAGACATGTCCAACCAGTACTTCTTCAGCCAGAACTCAGGAGGAAGGGGCAGAGGTCAGAAGAGGTCACGAGGTCAACACCACGGCGGACCGGACAGGAAAAAAAGACCACGTACGAGAAAATGAAATCATAATGTTTCAATTAAAGAAAAACCCTTTTTGGTTTTGGATTTATTTTTTTGGTTTAGTTGTAGTACCCACTGCTGCATCAGACTCAATCAGGCCAGTCGGCAAGCTCGGTGGTCGAGTGGGTAAGACATCTGCATAGTAAGCAGGAGGTCGTGGGTTCGAGTCCCACTCAAGCAGTTTGTGAATGTTTTCTCAGACAACACTGAGTATACAGTGTTTATAAAAAAACCGGCAAAATCGGTGAAGGACAAAATCAATATAACAAAAAAATATAAAATAATATTTTTAAAGAAGCAGAACCTAAAATTCCCTGTTTGTTGAAGAATTGTCCAATCATTGATTGTTACAGAGCCGACAGGTCCATGCTGGTTCTGTCTGGGAAGCCCTGAGGTGGAGAAACATCTCGTAGTCAGCGTCGGAACATCGGTAAAAAGTGGTCTTTTACTTTATTTGATATCGTTTTCATTTTTATGTCAGAGATCATGAAACTTTAATATTGAAAAAATTAAGAATTCCCAATTTTGTTTGTGTAGTTACCACATTTTAGTTTGTGACAAAAAAAATCCGTAAGTATTGTGATTTGATCTTGGATAGATATGGAATTGTAAATTTGCTGATATTTTTATCACAAAGAACAAATACTATTTGCTTTCAATAAGTCAGATTTCCTCTATTTTGCAGACATACATGGCTTTGGCAAAGGGAGGTCTGATTCCGGACCATGTTCTCGTTCTTCCTATTGGTCACTACCAGTCTATTGTTGATTTGCCCGAAGTGAGTATTAAGGACGTGCTCCAATTTGATCATGAATATTTATGAGGTGTAGCTAAAATTTGTATTCCCTGTGGATTGTGACTTTTGTTATAATACATTATAATATAATAAATAATAAGGCCAAAAAAAAAACTTGGTCTCTGGTTCTATTGCCGCGCCTCCTCAAATTTTTGTACCAAGTAGCACCAAGGAATGGGGAAATTGCACCAAAGCAAATGATAAAGGGCACCAAGGCAAATTATGGAGGACACCAATGTATAATGAGGACACAAAAAGCAAAATAGTACCCACCTTGTCTGTACAATACAAGCTTGAAAAAAAAAAAAGCCACCAAAAAAACAAAAAACACGCGTCGCCCCATCAATTCCGGAACTTCGGTCTGACCAGAGACCGACTAGTTTTTGTTTTTTGCCTAATATACATTACATGGCTATCTGGCTGGCAACCTTAGTTTTATGCTGAGCAAATTTGCATGATTAGTACTCCATGAAATTGGTCAATAAAGTTTGTGTTTCTGTCCATTTCTTAGGATGTTATTGAGGAACTGGAGCAGTACAAGAGCGCCCTCCGGAGGTACTTCAAGTCCATTGGAAAGACCTGCATCATCTTCGAGAGGAATTTCAGAACGCAGCATCTTCAACTACAAGTAAAAATTCATCACAGATTTTTCGTATGAACTATGACATCCTTTAACTTTAACTATTTGACCGCCTTAAATTGAGAAGTAGTTTTATTTGAGAATAAAAAACATTAGAAATTACAGCTCATTTTACCAGATTCACCCAAAATTTTTAAAACCTAAGTGCACTTGACACGGAAAAGCAAGGCTGCACGGATTTGTGCTCATTCAGCTTAAAATTACTCGCGCTCTTCATATCATATATGCGTGAACCAAATGGAGCAAATGGCGCCCTCCGAACATTCACAGAGGCCATTACGACTGCTTACCTCTCGCCCCGTTGCAGGTCATACCAATCGACAGAACCGTCTGTGATGACATCAAGGAAGTCTTCACTTCCAGAGCGGAGCAGCAGAAGTTGGAATTGTTTGAGATTCCCAAACACACTGATCTCAAACAGGTAGGCTATTCTGAATCAACTGATTCTGCGTATTAATTAGTTAAATCAATTAATTTATTCACGTTTATTGGAACAAATTGTAAGACGCAGCTGAAAAGTGGAAACTGTACGAGTACACTATAACAACTAAAAATGGAGAAAGGTTTGATGTGCTAAAGAAATCTGATTGATTTAGTAGAATAAACATATTTCAAAGAATAAGAGTTGAGGCTTTACATGGTGGAGTATCGGTATCGTTTCGGTTTGCGGTAACACCATGTGGTAATAACTACTGTCGCTCAGTAGATATTTAGTTCTTAAAAGAACTTGTCCTGCTTATTATCAACTACCGCTAAGTAGTTTTAGATCTGATAAGAACAGTCCTGCTTAGTTCTAAAAGAACTTGTCTTTGGTCTCAACATTTCAACTAGCCTGCTCTAGTCATCGTCAGTAGTGTTTATGGACATCTGAATCATTTTTTCCATCATTTATTTCAAGTAACATCTGTCTGTCCTGTCTTTCAGGTTGTATCAGTCGGCAATCCTTACTTCTACGTTGAGTTGGACGGTGGAGTCAAACTACTGCATCAGATCAAGAAGAACTTCTTCCCTCTTCAGTTTGGCAGGTAAGAACTCAAGTCATTCTTGCACCTCCTTTTGAGCAGGAAAAAGACAAACGCCAGTGTTTTGTATAAAAAAATTGCAGTTGCAGCCGTCTCATTGACTCGGATATGTGCCTTATTTGTCGATAAATAAGATGACCTTCTCCTTCTCCTTGTTTCTCCAGGGAGGTCATGGCCAGTGAAGTCCTCCTTGACATGCCAGACAGAGCCAACTGGAAGGCTTGCTCCATGGAGAAGGAGGAAGAGGCAAGGTTAGCTCAGGAATTCCGCAAGAAATTCGCTCCATTTGATTTCAACGATGAGTAAAGAATTAACAGGATATAGCCAGAAAGGATTACTTTTGGGATTTCTTTTGGGTCACCTCAGAGCTCGCTTCAGTATTTCACACAGTGCATTCCCCTTTAGTGAAGTGATCTGAGCTATACTAAATGCACATGTGATGGTTAACGACGGATCCGGGGGAGGGGCTTGCCCCCCCCCCCCAAAAAAAAACGAATGCAATTTTTTTTATAAGTGACATTGCAAAAAAGGCAGCATCTGTGTACACTGCCATCTTTTCTAAAGCAAAAAATTTGATTAAAGTGGTCAGAAATTGCTTCAGATCGCACCACAGAGCATCTAGAATCAAAAAAAGTTTTCGGGGCCCACTTCGACGCAGTTAATTTGTGGACCCACTATGTGGGAGACCAACGTTTCCCCCCTCCCCAAATTGTGTCCTGGAACCGCCCTTGGTGTTGGTCCCAGTAACGGCTTAGTCTAACAAAACCCTAATTTCAAAACCGGATTGGTGCATAGACATGCTCGTACTTATGTGTGCATTAAGACGTCTACAGATCTTTTTCCACATTTATACTTCGCTTGCGTGCGAAGGAAATTGAACAATTGAGTAGGAACAATCTGTGTGTTACAGTTTAAACGATTTTTGTGATTTTTTCTCAATCGTTGATCAAATGTTTTAGCATGTAATATTAAAGCAGCAATTTTTAAATGCTCTGGGTTTTTTTAAGTCTGTAAAATGTAAATACTGAATAAATGCACAATTTAGTCTGAATTTTTAATGGTCTCAATGTTTACGTACATGTATGTGGAGTGACATTTGCATAAAAATGGTATGTACCTTTATTTTCTAGGCATTTATCACAGTGAAATTATCAATGCGTGACACTGGCATTAACAATTTAAGTGTGGTTTACAAAAATACACATTTTTTTTAAATGAACATTGGTAATAAGAAAGCACTCAAATTTAAAATTTCCCAGGAATGTCAAATTTTGATGAAAGTGCAAGGTTAACCCCTTACAATTTGAAACTATCCACAAAAGACAAATTTTGCCCAATTTTGATGAAAATGCAAGGTTAACCCCTTACAATTTGAAACTATCCACAAAAGACAAATTTTGCCCAATTTTGATGAAAATGCAAGGTTAACCCCTAACAATTTGAAACTATCCACAAAAGACAAATTTTGCCCAATTTTGATGAAAATGCAAGGTTAACCCCTTTCAATTTTATTTTCCCCAGAAAAGTCAAATTTTGCCCAATTTGTTGAAAGTGCAAGGTTAACCCCTTACAATTAAATTTTTCCCAGAAAAGACAAATTTTGCCTAATTTTGATGAAAATGCAAGGTTAACCCCTTATAATTTTAAATTTCCCAGAAAAGTCAAATTTTGCCCAATTTTGTTGAAAATGCAAGGTTAACCCCCTACAATTTTAAATTTCCCAGAAAAGTCAAATTTGCCCAATTTTGATGAAAATGCAAGGTTAACCCCTTACAATTTTAAATTTCCCAGAAAAGTCAAATTTTGCCTAATTTTGATGAAAATGCAAGGTTAACCCCTTACAATTTTAAATTTCCCAGAAAAGTCAAAGTTTGCCTAATTTTGATGAAAATGCAAGGTTAACCCCTTACAATTTTAAATTTCCCAGAAAAGTCAAATTTTGCCTAATTTTGATGAAAATGCAAGGTTAACCCCTTACAATTTTAAATTTCCCAGAAAAATTTAATTTTGCCTCATTTCGATGAAAATGCAAGGTTAACCCCTCACAATTTTAAATTTTCCAGAAAAGTCAAATTTTGCCCAATTTTCATGAAAATGCAACCCCTTACAATTTGAAACTATCCAGAGAAGACAAATTTTGCCCAATTTTGATGAAAATGCAAGGTTACCCCTTACACTTTTAAATTTCCAAGAAAAGTCAAAGTTTGCCCAATTTTCATGAAAATGCAAGGTTAACCTCTTTCAATTTTAAATTTCCCAGAAAAATCAAATTTTGCCCAATTTTGATGAAAATGCAAGGTTAACCCCTTACAATTTTAAATTTCCCACAAAAATCAAATTTTGCCCGATTTTGATGAAAATGCAAGGCTAACCCCTTAAAATTTTAAATTACCCAGAAAAGTCAAATTTTGCCCAATTTTGATGAAAATGCAAGGTTAACCCCTTACAATTTAAAATTTCCAAGAAAAGTCAAATTTTGCCAAAGTTTGATGAAAATGCAAGGTTAACCCCTTAAAATTTAAAATTGCCCAGAAAAGTAAAATTTTGCTCGATTTTGATGAAAATGCAAGGCTAACCCCTTACAATTTTAAATTTTCAAGAAAAGTCAAATTTTGCCCAAGTTTGATGAAAATGCAAGGTTAACCCCTTAAAATTTAAATTTGCTCAGAAAAGTTAAATTGTGCCCGATTTTGATGAAAATGCAAGGTTAACCCCTTACAATTTTAAATTTCCCAGAAAAGTCAAATTTTGCCCGATTTTGATGAAAATGCAAGGTTAACCCCTTAAAATTTAAAATTGCCCAGAAAAGTCAGATTTTGCCCAATTTTGATGAAAATACAAGGTTAACCCCTTACAATTTTAAATTTCCCAGAAAAATCAAATTTTGCCCAATTTTGATGAAAATGCAAGGTTAACCCCTTACAATTTTAAATTTCCCAGAAAAGTCAAATTTTGCCCGATTTTGATGAAAATGCAAGGTTAACCCCTTACAATTTTAAATTTCCCAGAAAAATTTAATTTTGCCCAATTTCGATGAAAATGCAAGGTTAACCCCTTACAATTTTAAATTTCCCAGAAAAGTCAAATTTTGCCCAATTTTGATGAAAATGCAAGGTTAACCCCTTACAATTTTAAATTTCCCAGAAAAATCAAATTTTGCCCAATTTTGATGAAAATGCAAGGTTAACCCCTTACAATTTTAAATTTCCCAGAAAAGTCAAATTTTGCCTAATTTTGATGAAAATGCAAGGTTAACCCCTTACCATTTTAAATTTCCCAGAAAAGTCAAATTTTGCCATATGTTCATGAAAAATGCAAGGTTAACCCCTTACAATTTTAAATTTCTAAGAAAAATCAAATTTTGCCCAATGTTGATGAAAATGCAAGGTTAACCCCTTACAATTTTAAATTTCCCAGAAAAGTCAAATTTTGCCCGATTTTGATGAAAATGCAAGGTTAACCTTTTACAATTTTAAATTTCCCAGAAAAGTCAAATTTTGCCCAATTTTGATGAAAATGCAAGGTTAACCCCTTACAATTTTAAATTTCCCAGAAAAGTCAAATTTTGCCCAATTTTGATGAAAATGCAAGGTTAACCCCTTACAATTTTAAATTTCCCAGAAAAATCAAATTTTGCCCAATTTTGATGAAAATGCAAGGTTAACCCCTTACAATTTTAAATTTCCCAGAAAAGTCAAATTTTGCCCGATTTTGATGAAAATGCAAGGTTAACCCCTTACAATTTTAAATTCCCAAAAAAGTCAAATTTTGCCCGATTTTGATGAAAATGCAAGGTTAACCCCTTACAATTTTAAATTTCCCACAAAACTCAAATTTTGCCCGATTTTGATGAAAATGCAAGGTTAACCCCTTACAATTTGAAACTACTCAGAAAGACAAATTTTGGGCCGACATTTATCTTACAATTAAAATAATTTAGAGCAACACAATTTTTTGTTAATAAACACTATACTCCTTTAATGACATCTGGAATACATTCCGTTACATCAGCGATTGAATAATCATCTAAAAAAAATTTAAATACACATTGATTACAAAAATAGGTCAGTTATTATACAGACGAGAATAAAAGACTTTGACACCATTTTAAAACATTTCCCTTCTATATATAGTACTTACTATCAAGAATACGAGGTCAAAGGTTAATTATATGCAAACTATTCTACATGAATATACATCAAGGATGACCTGTTCGCAGCATAGCCTCACCACAGAAACATTGTATTGCTATTTTTTTTTTCTGTAAATTTCTTTCTTTTTAAAGGTTTTCTCTAACAGAATTTAGAAACGCTGTTTATGCAATAATTCCACACAATTACCAGCTTGGAGCAACAGGAATGTTTTGGCAATGACAGTTACTGAAATCTTGAAATTACATTTCATTTTTTGTACCGACTAAAATGGTTCAATGGAATATTTATCTACCTGGAATGGTTATTGTTGGAACAGTAACTTTCAAATTAACGCTGTAAGATTACATCATAGTTACAACACTGTGATTTGGCCAGAGAAATAAATTTTTAATCATTATTTTATTACCAGGTTAGATTTGAACCTTAGACCCTAAAGATGACACCCTCTCGCAGTGTGTTATGCTGGTGTAAAAGATTAATACAAAAATAACAATTTTACCATGATTTTCCACTTTATACACAAATAGTACATGATTTCTTTTAAAACTATTATCTTTTTTAGAAAATAAAAATGCATAGATTAGTACAGTGCGATCACAATTATAATCAACAAGAAACTGAATAATCACAAGACATTTAATATATAAATATTAGATATCTCTACACAAAACATACCGTACACTTCTAAAGAATGACATTTAATGAAGATCATAATAGATGTTTCTCCTAATAAAAGGGCATACATAATTTCATTTTAGTTACTGCTGGCATGTTGTATTTTAAATTCTTATAAGCTGACGTTAACATGTGATAGATACAGTAACGGTTCTTTCATCAAATTTTTGACATGATCATAGTTTTATATACTTTAAATTTTTGTTCATCCCTATATTCTTGGACTTAAAAGTTTTAGAAGAGAAAGTGCAATGTTAAAACTAAAAGATACATAATTCATTCTGAACCTCGATTTACATATAGCTTATGAATATTTACATATAATTAGTAGGCACTTATGCAAATGAGTGGTCCCTCAACAAGCTGCTTTTCTCACCAAGCCATGAATAGTTGAAATCTCTGTTCTCCATCCTTCGATTTTGAAAACACGCATATCAATTTTTCTTGGTAACAAAACCGAAGCCCCAAACTACAGGCAAGGAATCTCTGAAATCAACGTTGTCTACAAATCGATCAAGTTACTTTTGGAAAAATTAAAAATCTGACACGTGGATGGAGGAATACAAAGGTATAATCCTGTAAGAAATAAACATCGGATCGACAAGTGGCTACAAAAAACAACAACTAACATTAGTCAAATATCAACTTATCACCACAATGCTACAAGAGTCGCAATCAGAAAACACAATTCAGAATATATTAAGATTATATGAACATAAAAAATAACATCTGAAAAGGTAAATGTTTATGTATAATACTTGAATACTAATAAGCTACAGGTTCATGAATATCTATGATTTTTATGAATATATATGAGATCACATGACCTGTATGATTTGAATATTTACATCTGTTTAACATGCATATGACCTTCACTTTCATGACCCTTCTTAATGACAATACATTCAAAGCGCATATACTTCACCAATGTTTAAAAATTATTTATAAATATCAAAACAACTGTAATGAAGAAAAAAAGGATTAGCAAGTTTGGAAACTAATCCTTTCTGAAGGAAAAAGTGAGAAACATTGATTAAAATAATTCACATTAAGCTCATTACAGTAAAATATCATTGGTACTGACTAAATTGTGTTTATACACCAATTTTAATTTTAGGCTGCAGTGTTTTCCTCAATGCAGTACTAAATATATACAGGATTCCCCAGATATCTTTAACATCTTTGCAGTACTACGATAACAATGATATTTACAAGTATTTTGGATTGGGGGGGGGGGGGTTCATCAGCCTGGAAATTATAAAAATGATGGCATGTTTCTTTTTAAAATAACTACCATCATGTTGGTGACCTCGAATACAAGTTTACTGGCTGCAATGCCAATGAATTCTTGCAGGGTTTTAATTTAAAAAATGGTGGGTATTACTTTTGCAATGAATCAATTCAAACAGTTACATGTTGGCAAATTTGTTAATGAGCAATAAAAAAAATATTTCACATCGTGGTGGACATTAGCGGTTTCATTTTGCATATTTCAATTTTTGAGCACGGTGTACTTTTCCCTTAGAAGGACATGCACAAGAATACATTCATCTACTCACAATCACAGGTTATGAAGACAGTAACTGGTAGCAAGGAAAACACAAGCGTGAATACTAGCAATTTTATAAGTAAGATTTGAGGCTTTGCATGGTGGAGATACTAAATAATGAAAGGTTTGCGGAAACACCATGTGCGAATAATTTCTCAATTAAGAGAATGGTTCTGAAAAGAACTAGAGGAAAAAACTTGACGTTCAGAAGATGTCTCCTGAAGACGGTCAGAGCATACTGACCGGAACGTCGAGTTTATACCTCTGGTTCTTTTCAGAACCATTCTCTTAGTTGAGAAATTATTCGCACATGGTGTTTCCGCAAACCTTTCATTATTTAGCAATTGTATAGCTTTCTAAACTGACGACAGATTTGCTTGAAGCGCCCGCAATTAACAATATGAATGAATGCTACATTATAGTCTGCACAATAGACCATTATCATGTTGCGGCCATCTTGATATTTTCCCATTCAAATCAACGTAACCAAAGCAAGGCTGGAAGGAAAAATAGTCTGGTTCCTTTTTGCAAAAAAAAAATGTCATTCAGTACTGTAAGTGGATACAGGGAACATGACTGAAATGGTGGCAGCATGATAATGCCCAATAGACCCCTCTCATAAACAGCCATCTTGGTAGGCAAATTACAATTGAGTATCCAACGCAATGCATGTATGCGCAGTGTGTAAAATGTTCTAAACATGTGCGCATGTTCCTCAAAATTTCTTCGAAACACGGCACAGCAGATGCGCGTCAGGGAAATTTGAATCCCAAATCGCCGATGCACGTGGCAATCTGCAGACAGTGACTGAATATTTATATAAATCCTTTTACCGCACATAGATTACAACCCCAAAAATATAAAAAGAAATAAGGAAAATTAGCAACTCTATTTTGACTACAAATAGCATGCAAGGCATGATGACGATCACTAAACATCAGCCGAAATGCGTTCTATTTTCTTCTTCTGAGCAGATGGCAGCCATTTTGATTCCAGAGAGCAAAGCATGATGGGACAAGGCGACATGCAAATCAGTATAAGATATCGGTTGTGTGGCTTCGGCTGGACAGGCCGCCTGGTGGAGTGGTGTAGTTACCAAAATGCTGCCGAGTCTGAAGGGGGAAGGGGGGAGGGGGAGGGGGGGGAGGAGAGGGAAGGGGGGGAGAGGGAGGGGAACAGGAGGGGTACAGATGTTTGAAAGGGACAAAGGAGAGCATGGCGTAATTATGCAAATCATGCAAAGCAACTATTTTTACAACTAACAATCAGCAAATAGCCAACGAAAAGCTTTTTTTACGAGGCATGAATCTGATGCATTGATTGGAATAAGGCATCATGCAGTTTTACAGCCAACAGTAGAGAAAGGATCACATTTTTTTTCTAACTTGACAATTTTTTTTTTGGTTTATGAAGATGCAGGCCCTGTCATTTTTTTAAAATATGCATAATCGACTTCAAATTAATAACAAATAATTAAATAAGGATTAAATTTGGTCAGGCTGAGGTAAAAATAAAATTGACCAGAGGTTATAAACATTTACATTTGGTGGCAAACGTTTTGCAAAGGACAAATGGGAATTGAAATGTGTGCTAATGAAGGTTAAATCGTGGGCGAGATACAAATAATGGTTTGTTATTTTGATGAAAACGGGTAATGAATTACAAAGAAAGAGACATTTGCAGAATGGAAAACACGGATTTGTGTCACTACAAATGTACATTACAAACACATTTTCAAACCAAATACGTGTTTGGTAAATTTGAAGTCAAATACATCATTGGTTAGTGACAATAAGTGTCAGTACGATCAAAGAAGAAAACAAATTAGTGTAACAGTACAAAACAACATGATTTCAGAAATAGTGAATACTTGGGCCACTATTCATAGTCAGGCAGTGTTAGTACCCAGCATGCAACCGGACAAAAAGTAATTTCAAACTCTTCAAATTTTATCACAGTGTGATCGGTTTTCAGCAATTTTAACACCGCCTGACTGTGAATAAGTGCCCAATTGAGAATGATGGAGTTTATGTACCGGGCGGTGCGGCGGGATTGAAATCGGGCGGGGGCGAGTTGAACGGTGAGTTGTCGTGCTCGCTGGAATTGTCAGAGCCAGTACGAACTTTCCGTCTGTCCATTATAGCCTTGAGTTCAGAGGAGGTGTTGGTATTATCCTACGACAGTAACATAAAGAACAGCTCCCCTTAGTAACGATAACGCTGCCAATTATATCAGATTCGGTCCAAAAATTAGGCCGCTGGTATCAACTGATCGAAAGGAGCAATGCTCATAGCGATTTGTGGCAAGGTATGCACGTCTGGAGTTGCAAAAATGTGTGATAGCTTTGCAGTGTGAGCGGTGGCAGTTTTGTGGGGGTTATCAATCTTAATTTTGTTTCTCCAAAATGGCTGCCAATATGCTTGTTACCGGATTAATTATATGTGGTAACAAGCATGTTTTGGCCGCCATTTGTTTAAAAACGTGATAGCACCCAAAAAGCTGCACCGCTGCGATGCTATCACATATTTTCCAACTACAGGGGTGCATGCCTTGCCAAAAATCACAATGAGCATTATTCCCCTCATTTGATACCGACCAAACCCCAGGTTGATGGCCTAGTACTGCTTTGTGGATATTTCTTGGGTAAATATTCCTGCCCAACCAAACCAACAAAAAATGTAATGACACATATCTGTGCCACCAGAGTTTTGTTAATGATTTACTTTATTTAGTTTATTGAATTCTTATTTTAACTGGGTAGCCCATTCAGCGGAAACCACTGATCTCCCATGAGGCCCAGTAAAGGGAAGACAATGTGAAGAAATTACAGTTTTAGATGTGGGAGGAAAAGCCCAGAAGACCATACCGAGGAAAACCCACGGAATCAGGTAGGGACTGAAACCCAATCCACATATTGGCCCAGGCGGGATTCGAACCCGGGTCACAGCAGTGGAAGGCCAGGAAAGTATCGCTACGCCGACCTGACTCCCTATGATCTTCCATGAAGTCCGTCTGAATTTCACCTTCAGTTATTCAGTTACTGAACCGTCACACCAAATATACTATACAAATAATGAATGTTTGTGAGTGCAATGGTAAGAATAATTTCATGAGGTGACAGATGGAATGTTTCATTCCACAAGGTGAAGCCGAGTGGAATGGAACATTTCATCTGTCACCGAATGAAACTATTCTTTCCATTGCACGAACGTGAAACATTCATTATTTGTTTTATATAACACCTGAATAAATCCTTGTCATCTGATTGGTTGACTTTTAATAGCCAATTTATTCAGGTTAAAAACTGTTTAAAAGTTTTACAAGGAAGTTCATTATATATAATTTATGCACACTGTTCAACAGGTTGAGAACCATCACATTCAAGTAATCTCGATTTAAAACAGCGCCACCGCCAGCAGCGATGACACCGTGCAATGGAAGTTCTATTCACAGTGCAATAGAACTTCCATTGCACTGTGCGCTGCGCACCGCGCGCGCGCCGTGCTTTGGGACGAATAATTCAATAACATGTGATCAATGATCCAAAAATCAGATGACAGGGATTTATTCAGGTGTTGTATAAAAGCTAATATCCAAGACCACATACACGTGTATGTACTTTTGCCCCGGCTTCAGATCCCACACCAACAGTGGACAAATATTCCCGACATTTGGAAGTCAATCGTACGTAGGTGCTTAAAGGGTTAATACATGAAATGAAATTTAATCCACACATTGGAACTCTTGTGAGCATTAATATTGTGCAGGTTAAGTCATTAAGACATCCAGAATCCAAGAGACTATTAACTCTCTTTGCATTTTGGTTAGAAACTTAAGTTGTTCTGTGTGAAACTAAAACCCAGCCGGAGTTTCTGTCTATGAACTGCAAATGTTGTCTGGTTATAATACCCAAAAGAATTCACACTGTTAGTTAACGGAAACAAGAAGGCACCGGCCAGTACCAGACAACCTGTAAGAGCAAGTGGGTACAAGCCAAAACTAGACAATTCCAGTCAGAACCGGGCAACATCAATCAATTAGAACCAGTCACAGCCAGTGACAAACTAGTCAATATCACTCAATCAGCCATGACCAGTTACAACCTGCAAGGACCAGTTAAAACCTGCCAGAACCAGTCAGTTCCAGTCGGAACCAGTCAATGCCAAAAACTAGTCGGTATCAATCAAACTGGAACCAGTTGGACAAGTTACAGCCAGTGAAAACTAGTCACTATCAGTCAGAACCAGCCAGAACCAACCAGAACCAGTCAGTCCCAGCCAAGAACCAGTTGAGGTTTTATCAAAATCTGAACCAGTTAGAGCCTTACACAACCTGTCAATACCAGTCAGAACCAGTTAGAACCAGTTAGAACCACTCACCTCTAGGCCTGATTTCTGCACCATCAGCTGGCTGTAGACACGGTTGGCATCGTCAAAGCAAACCTGACGCAGCTCTTCCTTGGTCAGGCTGAAGAGCTGAGCACCAGTCAAGACTCCCAGGCTGTCCACAGTCCTGTGAAAAATTTATGAGAATATTAAAATCACCACAGTAAGCTTCACACTTAACCCATTATCACCTGTACTACATTGTATTACATTGTATTACATTGTATTACATTGTATTACATTGTATTACATTGTATTACATTGTATTACATTGTATTACATTGTATTACATTGTATTACATTGTATTACATTGTATTACATTGTAGTACATTGTATTACATTGTGTTACATTGTATTACATTGTATCACATTGTATTACATTGTATTCATGCTCTGATGAATCCATACAACCATACAGTTCTGGGGCGGTACAGGAAGTAAAAGGCAGGGCAGTTTGGAATTATACAGGGAGTAACAGGCAGGGCAGTTGAGGGTGGTACAGGGATGAATCATGGAATTAGATTCAATCCCAATACACCACTTTGACAACAGAATAGACGTGATAACTGAATAAAGGAACCGAAATTGGATAAGTTTTGAGGCCATTGTAAAGCTAAAATGCAAAGACATTTCTTCATGTCTGTTTGGATAATGAGTTGGAAAATGAAGGGGAATTTGGCCTGTTGTTTAACTGGTAATAGCTGCTTTGGAATGTATAAGAGCTAACTATGTGGAAACTGTGAGTAAGTATCGTTTTGGTTTGCGGTAATGCCATGTGGTAATAACTACTGTCGCTAAGTAGATATTTAGTTCTGATAAGAACTTGTCCTGCTTATTATCAAGTTTTGGTAAGTAGTTTTAGTTCTGATAAGAACCAGGGGTGTGAGTGACCACTGATAAAATAGCTGAAAACAGCTGGAAAAGGTGTAAAAAAAGCTGAACTTTGGAAATCTCCTATGTTTTTGTACACAGTAAGTGAGGGAAAAAAGCTGAAATCTAAAACAAAAAAGTTGAAATCAGCTTTAAAGCTGAGATTTCACACCCCTGAAGAACATTCCTGCTTTTAAATTCTTAAGGAACTTGTCTCTGGTCTCAACGTTTTGACCAGCCTGCTCTCCTCGTCAGGAGACTGACTTTTTATCAGAACCAAATATCTACTAAGCGACGGTAGTTATTACCACATGGTGTTACCGCAAATCGAAACGATACTGATACTCCACCATGCAAAGCCTCAAATCTTAGTATCAAGTAAGTTCAACAGTCCAAATCTTTGTCTGAGAGCTGATTTTCAGAAGAGGAGTTATATGTGTACTCACAGTTTGCTGAAGCCTTTGCTCTGCAACCACTTAGTGACATCGTCCGCCGAGGACAGGTAGTTGATGTTGACACTAGCTCCCGAGGTGCGTCGGATGTTGAAGTTCCTTGGCGGGCCCTGGTTGACTCGCTTCATCAGCTCCTCATGGAGATCTGTGTGCGTCTTCTCTGCACGGTTTGGGATTAAATCTTCAACTATGGGTGGATTGATTGGTTGCAGTGGAGGGGTGGGGTTAGGTAGATTGGGGGAGGAAGACGTTAGGATGAGGAAGACGTTAGGACGAGGAAGACGTTAGGATGAGGAAGACGTTAGGAAGTGGAGTATATCCATGAGCAGGGATTAGACGATGCCCAGCCAGGAAGCAACAGGTGGATGATGGATTGTTCAAGATAAAGAGAATAAGGCAGGAATGAGAGACGGGAAGACGTTAGGATGAGGAAGACGTTGCGATGTGGAGTATATCCATGAGCAGGGATTAGACGATGGCCGGCCAGGAAGCAACAGGTGGATGATGGATTATTAACGACGAGGACAATAAGACAGAAATGAGAGACAGGATTGGGAAGTATGATGCAAGGATGAAGATGCGGGAGGATGTTTAAGAAGGTGGAAATTGACAGAGGAGGGTGGTGGAAGGATTGAGATGGGATGGGTGCAGCGATTAAGAAGGAAGACACAAGATTGTTTGGAATTTTTTTAAGATGGTGAGCAGAAAAATGGACAAGGTGATGGAAGACAAAGATTGGGTTGAGATGCGAGTAGTGCAGACGGGAATCACAGAGGAGAATATGAAGAAAAAGAACGGGAGAGGGGGGAGAGGGCAGACGGCATGGGAATAAGACAGGACATTTAGCAGGGGAAAGAACAGGAGAAAAGCAAAATAGTTTTGTTAGTGCCTCGGAACCGGAAGCAAAGCTTGCATTACACTCAATTAGCTTTTTTGTTAGATCCAAAGACTTCAGATCAATTTGATTAACAAGAAGTATTCTTTATTCTGAAAATCTGTCAGACGCAGACAAGAGTTCCTATCCTCGTGGGTTTTCTTTTTCTCCTGACGAGTAAACCAATGCTTTAATCTTTTGGCGGGGAAAAATATTTAACAAGATTGCACATGCCATGTGTTGAAAGTCTAGCTTGTTAAGCATTGTGTTAGACCAAGCATTAGACTGCAAATTAGCGTTTATTAGTTACAGGAAGACAACAGGTAAATGCAGACTAGCCTTTCAAAGGAAATTTGTTTATTCAGGGATTTTGTCTGTTGGGATAGAGACCGTGCTCTAACCCTGCCAGACGCAACACAGTGCATCAGGTGGAAAAGTCTGGAGCACTTTGATGCATAAACGGCCGCTTCTGAGACAATGAGAGCTAGTCCCATTAAACAATGCCACAGTTGTATCCTGCTGCATTCAGTGACCACAGACTCTGAGGCAGTGTGGCCTTGAGACTTTTGACCTGATGAAACTTGGGCAGGCTTGTAAGTGCTGCATGCTGCTGCGTTTGGCAGGGTTTCTAAGTAAAATACCCCAGAGGGTTAGGGTTAACTTACCGTTCACTCCCTTCCTCTGGAGTTCCTTCTTGCGCAGAGTGTTCTTCAGTTGAGTGGCAAAATCAAGGCTGTTATGTTCTGCAGAACAGAAGAGTAGAATGTGAAATCAGGCAAAAAAAGCCCCAAAACAGGCTCAAAATCAATAAAAATGAAATTTCGGCAACAAAAAAAACAGGAATTCATGTTAAACAGGAAGATTCTCATGCCTAAGGGGGGAATTCACAGGGCAATCTGGGGTAGTTCAGGGACAACCAAGTTATTTTGATCAGATACAACTCCACCTTTGTCAACAATTGATCGACTCTTTCTAAGTATTGGTGCACCTGTATAGTAGTATAAGTCAAGTCAATTTACCTCTGATGAGAGGAGCAGGTGGTGGTGCTGGTCCCGGGGGAGGAGGGGGTGGGGGTGGAGCCTGCCAAAAAAAACATAGAAGTTATAAACATGGTCACATTTCATCAAGAACAAATACAGGCTTTGATAAGAACAGTTATTTATTTTAGAAGACCAAACAAACATAACACTTGCATGTCTTCAACTTTAGGACTTGTCAAGGTCAAAGGTTAAAGGTTATGGTTATATGTTCTGGGGTCACAATGTCAAGTCTTCTCCAATCAAACTCTTTGTTAGACAAACACTGACTAAGCATCGGAACTTTTTAAAAATCAAAATATAACTATTTCCACAAAGGTTAGGTAACAATTACCTTTTAGAATTTATGTCAAAATACAAAACTTTACATTTCAGGACAATTTTTATTACCACCATAAAATAGTCAAGAAAATAATACACATGGATTATTTGGTTTATGCAGAGATGAACACATCATTACTTCACATTTAAAAAAATTTGTGACACAAACAAATGGATACACAGGTTAATTTAAATAACTGAATATTCATTACAGGTGGAATACATCCAGGATTCTGATTGGCTGTAGCTTCCTTGTTTTTGTCAAGGATCTTTTCAGTCTTTGCTTGTTTTGTTCTTGAAGCAATCCTCTTAGCTGAAGGACTGACTTCAGAGATGTTACTTGACTTGTTCCTTTTGTCTTGTTTATCCGTCTTTTGTCTCCTAGACAAATATGACTTCCACTTTGGTTGCGTACGCACACAAAAAAATGAAAAAAATCCAACAGCAAGCGGAAACAAAAGAGCAAAAAAATGTACATGATGAATGATATGTTTTAAAACATTCAGGACATTTTATTATTTTCACATAAGATGCACTTTGTTTTATTTTTTAATAAACCTTAACTAACCAAACTCCACAAATATCAAGGACCGGGTTTTGCAATAGTTTGACTAATTCAGTATTGTAGCACCAAACTACGATTATTTCATTAAGGGCTTGATGTTCAAAGGTTTGTTGAACAAGTCTACAATCAAGAACACCCCTATCACCACAATGGACTTACCTGGTTCATGGCCCTCAGTTGCATAGAGTTGCTGCTGCTGTTGAAGGACTGGTCAAAGGAAGTGGAAGCGCCCAGCAGCGGGGGTGAGGGCGGGGTCTGAGGGGAAGGGGCATGATGGTTTGAGTTGAAGTTAGGGTTGCGTGTTGGCTGTTGTTGTTGTTGTTGGTTTGATGTGATGACACTCAGGATGGTGGAGGGAACGTAGCCGTATTGGCCTGAGGAGTTGCGGACTTTCCACCACTTGCGATTATCCTCCAAGAGCTGCAAAAACATCATTAAGAATTAACCGTTATTCTTTGAAACAAGCTTCTTGGTAATGTTTAACCCTAACTCCCTAGCATCTAGCATCTAGAACTGCACCAAAGTCATCAAAATCAAATCCTGTGTGTCCTGTACAAATACATACATGACATAATAGAAATATCCACCATCCACTGGGTTGACATTTATGGATGACATCTAAAAACATAGCTAACACAATAGCAGTACAGGAAGCTAGGCAAAACCAATCGGGATACCCTAGCACTGCTTCAGGCCATTAGGCCCAAGTCCATCATACTCCATCAATATTTGTCACGCCCAGCCGCCTGGATCAAGTCCCCAAAAAAACCAAAAAAGGGAGGGGGATTTGATTGAGGAGGGGGTGGTTAGGGTTAAAGGTGACTTTTTCAATGCTAAGGATCAAATTTATTACAAATTTATGAAAGAATTCACATTCATTTGACATTACTGGAAAAAAAAGATTTTTTTTTTGTAACACAAGAGTGATAGACTTACCCCATTTGTCATGAACCTTTAGAAACAGAAAACTTAGAATATGTGTTGCATTGAATTCTTATTTTAAGTAGTTTTAATCTTTGAAACCTTTTGTGAATATCTCCGAGCGGAGAAATAAACAAATATAAGAAAAAACAAACAAACTCTAAAATAAACTGGATGCTCATATTATATTTTCAGGAATTTTTGTTAGTGTGAATTTTTTTTTTTTAAATGAGTATAAAAATAGTTTCTTTGATATCCATACCTCAAGTTTTTCACCAGACATGATGGTCAGCTCTTTGACGTTGCGAGCTACGAAGTCAAAGAGTGGCTTGACGTAACCTTTGACCCCAGGAGGGAGAGGAACATTGGCTGGAGGTTTGGGGGAGACCAGGGGCGGGTTGTCTTGAATCCTAGGGAGGCAAAAAAGTACACATAACTATCGAAGACAACAACTTGGATTTTAGAGAGGAGATCAAGGTTCAACCTAAGCTAGAAACGAAGTTGGATTCAATATTTCTCAAAATTTGACGAGGCAAGTCTGAGTACATTTTTGGCGTTAGGATGTTGTGTTGACATTCATAAAAAATATTTAAAAAAAACATTTTTTTTCGAATTTTTGCAAAGGTTCCTATAACCCTAAACGAACAAAAAAAAATTTTGTCTTTGTTTTTATTTGTTGTTTTTTCTGGAAGTCACTGATAATAATGCATCTCTTTCCTGTCGGCAATATCTGTTTGGAATGCATTCAACTGCTTCACAAAATGAAAGCAGGCAGGAAAATTAAATTCTAGTTTGAATTGGTCAAAGTTTGAAGCTGGGATGGTTTGCACAGTAGGGGGGGGGGAATGAACCTGTGTTCCCGGGAATGGAGTGCCCATCTCTCTTTCAAAGCGATTGGGCCAGACTCAAGTCCATGAAATGCTGCTGTGGGGGGATCACCACACCTCCACAGTGAATCTGTTACCTTCCCAGCATTGATAATGCCGATACCCATTTAACACCAGGCTTGAGAGGAGTAATTGAGGTAAAGCGCCTTACTCTATAGCACAACACGCATGGCCACGGCGGGGTTCGAACCCACAATCTCTTGACAGTAGTGAAGTTGTCTCCTTACCTGGAGGTGCTTGGACGCAGCTGGTCTGACACACTGCTACTGTTGCTGTTACGTTTGTTGCCGTTGTAAGCGCCCTCGGAGTAATCTGAACCCTGAACATCAAGGAATCAACAAAACCAATCCAAATATCATTTTTCTATCTTACCATAACACCTGCAAAGTAATTACTACAAAAAAAAAAAATCGCTTTTTGGAAGGATTAGCAACTGTCCAGTGAGAGAGAAACAGAACAAGGTAAAACACATTAATCTGAAGTTGCATTCATATTAAGGTAAAACACACTAATCTGAAGTTGAAGTTCATATATGAGTTATTCTACAAATTTAGGGTCAGAGGTGAAACATTTTTCCTGTCCCTGTTACCTCAGAACTGTATAATTTGCCATTTAAGTATCATTAAGAATGACTTCAAACAACTGGTTGGGTAGGTAGTCTGCTATTCATAATCACTCTTGGAGGACGACTGCATTAAGGAGTGCACCAGAATTATACAATCAAAGACCTTAGTATAACAGGGACAGGAAAAAAATGTATAGAATGACACATCGAACAATGCACAAAGCTCTTAAATGAGATTGGAATCAAGATGTAACTTACACTTGGGACACGGTCTCTCAGTTCTCCGCGGGCGACGGCAGCAGCACTGGCAGCCACAGCAGCGTTCACCTCCA
The DNA here is from genome assembly GCA_029964075.1 of Patiria pectinifera. Taxonomy (NCBI): domain Eukaryota; kingdom Metazoa; phylum Echinodermata; class Asteroidea; order Valvatida; family Asterinidae; genus Patiria; species Patiria pectinifera. The sequence continues at coordinate 15,947,889 of CM057145.1, forward strand.
GCCTAGGATTGTCAGGCAGAGCAGGTGGTGCCCAGCCATCATGGAAGTAGGGTGTATAGCGGGGAACCGGTCGCTCCTTGGGCCACTCCGTACTGCGGTATGTACAACGTGACAATTTGTTAACCAACATTAGAGAGGCACATAAGTTCCGGGGCTGACGACCTTTTTTTTTTTTTTTTTTTTTTTTTTTTTTCTCTCTCAACTTGGATTGTACAGACAAGGTGGGTACTATCTTGCTTTTTTTCTGGGTGTCCTCAGACGCAGAGACAGAGACCGACTTATTTTTTTTTTTGGCCTAATAATCATGACACCCTGTCCCAAACTACAGCACTTTTGGAAAGAATGTTGCAACCCGACGCTGCTTTTTTCTTCATATATCATCTCAATGAAGGTCAGTAATTGCATAAATGATGATAAGACATGAATCCGGGACTGAGAAACATTTCCAATTTTGTTAGGAAATACTTGGAAAATTTTCTTGACTCTCCATTTACTTTGTACACAACCACTGAAGTGGCGTCAGGTTGCAACATTCTTTCCGCAATTTTAGCCACAAAACAAGGAAATAAATCTGACATTTTTTTAAATGACACCTGAGTTTTGACACTTTGTTTGCGTCAGTTGAATGCTATTTTACAGGTGACGTAAGTGGCTACATGTATATGGGATTACTGTTCATTTAGTACACAAAGCATTCTTAAGACCATCTAAGATTCCTGGCACAAACCATCTGAATCGAAAGGAAGACGACACGCATCTTATTCCCTGACAGGTAACACATTTTCTCGGAGGTGAAGAGAAGCAATTAATAACAAAGTTCAACTTACGAGGGCACAGACCAGGCGCGACCCAGCGACTTCCACAGGTCAGCCTCGCGAGAGGTCAAGCAGTTATTCAAGAGGTCGACACTTTGAGGGGTCAGGAGAGGAGAGACGATGTTGGCTGCCAAGTCGGTTCCTGCACAGCTCTTGATGATCAGCTCCAAGGGGACCATGAGGAAGTGGATCAACTCGGGAGCGTTGGGGTCATGGATGTGATTCTTGAGTCTAGCCTGTGAAGATAAAAAGAGAACAGGGGCCAATTTCATGGCGCTGCTTAGTACAAAAATTATCTTAGCACAAAAAAAGTCTGGCTTATATAAGCAGGTTACCAGTCGAAACTCCACGTAATTTTCATGCTAAGCAAACAACAGCTGAATACTAATCATGAGCAATATACATCACGTGGAGTTTTGGCCGTAAAATTGGCCCCAGGTCCTTCCATGTCAATTCAATACGATTTTTCATCCGACCCTCGCAGATTAAAATATTTGGTGTAATGATTGGCCAATACAAAAACAAAAACCAGAACTGAATTTTGTTTTTAATTTGACTTGTTAGTTTTCAGATACAGGTCAACACATTTTTGACTAAATAATTGTTTATTACGAAAGAAACATTTTACAAACTGAGGCAGAATTTCTACAAAACAATGCATGTGAATTAACTACTGTGTTGACATTCATAAAGAAAACTTACCAACAATCTGAAGCAGAATTTGCACAAAATAATGTGGATTTACTATCACACTGATAAAGGACACTTACCAGCAAGTTAAAGCAGAATTTGAACTTTTTGAAGCACTCGATATATTCGGATTCAGGCGGGGGTCGAGATCGGGCCAGCAGCAGGCCATCACCTGGTTCTCTCTTCTTGCTCTTGCGTGCTTTACGACGACGACCGAGCTCCGTGTAAGCCTCAGCCGCCTTCTGCAGTAGCCCAATGAAGGCCTCAATCTCATCAAAACAGTGGTTCAGAATTTCCTGATATGAAGCAAAGAGAAAATAAAAAGATACTGAGCCTAAGATGAGGACAGTATGAAGTTGGTTTTGCAATGATTATTGTCAGACCCTAGACATGTCCAGAGACTCGCTGTGGAGGAGGTATGGTGATGCCCCCTCCCCCCACAGCAGCATATCATGGACTCGAGTCTGGCCCAATCGCTTTGAAAGAGAGATGGGCACTCCATTCCTGTAAACACAGATTCGTCCCCCTCCCCATCAAAACAGAGTCATGACCAGCAACTCACCACGTCTCTCTCAGTCCTGAGTGCAATCAGCTCCAGTGGCTCATCGCTCTCTGAGTTACGCGTCGGCATGGACTTGGGATACTGGAACCCACGGTTCACATTACTTCCGCTTGCTGGAATTTAAACAAACAAAAAAATGAATAACAGGGTTATATAAAAGAAATCTGTACAGTACAGCAGATCGATGATAAGATTGTTCAGTATGATGATAAAGGCACAAAATCGGGCACACAGAGTATGTCATGGGAAAGATATTTGACAATAGGGCCATCACAGATTTGTCCTTTGAAAAAAATTTCATAGGATAACAAGAAATGTTCAAAATTTTCAAAATGGCGGCCATTGCATGTTATTCAACGATATTTTTTTCAAAGGACAAATCTGCCATGGCCCTATAGCCAAATATCTTTGCCATACTCTGACTGTGCGCCAGATTTCATGTTTTTATCGTCAAATGAACAATTCCATCATATTGTGCACCGATCTGCTTGACTAGTAGACTGCAGCAGCCCTACATTTTTCTTTACACACAATGGAAAGTTCAATTGTCGACATTTTGTATTGTGATAGGTACTCTGTGTTCTACGAAGCATAAACTGCAGCGTTGACAATAAAGATGGCAGTCCAATACGCTTGAGCTGCCCCACTTTTAATGCTAGGTTCACATATTCCCGACTTTGTTATGAATACAACAAGAATAAATCAAGAATTGAAATCGGTTCCCGAATCACCCCCACAATTTTGAACATGTTCAAATTTGTTTGGGCACTTCCCGATCTTGAACGATCTTTCACCGAACTAACAGAATCATCCCGAGGCAGCCAAGAACCATCCCTGATTTACACAAGTATTGCTATTTGCGGCGGTTCGGCTTAAAAATTGGGAATGTGTGAACCTACATGTAGCATAAATCTGCACCGATGGGAATGAAATCACGTACATCAGAACAATAAGATGTTTAAAGAAATTTCATGGATTTATACCCTAACTAACTCTGAACTACTGTGAATGATTAGCCATTACTGTTTACAGTTGACTCTCGTTAATACAAACTTTATTAACCCTCCCGCTATTTGACCAGTCACAGACAGTCAAAATGTCCACTATCCACCTCCCCTGCTGTACCGGTACTTTTAACACAGGCTAGTCACCAGCAGTCAGATCATGTGTCAAGCAAGCACTGTGACTAGTCAAACTCAGTCAACAGACCATGAACAGATAAAGCAGGCAAGTTGTGGGCACAGCTGGCTTATCAATTACCCACAGTCAAAGCAAAGCTGTATCAAATTACATAAACAATCACAGCCAGTCAATCCTTTTTTATGTAGGCTGGGAACTTCGTAACTGCTGAAAACAGTCACTTGATTGATTTTGACTGCAAGGACAACTTGGCACGAAATGTATGTTTGCATAGGAGGGTTAATCCAAATTCTGGTTATATATATAGTGAAAAAAACTGTGCATTTTTTTGCACAATACATGGGACCAAACTCCTTTTAATATAACAAACATTTTGACTGGGTCCGGCTGAGTTTGTATAAAGGAGGGTCGATTGTATCAGGCACTGACATTTGGTAAGTACAGAAAATAGTCGCTTAGAAAAACTGGGTTACCAGCCAAAAATTAATACATTGTCATATGCTTGGCACTGGTTCTCGGTTCATTTTTGCTCAGCGCAAGATTTTTTTGGGAAAATCTGTTTGAAATTTGGTACTTACCCTGAGCCATGGCTGCCGCGGCTGCAAATGCAGCCACCTTGTCACGGACGTTGCCTTCAGAGGGAGGCAGGGGGGCAGGCTCATCAGGAGGAGGAGGGATGTACATCTGACGATCTTGATAGTTGGCATTTCTGTAGTCAGAGCGGACCTCTGGCCTGGGGGAGGGAGACACATCAAGGGGGAGACATTACTGCATTAATAATAACAGGCATTTATATATATATAGCGCTTTTAAACAGGGTAGCAAAGCGCTTTACAATTATTATTAACCCTGTTTAACGGGCAAACACTCCTGAAACTTTCTCAACTCCCTGGGGAGCATACACGGCCGGTAGGCAGCCATTTCGGTGCTCTTGGCCGTAATCCACTTTTCACAGTAACCGACTCTGCCATCACAGGCACCCATTTACTCCTGGGTGGAGAGATGGGACGTAAAGCCGTAGGTCATGTAATGCATGATAAAGAACCCATTAATACTTATTGCTAAGAGACAGGGTTTGCCCCAGTGTTTCTGGCAGTGGCTGCAATATGTGCCGCAGCACCTTGTAAACCATTATAAGGTGCTACACAATGGGTCTCATATTTCTCATAAACTTCATTTACCTGTCTTTAAAAATAGACATAATTACGAGCCCCTTGGGTACCTAATTGTTGGTCATGTTGGTAGATACATGTGCTATATAAGGCCCCCAAAAAAAAAATATTCTGTCTCTGGTCAGACCAAAGTTCCGGAATTGACGCGGCCACGCAGCTTTTTATTTTTTTCTTCAAGCTTGGATTGTACAGACAAGGTGGGGTACTATTTTGCTTTTTTGGTGTCCTCATGTACATTGGTGTCCTCCATAATTTGCCTTGGTGCTTTCGATCATTTGCCTTGGTGCAATTTCCCATTCCTGGGTGCTCTTTGGTAAGAAAAAATTGAGGAGGTGCGGAAATAGAGGGTGCTGTTGGAGCTACCGCGGAACATTTTGGGGAAAAAAAAGATCGACGCGCATGATTAAAATCGACGGGCGCGCTGACCAGAGACCGACTTTTTTTTTTTTTTGGCCTAAGACTCCAGTATTATTACCACGTACATGTACAACGTATAGCAGAAATTATAATAATTGAACGCAGATTTCCTTACAGGTTTCATAATTCAATCAAGTACAAAGTTCAATTGACATGATAGACAGAATTAGAACTGCGTGAAGAAAAAATTCTCGCCAGATGACCGGAAAAGACTCAAAGCCCTCTGCAAATCATTCAGGCCCTGAAACTAGAGATTATTCATTAAACTGTCCCTTCAGCTGATCTACTGTATCCATTCATTTCTCAGTTTCAACGATGAAACCTAACCAGCATTGGACCCAGGCCAGCACAAGAAACGTAAACGTTTGTGTAAACTGAAGCCATCACACTTTATGCACAGGTCTTATCATATGACTATTGGTTAATCTTTTACACAATGCTGATGCAGATGAACGATGCACGTAAGCTGTTTGCGTGGGAACGGTTGTATTTATTTGCTCCAAATTCAATAAGTGCGTATTAAGTTTGCTCAGTGGCCATACAAAAAACTAGTCATGTTTATCATCAGTTAATTGTCAAAATATTAAAAAGCTGACATTTTTCATTTCCTTAACAACTTCACAGATTATGTAGGACAAAAAAGGTCTGCTACACTATATTGTGAACGAATAAGAGATTTTAGGTTTTCAGACAGACTTCATATTTGTAGTTTTTAATTAAATCTTGACATGTTTTTTAATGGAAGTCTTACAAAAGAGTGACTTGCGTTTAATGAGAGAAAGTCTTAACATGAGTTTAACGTAGTCAGAGAATAGTCAATGAGAATTTAAAATTCATTTTTAATGTTCCAGATAACTTACCTTGTTGTTCTCTTTCGTCTTCCGTGGGTGTAGTCAATGTTCTTCTGAAGCTCCTTGGCAATGACCTCAGCCTGAATACATGAATAAATGAATAAATGAATAAATGATAAATGAATAAATGAATAAATGAATAGCAAATTCAATGCAAATACATGGATAAAAAAAAATCTGTTCATGAATAATTTACCAATGATTCAATTAATACATATTGGGAGTACGATACAATTTACCAAAAAGTTCACAACGCAAATTTGAGAAGACTTTCAGATGATTTTCAGTTCGCAAAATATTTAAAGATCTTTCCCCGTGCTGTTTACTAGTCTCACCTCGAAAAATAGATTTGCTTTTTCAATTGCTATTTTCCTAGCAATATAAAAGTTATTCATTTGGCCAATCAATTTGCAGAGGGTTCCAGACACCCAAATAGAATAAAGTAGTGTTTTCGTTACAACAAAACATACAATTGAAAATTTGTAATGAGAACAAAATCCATACTTTTTTACACCACAGGGTATGATGCATTTACTTACAATTCACAACTTCTGCAGAAGCTAACATTACAGTTTGCCTATTGTGATGAGCCAATGTATTATCTGAACTTGTACCTTTTACTATTAATTTAGACAAAGAGAAATTACCAAGTAAGTTAGTAAAGAGTGGCGTGTGGTCTAGCGGTAGAGCACAGGATTCATGATGGTGAGGTTATGGGTTTGAACCCCACAATGCCTGTGCGTGTTGTGCCCTTGAGTAAGGCACTTTACCTCAATTACTCCTCTCAACCCAGGTGTTAAATGGGTTCTGGCATTATTCAATGCTGGGAAGGTAACAGACTTGCTGTGGAGGTGTGGCGATCCCCCACAGCACAATTTCATGGACTCGAGTCTGGCCCAATCGCTAACGAAAGAGAGATGGGCACTTCGATCCTGTGAACACAGGTTCGTCCCCTTTTAGTAAATGAGTCAAGTTTTTGTCGCTTGAGGAGGTTTTCTTACCGGAACCTGATCGCACTGGAAGACATAGCTCTGCGGGTGCTTCTCTCCGCTGAACTTGATCTGAATAATCAGCAGACTGTCGTAGTTACTCTGATGCAGCTCGGCAGACACCAGACTGATATCGTTCATAGGAAATACCTCCAACTCTCCCTGAAGACCAGAAAAAAACACAAGTCAGCAAATCTGCTTAGCACAAAAAACTCTGGCTTATAAAAGCTAAGCAAACAATAGCTGAATGCTTATCACAAGCAATATCCATCACAATGAGTTTTGGCTGGTAAGCTGCTTTTATTTTACTTAGCCAGACTGTTTTGTGCTAAGCAAAGTTTTGTGCTTAGCAGATGTTGCGGTCTAGTACCCCAGCTTCTACTCACCCTTGTTGTAGCATCAATGAATTTAATATCCCTGTCTGCGATGGTGAGCACCACGAACTGAGACCAGATCTGTCCCTTGGCATCTAGCTTCTGCACCTTACGGATCACGTCTTCCACTGTCATCAAGCCTTCCTTACGATCCATGGTGACTGTGCACAGATGCTGGGTTAAGAGAAACAAGAAAAGGAGACTATTCATAAGATGGAATTCATCCAGCCTTCCTTACGATCCATGGTGACTGTGCACAAATGCTGGGATAGAAGGAAGATGAAAAAAGACAGTTAAACAATCCATTATCAACATCACCATCTAAACACTATCATGCATTTACCCTAACCATGGATTTAAGGGCACTTGGTCCAGATGGCCTGGCGTGACTAAATATTGATGGAGTATGATGGACTTCAGCAAAACGGAAACAAATCACACACATCATCCCTATGTGATTTGTTTTCGTTTTGCTAAAAGAACCCTCTGTATAAGGCAAAAGAATAAATTGCTTTAGTTGGCACATGATTTTTGGATTGCATACCTCAATAGGGAAACGTCCCTGCTGCACGTAGACATCCGTCTGTGGATTGATTTCAACTTCCACCGGGGGTGGGGCTGCTGTTCTCTGGGGTTCTCTCTGCCCCTCCCTGCTCCCCTCCCTGCTCCCCTCCCTGCGTGGCTCCCTGTGTGTCTCCCTCTGTGGCTCACCCCTCCCCTCCATGGACTTGCCCACCATGGGGTTTCTGTAGACGGGTCGGCTGGGTTCTCTTAGCACGGGTCTATTGGGGTCGATCTGTGAGTGTCTGTGGGCGGCTAAACGGGGGTCGTCACGTGGGTCGCCATAACCTGAGCTGTATTGGCCTGTGAAAAAACCAAAACAAAAAAAATCACATTTTTAGCAGCTCTACATTTACTCATGTCTCTTCGTTGGTTGGTTGGTTGGTTAGTAACAAACTTCACCAAATGCCTTGTTTGGCAATCAATCACCTTGTCCCTTAGGCCCTCGCAACAACAAATGCTTCAGGTCTCCACTGACCAGCTACCAATTTATTGCAGTCTTGGAAAATTGGGTCATGAGGTCACACATTTTGCATTGGGGCTGGCACTGTACTGCACACAAACTGGATGTTCAACATGCTATAACATGCACCAACTGACGTTCAACTATATAATGGGAATCCTTTTCAATTGACAGTCACGACCACGTGAGTAGTTGTGCATTATAAGAACAGACTTTTACATCATGTACATGACTTATAGGCTACAGCAGGTCTACAGTTCGGCCGCAGTTTCCAAGATCATTTCGAGCTTGTTTTGTTTAGCACATGAATGTGCGAAGCAATATCTTCTTCTAAAGCTCCATGAGAGTGGGCTGTGGTGTTGGCCATGGTTAGACGTGGGGATCGTTTCGGTTTGCGGTAACACCATGTGGTAATAACTACTGCTTAGAATATATTTAGTTCTGAAAAGAACTTGTCCTGCTTATTATCAACTTTCGTAGTTTTTGTTCTGATAAGAAGTCTCCTGACGATGACTAGAGCAGGCTAGTCGAAACGTTGAGACCAAAGACAAGTTCTTTTAGAACTTAAAGCAGGACTGTTCTTATCAGAACAAAAACTACTTAGCGAAAGTTGATAATAAGCAGGACAAGTTCTTTTCAGAACTAAATATCTTCTAAGCAGTAGTTATTACCACATGGTGTTACCGCAAACCGAAACGATACTGATACTCTACCATCAAAGCCTCAAATCTTATATTACAGCATTTATTTTAGCATAAACTTACCATTAGATCGACCAGGGCCATTGGAGTTTCTATAGATGGATTGGCTGGGCCCGTAACCATTACTCATGCTGGATCTATCCATACCATTTACGCCACTAGAAAACACAAATAAAAGAGAAAAATCAATAAAAGTATCTTAAACCATTCTTAGAGACATTCAAAATGAGCAAAACACTCAGGAATATTATACATTCATAACTGAACGCACTCAATATCTGGGCCGATGTAGTGTGAAACCTGGGCTCTATGATGTCACCCCTTGGTTGTATCGCGTATGAGCGAAGATAATTTTAGGAAACTGACAGGCCACGTGTGAGGGTTAGAATCTTTTCAAGGTAAAAGAGACAAGATTTCATAGGAGTTCAAATTTCATATGACACCGTACGGTAACTCCAACAGTCATCCCAATCAAATAATTAAACTTCAAATTCCCTAAGCCAATGATTTTTTTTTATCAGAGGGCGACACCCTACCTGCTTCTCAACCAATTCCTGCAACCTTGTAACAACACAGATTTGATGTCAATGCAAGTCACAATCACGCTATTGTTGGACAAAATGGGGCCAAATTCCTTCACACAATGGAAAAGGTGATGGGCCTACCTGTAGCCCGGCCGAAATACAAGTGTAGAGAGAAGTGAATTACTGAACAGGCGCGTAACTAACACTGAGGGCAAGGTCATCAAATGAATTTATACAAACTCTTTATCAGGAACTGGTTTTATATGCTTAGAGGCCAATGATATTGCAGATTTGGCTATTTCTTTGTCACCCTTTCAAATTGGTGTCTTTTCCTAAAAGTGTGTACGTGGTTTCAGATGATCTTTGATAAGTCGATCCTTCTGAACTACAGTGACAATTACTATACCTCATGCATATTCATGAACGAGAGCCGAATTCTCACTGGTCCAATCACCATCACATGCCAGATGCTATTTTTGCTGTTTTCCAAGCACGCGCACGAGTATTACGCACAGGCTAAATACGCATGGGATGCTCCCTGGAGGAACGTTCCCAGCGTTCCAACTTTTGAGACATTCCCTTAAATAATAAAGGCTTATCTAATGGAATTTGCGGTATGAAAACAAAACGGCTTTGCTTGATTTTATATTCCTTTGGAGGGACCCTCAGCTGGAAAAAGGAGCACTGCTTATCTCAATGGAATGTGTGGCATGAAAATATAATGGCATTGCTTGCTGTTCAGTAGCAATATGGCAATCTTTCACTTTGTCAGCCAACTACACATTTGTTTGCTTACCCCTTGAGTGATTGACTAGGAACCTTCCTCACTCTTGCAAAATCCAACACCATATGGTAAACTCTACACACAAACTGTTGGACTCTGATCATGGTGGTTCACTTCACCCGATAAAGCATAATCAGAGGGGTCTTGACTTCATCATGCAAGCCTCAAATCTTATTTAGGAGTTAGACTTAAGCCCGGTTCATACTTCATGCGAAAGCGAAGCGAAATTCGTGATGTCAACAAAACGCTCGAAGCGCGTCCACCATTGACGACATGAATTTTGCTTCGCTTGCTTTCGCGTGAAGTATGATCAGGCTTCAGTCAGTAAGTTTAAGTGAAACTTGTTGCTGGTAAAATCAGGAATTCTGTGAGAATTACTCACTTGTAGGCAGCACCATTAGGGCTGAAGGGTTGTTCTCTGTAGTGGTCTCGACTAGCCCCAACTGGGATCGGCATGTTGACCACACCAGACACAAAACGGAAGACGCTCTGTCGTTACTGATCCACTCAAGCTAAACGATTACTGGTATGTGATTGCTCCTAATCTGCAAAACAAAACCGGGAATGATTTCAAATTATTTATTTTACTTATTCATTTGTTATTAGCAACCACAAACACTAAAAAAAAATGGTTGGATTAAAACACAATAATTTAAGATTAACTCTGGCTGGCAATTTCAACAAGGCCAGCACAGCAGTCCAAATAAATCAAGTGACTGTTTTTAACAGTTGAGTGCTCCCTGCCTTCATAAAGCAGGATTGACTGGCTGTGATCATTATGAAACCTGATATACATTGTACACTGTAGCTATGCTCTGACTGTAGAAGATTGATATGCCAGCTGTGCCTACCAGTCACCTGCTTCTGTGCATTGGTTGAATTTGACTGTCACAATGCCAACAAGAAACATGATCTGACTGTTGGTGCCTACATGTAGCCTGTGTAAAAGGCATGGCAAAGGTACCGCACTGACTTTTTGACTGTCTGTGACTGCTCAAACGAAAGGTTAATTAAAATACTTAATTATTAATTAGTGTGTGTAAACACGTGAACTTCTTAAGACAAAAGATGACACATGGGTCAGAAGGTATCAACAATTTGGGGCAAATTTCAAATGACTTTAAGCACACAAACTTGCTTCAAACAGAACATATTTGTCAGCTTGCCACTTAATTGAAACAAGTGACTGATACTTATTATTTTTGCTGGAAAAAAATTGCTTTGCATTTGTTTGTTTAGTAGGTTTGTCCAATTTTTCAGGAGCTTTTGTTGACTTTTTAAATTCCTCCTATGGGCAATTCCACGGTAACTCACGTTACATTTTGATGTACATGTACTTTTGAGTTTCCTTGGGCTGTAATTACCTTACTGAAAAGGTTTAATAACTGTTATCCCCATGGTAGATAGAGTAGACCTAGACCTACCTAAGCACCAAAGATGACATCCAGAAAATGTGTTATGTATGATAAACAAGACGCACAAAATCGGTTACTCACATTACAAAAATGTAACGTGAGTAACCCTGGAATTGCTCCTATGATGATTGTTATACAAAATATTCAACTATCTTGAGTGGAAATCTTTGGGGGGGAAAACAACGCAAAGAGGGCAGCCAAAGCGGTCCCTAAAAGCACCAAGGTCAGTTAAAGTTTGTTTGGAGTCTGTATGTATTTCACTTTCAGTTTATTGTTCTTTAGTTCCCACGCTACATGTACATGTATTATAAAACTGTTGAATGGGTTAACTTAACTTGAATATTTTTCCACCCACAATGTTCAATCTCAATTGGGTTTGTTACCCCATAAAGAAACATACTCTCCCAATAGATCAGTTACATAAATGTACAAGTTGCCTTTAAAAAAAAAATCAAACCAGGAACCGGTTTCATACAATCTGTTTCAATTGACTTTTCTAAGCTTGTAGGGCAATGTCAAAAGCAAACTCTACTAGCCCCAAGCCATTTTTCGAACGATTCATCTGCTTGCCATGGATGAACAGACAGTCAGTCCCTGGACTCGAAAGAAAGAGCGGTTTCTTTTGATGTGTCCGGTGGTTACCGTTCAAGCAACTATTGTGTATGGATACCTTTGGGCTTCCACAGTGACAATAGAGTACCAAGGTATTCCTGCATATTCTGGTTCAAGCACACAGCTTTAAGTGTACTTGTTCTACATCCCCCCCAATGACAATGACAAAGAAAGGTTTTGAATGCCATTTGTGGGTGGTTTTACAAATAAAAACCAGGCTTCACCGTAAAGCTACATGTACATGTATACATTTATCTTCAAGTAAACTTGAATCCTTGATCCTGATTGGTTGATCCATGGCAACAAGCCGTGCTACATATAACCATGTAGCACGGCCACGGTCCATACCGCACTCTGCGTTTTGTGATATTCCAAGATGCGAGCGCCATTCCGTACAAACCACGCACGTGGATTTAAGCACGTTGTGTACAGCATGCGTTTTATCTTTATTGTGCGTCAAGTTTGCTTGAAGATAAATCCGGTATCATGCTCGCGCTCGTGGAACATGGAAAATGTAGTGCGTCTGTGTCCCACATACCACTCGGCCTTCGGTCTCGTGGTTTGTGGGACACAGACGCACTACATTATTCCGTGTTCCTCTCACGCTCACGGGATAACTACATGTAATAGTATCAGCTCACTGTACACACTTTTATCTTGATGTATTGATGTCCCGATGTGGTATTATCGTACTAACCTTTATAAACAATCTAAGCAGCAATTTCCACGATTCAAATTTTGGGTGTTTTTTTTTTAAACCCTTTAGAACCTAGCTCACCTAAAGCTACAAAATACAACCAGTAGTAAACTGTAAAGTATGCAGTACTTCAGCATATAAGTGGGCATAGCACTCATAGTATTATTTTAGTTTTTGGGTACTGCATCCACTATTTCTGTAGTACTGATGAAGAGTGATGGGAAATAATGTTGCAACCTGACGCTGTTGTTTTTCCTTATATATCATCTCAATGAAGGTCAGTCATTGCAAAAATGATAATAAGACATGAATCTTGGACTGAAAAACATTTCCAATTTTGTTAGGAACTATTTCGAAAATAGTCTCTCCATAGACTTTGCGCACGACCGCTGAAGTACCGGCAGCGTCAGGTTGCAACATGCTTTCCGTGTGATGAACTGGAAGAACTCAAGCTCAACATTTAACAGCCACCTGCCTAGCAGGTGGCTGTTAATAATTGTCATGAATTTACAGGGTAACATTAGAATCAATCAATTATCTATTGATAATTGTATTGCCATCTTGCTACCAGTACATGTACATACTTATATGTACATGAACTTTACAAGAAATTATTTTTTCAAAACTACATGTATATATGTTAATATAACCAGCACTTTTAAATATTGTACCGGCTTCTTCTTTTTCCCCCCCCAATATTGCAGGGTTGATTACTACCAGCATTTTTATATTTCTACAAATTCCATTTATGAAATACATGTTAACTGTCGGACACAAAATTACAGAAATACCAAGGTCTGTGGACGTGCATACTGTGCAAGTCAATACATGTTCATGTCCAAAACATATGTGTACTGAGCTTAAATGAGCTAAAGTCAGAATTTTTAAGAATAGAGATATTTATTATCTGGGTTGTGTGGAGTTCTACACAAATACTTGTCTAGCCACCCACCTTACTTAGTTCTAAAACTGATTCTTTAGAAAATGGCATCTAAAAATCCTGTCATTGTGCTGTGTAGTGAATGAACGAATGTCGGACACTTCGCCCCATTTCCACGTCGCCCCATGTCACTTCGCCCCTAACAACTTCGCCCCATCCCCACTTCGCCCCATCCCCACATCGCCCCATTCCTACTTCGCCCCATCCCCACTTCGCCCCATCCCCACTTCGCCCCATCCCCACTTCGCCCCAGCCGTTACATGTAAAAAGAAAATCTCATCTATTTTATTGGCTTAAAAACAATTCCAACAGATTCACTAATTGCTAACCAACGGAAAGAATTAGCCCACCAAATGAACAATTCATAACCAACCTCTCAAGCTATCAATTTCCCCTACCGAGAAAAAAAGTAAAAGATCCAACTTTGTTCCCAACCCGGCTATACCAACCCGTCTCCCACTTATCTGAGAACGACAATACCTTTGACATCCTAATTTCACTCTTGGAGGAACCAATCAACATGGGGCGGAGTGGGGATGGGGCGAAGCGGGGATGGGGCGAAGCGGGGATGGGGCGAAGTGGTTAGGGGCGAAGTGACATGGGGTGACGTGGAAATGGGGCGAAGCGTCCGACACCCGAATGAACAGTCCACTTATAATAAAGGGATGAGATAAGTTTTAAAGATGTCTGACAGAAAAAAAACAATTGGAGAAAGGTTAAAAGAGGGCTTACAGATTAAGGTCCCCTGAAAACAAAGCTTTGCCCCACTATACTGCAAAATGACAATTTTCCAACTTTAACCCTAACAGTCCTGAATCCTCCAATTTTACTATGATTTTGCACACCCCTAGGGAGTTAGGGCTAGGCTCATTTCGTAATGACAGGTCACCTTTTGATTTTATCAGATTTTTTAGATTTTTGAAATCAATCTGAATATCTCCGAAGAACTTATTTTCGGCAATTGGCTATGATGAAGAATGCATTGTCGTTCCTGTCTGTAAATATGTGAACATGTTGGTGCAAAAATAAATAACATGACGCCAGTTCTACCAGTGAGATCCTAGCCCTAACAATTCCATCACAATGTCCATCTGGGTCAAGCATACATGTCCAAAAAACATGTCAAGAGGTCAAGTGCCGCGGCATTTATCACTTTTTGACAACGCAAACAGAATAAACCTGTCACGCCTTGGAGAAGAAGAAATTATGCTCGGACATCAGACGTTTACTCACCATTTACAATATTTGCCTGACCAAATTTTGTGCTGCAATTGCATTCTAAGTGCACAAGAAAGCTCACAATTGATTGTGATGGGTTACACTTTTGAAATTTGTGGGTCTAATTTTATGTTCTACTAAGGCTGTCCATTTTTGGATAATTTAGTATTCGATTATTTGAAACTGCCCTTGACCGAATATTCAAATATTTGAAACTCTCTGATCAAGTTTTACACAAACCAACTACATCTATGGGACCTGCCGTGCCAGTCAAAAGTTGTACGTTAAACTTTGTGTGTGGTGAGCACAATTATGGGTCGCTGGATTGTTTTTGCAGTATTTTATAACTGGCAAGGGCTTTAACATGCTAAAAAGGATAGGAACAATGAAAGTTCTGCCGTTTACCAAAAACGTTACCACCGACATAAAAAAGTGGCATCTGACATAAAAGCGCCCCACATTACTATCAAAATACCCTAACAGTCATGAGTGCCTGCATAATTGTGTGTTTCTCCCTCCCCACCCCACCCCCCACCTCACAATATTCGAACCAGCAAAAAGCTTTTCGAATATTCAGTTGATGATCGAATATTCAAATATTTGGTATATATTCGTGACAGCCCTATCCTCTACACACACTGGGGAGTTTGACCGAGTGATTAGAGTTTTCAGATTCATTTTCAAAGGGCTAGGGGTTCGAATCCATGCAGCTGCTGGCCATATATTTTGTCCATGGGCAAGCCACTTTACCCCACTTGCCTCTCACTGTCTCTTCACCTGCTTCATCAAAGATTAAGTGGGTACAGGCCTTTAAGACAACCCAACCACAGACATTAAACTTAGGTTTTCCCATCTAGACTAGCTGACATGTTATTAAGTTTTGTGAAACTAGTCCCAGATCCACAAGCGATGAAATAGACAAAGTCATATTCTTTAATTAGACTTACCTTAATTGAACTCTGTGCTGATGTCATTTTACAAAATGTACATGATTCTTACAACCAAAGTGTGTTTTTTGGGGTTTTTTTTGAAGTTCTGTTCCCCGTGAGAAAAATGCAGAAGAAAACTTGTGGAATGTCCAAAACTCACCTTGGAAACTACAGGAAGCCACTTGTGTACATGAATGTATACCTTGATCATAATCCAAGATTCACGGTGAATTCCCTCCAATTTCAATACATTATTACTAATCCACGATATCCAACAATTCCAAGGCTGAGGTCACACAAATTCGCCGTCCTTTTCTCCCCACGAAAACTTGGCAGATTTATTCACGCTCGGCAGATCAGATATATTCCTATGATTCCAAGTGTGGTGACATCCAAACGTGCAGAGCAAAGATCCAATACCTCCAACTATATCATAAAACTGAAGTTGGACTGTAACTTCAGAATGTAGCTTCAGAACAAGAAACTGCCAAGACTTGCACTCCTAAAAATCATGTACACATGTACATGTAGTATCCACAATTTAGCCAAGGTCACAAGTTACAAGTTGGTTGTTGCACACATCCGGACGTGATCCGCCCAAACACGACAACCCAGAAGTTCACTTTGAGTAGCCTGTTAACAACTGTCACAAAGAAACTGCCAAGACTTGCACTCCAAAAAATCATGTGGTATCCACAATTTAGCCAAGTTCACAAGTTACAAGTTGGTTGTTGCACACATCCGGACGTGATCCGCCCAATCACGACAACCCAAAAGTTCACTTTGAGTAGCCTGTTGTCCTGCATGCCACACACCGTGCACACACACCATGCACGCTACAAATGGGTGTTCATGTACAAACGGAGTGTCAGATCCAAATTCCAGAGTTTTTCCATACAAACTTCTCCACACCCACCACACTATACATGTCAATGCACAGTGACCGCGCAGTGATTGCAATGAGAGGCTATCAACAGTCGGTGAACCATGGCCGCAACAAAACCCAACGCCCAAAAAATCTGTGATAAATTTCTGCGTGTGAGAGTGCAGAGCACACACTGTACTGACATGCCCTCTGTACTGATCTGCTACCAATGGCTTTTATTAAACTTGAACAAATCTCGGGTGCTGGGTATCATGAATGGGATCGGATATCGATACCAGCTGAAAATCGATACTGTATATTATCAATTATATGACTCGGCAATCAAGAAATACTTAACAACGCACGGCATCAGAATGAATGTAATGTTCTGCATATTGCAGTGTCTATGTTATGTGGGTCATCATCATGAACTTTTTTGTTCAGTTCAGTTCATTTTCTTGATCAAACATGCTTACAATGTAAACTTTTCATGGGATGGAATTTGATGGAATCGGTGAAGGGCGAAACCTAATTTGATGTAATGTAAACTTTGTTTAAAAAAACTACA
Source organism: Patiria pectinifera (assembly GCA_029964075.1). NCBI lineage: Eukaryota > Metazoa > Echinodermata > Asteroidea > Valvatida > Asterinidae > Patiria > Patiria pectinifera. Next base: position 15,965,176 of record CM057145.1, read on the forward strand.
TGATCATCTTCCATCACTCTCATTAAGTATGGTAACATGCATTGTCAGCCTGGTTATTACTCGGGTCAGTATTGGTCAAGACCCCCATTGGTTTGTAAACAGTAGGCCAGGAGGTGAGGAAGACAATTTTGACCATTGGTGACCTCTTAAGCAAGAGGAGGGTTAACAAAATGTTAACCTTTTTAAAAAAAAGGTCCAAGTATTCTTGCCAGTCTTCGTTAATGCAACCAAACACTTTGCCCAATAGTTCACACACTAAGGTTATCAAGAATCGTGGCAACATATACATTGCACCACAATGTATCTGTACTGCAGTATAAAATTCATATACCAACCTGCAACAGGCTGCATCTACACTGTACATTGTGCACGGCAACCCCGTTCACAGTATCTCAATGCCACGGAGCTATAAAAAGGACCCAATTGGTACAAGGCCCTCAGACGTTGCCGACATTTGACAAAACACGTCTTTGAATTGGCAAGCCACTGTTGGCAGAGTTATTATGTATGCTTCGCCGGTCTCCAATGCATACATATTTTACCGCGAACTTTTTTCCCGGGAAACCAGGAAACGGTGTGATAAAAAGGAGAGAAGATGGCAGTGTATACATGTAGCCTACTATTAATAATACTAGGACTGTGTATGTACATTTCATGTACTTGCCCCAAATGTTAATGAGTTATAGTCAGTTGCTTCCATCAGCATCAATATTACAAGTTGGGAAACACAGGCCACATGATAAAACCATAGAACAAGGAACAGATAAGGTTATTTATAATAAGGCAGTTCACCCATTCCTATTGGTCGAGACCCCGTCACGTTTGTGGTTTCAAATGGCTGATAAAACACTGCTTTAAACACTTTCCGGTAACACGTGAAATTTTGACTCCTATGAAATCTGGTCCCTTTTACCCTTTTTTCTATAATACCGGTAAATACAATTCTATAATTTGGGAGGCTAATCATCCTTACTCGCAGCTGGTATGCTGAATTGCGAAGGACGCGGTCCCTTTTACCCTTTTATTGGTTGAACATTCACAATCTGAGTCCGTATTCGAGAGTCCTACATTTGTTGTAGATTCACACTAGTTATAGGCCTACAGCGGCACTACTGCTTTCTGTGCCACATCGTGCAATACGTGTCATGCGCGCCAATAAGGAGATGTTAATACAACTAGACACGAAAGGCACATAGCATACCATAGTTAGAGGGGTGTCAAAAAAAACATTAAGTAAAACTGTTGAGCAAAATCGCTGGAAATTTATAATTGTTGACTTGTTTTGACTTTTGGACCCAAAGATACATATTTAGGAATGGGAATACATGTGCTTGGCCAGTAAGCCAAGTATTTAACAAGTCTGTTTAAAACCAGCTTGGGACTTGGTCGCCAATAATGTCCTTCGCCTTTGGCTCGGGCCATTATCAGCGTCCAGACCCCAAGACTTGTAAAAAAACGGCCAAGCACATATTTATTCCCTTAAACGCAATTCAGTTAACACAAAAATTTTATGGACATTACAGTAATGCCAACACGGACGGAAAGGTGAAGGAAAAGATTGTGTTTCTCCCCCTCGTACAAACCAACACAAAGACAAGTCTGAACAATACACAAACATGAAGTGAAATATACACGTCCAACAAACATAACTAGATTTGTAGCTGGCCAGACTCAACCAAGTTGACTAAAGTAAACAGCTTTATTATAACCAGTCTCGGTGTTCGCTCTGTTGGTTTGCTATCATGCAATGACGTCGGCAAAGCTTTTCACCTAAATTCCTAACATGCCTCCGCCTTTTGTCGATCCCCTTGAATTTGAGCAATAAAAGCACGAAATGACTTTCAGGTAGAAATGACAACAGGGTTTTTAAAAGCGGCAGAAATAATTTGAATTTCTTGGGATAAACAAATACAATCAAAGAATTTGTCAATGTCAAAATATCAATAAAGTTAAAGAGGGCTGAATGATTATAACATCAACCATAAAGGTTTAGTTGGGAATGGCGAAAAGTAGAAGGGCGGCTTAGAAAGTCTTGAAAAGAAAAGAAAAGAACGCCAGAAGTAAATGGATTAACATTTCTGCTGAAGAATGCTTTGAATGTTAAGAATCTAAGGTATTCCAGTTGGAAGGGCTCCAAGTAGTGGCAGTCATTGGCTCTGTGCGTCAACAAGAGAGGGCGCTTTTCGCGAGCCGAGTGGACGGGACACACTGCATGCGCGTACTGGTTCACGCGCATACACCACGAAGTACACACTACTTATTTTACTCCGACTGTTATGTGCACAAATCCATGGGCTCCGTGCGCCAACGAAAGAGTGCGCCAACAAAAGAGGGCGCCCTTTTACCTAGCAACGACGTCCCATGGGTGGGACATTTAGCTGGTTGACGCGCACCATTCCTTGTGTGTGAAGCACGTACACCAGGGGAATTGTACTATGTACACGCAGTGGTACGGCCGCGCGTTGAGGCAAAATTGCAGTCAGGCAAGATGGCGTCAGTCGGTCACCCCCAACTGTACTTTCTTTGCCGGTGAGGGGGTACTTGTGAACGGAGCGGATAGCATCTTCATATGAGCTTCAGGCGTTGCAGCAATGCGTTCAAATGTCTCTCCCAGTGGTCTCCCCAAACTCTCCCTCCCTTACCGTTGAGGGGGCATTTTGTGCAGGGAGCCCATCCAGTTCATTAGTGTGACGTCACTTCGGTATAAACCACGCCAACTGCACATTATGTAGCATTAGAACCACTGGAACCGAAATTAACGCAACTTCAGTGTTTATCCAATAGGCACTTGTAATCAGTGGTGCGTGTGGGTGTATTTATGACAAAGTCACTAACGAATTGGATACCGAGCAGTCTCATTAATTCTTAACCCTAGAAACTTTTTTAGCAACCAATCCGGCTGAACATTTGATGTACACGTACTATAAATGAGACGATAAAATATCAATCAATCAAACCAATATTCATAAATACCTAAGACAGTTTACCCATTCCCATTGGTCGAGAGCCCGTCACGTGGCCGGTTTTAAACGGATGATAAAGACATGGCTAGCTGGTCTTAAACACTTTTCCAGTGTCACATGAAGTTTGGACTCCCATGAATTCCAGTGCCTTTTACCGTTTTATTGGTTGAACGTTCACAATCCTCACGTTGGCATGCGCAGTACTACCAGTGAGTCAGTATTTCATAGTCCTAAACACACAACGCACTCACCACAGCTGCATCTGCGCGTCATCGCGCAGGACACACGCGCCAATCTCCATAATAGGAGTTGTTTCTGTCTTACTCGCGAGCTGGACACTCCATTTTATAGAGGGGGTACCAGTACGTGTTTCGAAAAACAGAAAGTAAAATTGTTGAAGAAAATCGTTGAAGAAAATCATTGGAAACTTTGAATGTTTGACTTGTTTTGACTTTTGGACTGAAACCGTGAGCTTTCACTCACGCATGGCCGGCCGACCTGCCGTACTTTTTACTACTCGGTACCTTTACGTGGGACGTGCGTTCGGTTTGTTAATGACTTTCTTAATTGATAATTCATTTCAGCAACAGATGTTTTCTTAAATATAAATGTCATTTACATTAAATTTCCTACTTATTTCCGGTATTATATAAGACGTGCACCCATAATTCACATTTGTATAAGTCACATTCCATTACAATCAAATGTTATATTGTAAATCAGTATATTTCAATTTCCTTCAGTTTTTCTACTATTATGCCAACTAATTAATTAATTAATTTATTGACTACTGATTTAAATTATAGCTTTAATTGTAGATTATAGATTTAATTTCATAAGTTATTCACAAACGGGGCTCTTTATAAGGCCAAAAAAAAGAATAGTTCTGCTTCCGGTTACCCGACCGACCCTATTTTTAGGCTGCGACCCTAAAAATTTTATCGGCAATTCCAAAAAAAAAAAAAAAAAAATTGAGTAAATACAAATAAAATCTGTCTTTTCTGTCTTCACAAACTCAACAACCCTTTTGCATCCAAAAATGCTTGTATTTATTTGTTTTCTTACTTACATTCGCTTTTTTTTCAAAGAAACCTCCGTTATTACAAATTCGCTTCGCGATATAACTACTTCGCAATCTGATGTCACGCACGGTGACTATAATCATGTGGTGACGACTGGTTCCCGCCGCGCCGCGCAGGGGCCAATTTAGAAGACATAATGAAAATGTGGTAACCAGTCCATAGCTAGCTATGCGATGCGACCGATAGTATCAGTACAGTGCAGGCCACTGTCAACTGGTCGGATTCGACATCGTAAAAATGCCAAGAAAACACCGATGGAGAGAGAACATTTTTGCAAGTTAATTTACAGAATTGATCTAGCTTGTCTGTGTATGTATTTTCTGTGTTCAGGAGTTCATTTTGAGATCGCACTACTCGTATTTGGAGTGATACATGCCGCGTGTTTCCCGAAATTGTTGACGGTAAAAACAGCTCTGACGGCCCATGGTGGGCCCCGCCACACACGCATTACACACCTCGGAGTTTTGGCCAGCTCCCCGCGTCTTGACTAGCGTTGTGCATATGGTGCAAACGGCCTGAATTTTCCATTATTTTTTGAAATTATCGAACGTAAATATATTGACAATAATTAAAGGTAGGGTTTACTCACTTTTTGTTGCCATTTCGTGTATAGCTTTCGTAGTGCAATAGAAATAGTTCAGGCTAAAACTTCGCATATAATTGAATACCCCATTCAATCTGCATAAAAAAAATTGGCCAAAAAAAAAAAATTTCCGACCGACCGACCCTATTTTTGAAAGGCATGTAATCGGAAGCAGAACTATTTTTTTTTTTGGCCTAAGCAGACAAAGTAAAAATCACAAACAACACAAACAATTTGTGTGTCTACGCCTCAGCCAGAATGTTTTTATTCAAAAAATATCGGGTACCGAAATCTGGGCAGCCGACCCATCATCCATGTAGCACACTATTATTATTGTCAATATTCACATTTTGGGCACCACAAAGGCCCAGAGCACCAATAGCTCATCCAAGCACCATTTGACTCGGAGACCATAGCTCTTCCGTTTTTTGGGCACCCACAAAGGCCCAAGGGCAGCTCCAAGCACCATTTGACTCGGAGCACCACAGCTCAATCATCAATGCAATAAATGACCTATTTACGACAGGCCGAACTGAAAAACTATTAAGAAAGTGCCAGTAAACTTTATATCACCACAAAGCTTATGATAAATTGTTTCTATGTACAATTACATTGTATGCCAAGTCCACAAAAGATTTTGATGCACCGTTCTTTCTTCGTTTGAACTTACAGAAGACAGAACGGTTCATCCTCCCCTGTTGTACTGACTCAGGGGAAGACATGTTGACAGCAACAATAAAATACTAACTACTCATTAAATTACTTACATAATGTTGCACACTGTGCTTTGTTTAACCTAAGTATTATTTACAAAAACGTAATGGCAGGAGTAAAAAATCATTAATGAACCATGGGGTGTTTTATCCGCTTCAAAAAATGCCATGGAGGAGGAGGGGAAGGGGAAGAATTAAAATTGTGAAGTAAAATTTGCTATACAAGTTGTTTCTTCAGAGGCTGAGACAAAAGTGACTGGCCAGCAACTTTTCCATCCCGCCTAAACTTTCTACTTCTAGAATGTAAAGAACCAACCCTACGTCTCATTGGCCCATAGCCAGGCCTTGCCAAGTGTCACAGAACAAGAACTCTTATTGGTTGGTTGCCCCTCCAAGCCTTCTCAGCAATTGGTTAAAATTCGTGGCTGCTGATTGGCTCTTCTCCTGTTTACAGGATCTCACTTTTGTCACAAATTTGTCAATAGGGTTTCATGTACACAGTTCTTCATACTAAAGTACAGTATGAAATGCATTCACAGTGATCGAGATGTGTGTGCATGGAGTTAGCCTACATTTTGCACAACACATATAATATGACCAACAGGAGAAGATCAATGGAAATTTTGCTGCTTATAAATAATTTTTTATTTAGAAACGCTCAAGAAGCGTTTCTATGCCCACCGGTCAACGGTCAACACCAAGAAACTAGACACCCCTGTTGGTCATCACTTCAACCTGCCTAACCACTCCATTTCTGATATGATTTTGCAGGGCATTGAATCTCTTGGCCATCGCAAGGACTCAGTTCGCCTCAGCAGAGAGAAAGTGTGGATGAATCGTCTTCGAACTATTCAACCACATGGTCTCAACATCCAACTTGGGAATGATTAATCCTTTTCTTCCTCCATTGTCTTCTGTTACAGATAATCCACCTGGTCTTCCTTGTTTGTGTTTACCCATCTTCCCCCATCTTTCATCCCTTTCCACCTCCATACTGTTCCCCCCCCCCCATCATCATCACTCTCACACTCTTTTGTCCGTTCCCACTCCCTGTGACCTTTGATCCTTCCCCTTTCTGGTCCCTCCCCTGTTTACACCAGACCCCTTGTGGTTTGCCATCTCCCTTTGTTCCTCTGTTCTCTCATCCACCCTCCCCTGCATCTTTTCACACCTTTCCCACCTAATCCTCCTTTTGTGTTTCTTCTTTCAGCCCTGCATGTTTGTGTGCACCCCCATGTTAATGGGGGTACCTCTGTCATTTCTGTTTTAGCCTCTGAAGAAGAACTTGCTAAGTTCGCAACGTCAGGCCACATTAATTTTTAGATTTATAAATTTCAGGTCCATCCAGTCAGTAAGCAGTTTGCAGCAGTCTTACTACTTGTTTACATATAAATAATTTGATCATTTAGTGATAAAACTGAGTATAAGCTTAGGTTTTTTTCCTGGTTCCCCCATCTGTCACCATTTATGTTTAATTGATCAAAGTGCTGTACATGTATTAGCATTCTATTAAGTTTAGTTATTGCTGTAGTAAATAAACTGTTGCTTAAGCATTATATTAATTTGCGACAAATGGAAAAATAAATAATACAATACAATACAATTTTTATTCTTCAAGGTTCGGCGTATAAGCCACCCTATGTATAAGTCGCAGTACACACTGTCATGGTCAAATTCAACGCATAAGCTGCGGCTTATATTACGATAATTCAAACACTATACAGTAGTTTAAACAAAAAGAAAAATGTGAGATGTACTCATCTGGATTGCAACTGTTGATCAGTAACCTGAACACGAACTGGTACCGTAACGGGTTCACATTACAGGTGCATCTGTCCAGGTTTACAAGACCTGGAAGGTTATGTGGTTACTATTATTCAAAAGATGGTCGTTATTGTCCGTGCAACACACCGTGTTTCCATGCTGAATAGCTCGGTCCAACCTGATGCAAAACACAGTGGCCCGGCAAAACTTCATTTACATAAGCCTATTCACACAAAGCATTTTACCCTTAAGAGGTTATAATCTACAAAGGAGAGAGTCAACTTTTGTCTGGGACAGGTCAGATCTAAAGATTCAGCTTGATTCAGCCTGGTACCAGTAGTAGCTTTTTGATCACTGCAGCAAACCCTAGCCTGCTCGCCACACCCAGCACACCGGTCAAGTAACGACAGAAATCAACATGCATTACGAAGACATCTTGCAACGTATCGGGCCTTATGGCAAGTACCAGAAACTGCTGGTGTTTGTTATGCTGTTGGCTAAGGTTCCTACTGCATTTCACTTCATAGGGCAGGTGTTTCTGGCAGCTAACACTGATCACTGGTGTGCGGTACCAGACAACGAGAGGGTCAACTGCAGCCACCTACAACTGGCTTCAGCGACTGATTGTCAGGAAGAGCAAAAGAGTTACAGTATTCCCTATCACATTGACGACGTCGGGAAGCAGGTCTACTCCTCATGTGAGCGCTATGTCATGGACGATGATGACATTGGTAGAAACCAGAGTTTGAATTCAACAGATGTCATCTCCTGCGATGCTGGTTGGGAGTTTGATCACTCGCGCTACAAATCCACCATCAATGAAGATTTCAGCTTGGTCTGCGACAGAGAGGATCTACCTGGCTATGCCCAGTCAGTCTGGTTTGCAGGATTGCTGGTGGGTTCATTGCTATGGGGTTCAGTGGGCGACTGGATCGGTAGAAGGAAGACCTTCATATTGGCCTTTTCTCTTGTTACACTTTCATCAATTGTTACCTCTTTCGTTCCCAGTTTCACTGCCTACATGGCCATGCGCTTCTTCACAGCTGCCTGTAGTTATGGTGGAGTTCTCATGGCTTATGTCTTGATGTCAGAAATAGTTGGTCCCAAACAGCGTGTCACTGCCAATACCATGCTGTTTTTCTCCTTTGCAATCGGTTACCTTCTCTTGACACTTTTGGCATTTCTTCTGAGAGAATGGCGCCATCTACAGTTGGCGATATCAGTCCCGTTCATTATTACTTTGCCTGCGATGCTTATCTCGCCTGAATCTCCTCGCTGGCTGATAACAAAAGGCAGATACAAAGAAGCCACCAAAATCATACACAAGATTGCGAAAGTGAATGGTACCGAGGCTCCGGAAGACTTGCTTGACAAACTGAGTGAAGAAAGCAAAGAAGACAAGCAGCAGCCTTCTCGCATCCCTGTCACCCAACTTGATCTGCTCCGCACTCCCAACCTCCGCAAGAAAACTCTCATCCTTTGGTTTGACTGGTTTGTCGTCAACATGGTGTATTACGGACTATCTCTGAGTACCTCTGCCTTGGGGGTAGATGATTACCTTGCTGCCTTTGTCTCCGCAGCCTTAGAGATACCCAGTTATCTTGTGTGTTGGTACGTGATGGATCGTTTTGGCAGACGTATAACCCTCGTAGCCTTCTACATCTTTGGCGGAGTGTCTTGCCTCATTACGATCTTCATTCCTCTCGGAGCGGCCAGAGCCGCAGTAGCCATGGTGGGCAAATTTGCAATCAGTGCAGCGTTCGGTCACATCTACATCTACTCCCTTGAAATCTACCCAACCATCATCCGGAGCATCGGCATGGGTACTTCTTCCATGGTGGCTCGTGTTAGCGGCGTCCTCTGTCCTCTCATCTTGATCCTGGGCAAGTACTGGGAACCACTGCCTCTGTGTGTCTTCGGAGGAAGCTCCATCATCGCTGGAGTCCTGTCCTTGATGCTTCCAGAGACCATGGGTTACAGTCTTCCAGATACCATACAGGACGGAGAGAACTTTGGCAGTAAGTCTTACCATCATTTAGTTTCCTTCAGTTTCCTCAATACAACATCTTTGATAAGTAAGATTTGACGCTTTGCATGGTGGACATACTAAATAATGAAAGGTTTGCGGAAACACCATGTGCGAATAATTTCTCAACTAAGAGAATGGTTCTGAAAAGAACCAGATGTATAAACTCGACGTTCCGGTCAGTATGCTCTGACCGTCTTCAGTATGCTCTGACCGTCATTCCGGTCAGTATGCTCTGACCGTCTGAGCATACTGACCGGAACGTCGAGTTAATACCTCCGGTTCTTTTCAGAACCATTCTCTTAGTTGAGAAATTATTCGCACATGGTGTTTCCGCCAACCTTTCATTATTTAACATCTTTGATGATGAAATGTCAGCCCAGTGACCAATTTCATGGCGCCGCTTAACAGTAAGCAGAAAGTAAGTGCTTAATAAACATGTAGCAGAAGATCATGCTGCTGCTTAAGCACTACATGTATTTCATGGCGTGGACATGTTAAAAGTTGGAAGCGCATGGAGATTTCTATTGTTACGTCACTGATTTAAGCAAATTTTGTATCGTAAAACAAATATAAATGGTTTATTTTGGGTGGACAGTCGATATTAGCTCCCCTCGGTATCGGAAGTTGACAGACTAGTTCCCGAGGTGAACTAGTTTGTCAACTTCCAATACGTTGGGTCAAGCTAATATCAACTGTCCACCCTCAAACCATGTTATATCTGACGTATAAACACTGTATACTCAGTGTGTTACCTCCCGAGTTAAAGTTGGAAAAAAATCACTCGGGTGGGACTCGAACCCACGACCTCCTGCTTTCTAGTGCAGATGTCTTACCATTCGACCACCAAGCCAACGGGATCGGTGGGCTGGTTAGAATCTGATGTACATGTACATAGCAGCGGGTACCGCATTAACTATTATAAGATGGAGTTTTGCGTCATGGTGATATAAATCAAACCAGATGAAGGGCAAAAACATCAGTGAAGGGCAAAACCTGGTTTGATTTACATCACCCCGACGCAACATTCCATCTTAGGAATACCATCTTCTTATTTATTTCCTGGTGTTACAGAGGGAAGACGTTTCCAGCTATGCGTCAAGGGCAATGATGATGGAGAGGATGAGAGTCCCACTCAAGCTCCTCAAGACTACCTGCCTCTATCTACAATGGATCAAACTTCCAAGCAACCTGTGGACGTCTGAAGGGTTTCAATTACGGACTTTCATCTCTTTTTAACTTTTCTTTTTTTGCTTGGTACATGTATGGTTTATTAACTTGGTTTGTGCATTTTTATATTTACCCTCCTATGGAAACAGACATTCTGTGCCAAGTTGTCCTTTCAGTCAAAATCTATCGAGTGATTGTTTTCAACAGTTAAGAGCTCCCAGCCCACATAAAGCAGGATTGACTGGCTGTGACTGTTTATGTAACTTGATACAGCTTAGCTTTGACTGTAGGCGATTGATAAGCCAGCTGTTCCAAAGCCAGTAGTTCCTTGTCTGTTGACTGAATTTGACTAGTCACAGTGCTTGCTAAAATATGATCTGACTGTAGGTGGCTGTCCTGTCAAAGACATGGCAGGGGAAGAGGATTGATTTTTTGCCTGTCTGTGACTGCTCAGATAGCAGGAGAGTTAAGACAATTATTTTTGCCATTTTAGACAATTTCTTTCTTTAAACAGAAAACGTTTTTAGTTTTCAGTTGGTGAAGCTTGCTTATATTTTTTTTATTTCCAAGCAAACATAGCTTTGTGGTTAACGTAAATTAAAGGTCAAACTAATTTCACCAAATAATATTGGGAAGGTATTTTATGGTTAATTTTCTTTTGTATAGGTACCGGAAGAAGGGACCCAAAAAAAAATCATTATCATTTGTGGGAAGAAATTCTTAAGTTATATTTTGTTTAATAAATGAATACCTGGTGGTTGTGGTTATGGATACCGGTACTTTCAAAATAGTTTTAAAAGTAAATTATTTGATGAACTACCAGCAAAATATTAAAAGGCAAAACATCTATTTAGACTTTTACTCTGAAATGTATACTGAAAATACTTGGGAAAATGAAACGTTGAATTTTAGTTCTAAGATATATTATGGGAGTTGAAGGGGTGTACCTTTTAATCATTATTATTTATTAAAATTATGGGAGTTCAAGGCGTGTACCTTTCAAATTATTACTATTTATTAAAATTAATTTAATTAATATTAATATATTACATGTACATGCATGGTTGTTAGTTTTATGGGGGACTTTGGGTTTTGTTTTTAATTAAATGGATATAAATTAACCTTGCTTCATTTGTGAATTTTTTTTAATGTGAACATTAATAACTCCTTAAGGCGATTTACTAGGAACCTTCCTCATCCTTGCAAATCCCAACACCATATGGTAAACTGTGCACATAAACAGTTGGACTCTGTTTATTTGTGGTATGCCTAATCCCACGTAAAGCACAGTCAGTTTACTAGTGCAGTACTCATCCTAACAGATTCCAACAAACCCTGGTGTAGGAGTTTGGCTGGTTGGAGATCGTTAGGTTTAAAGCAATCACAGCTTCATACAAAATGAAACTCCACCCCCTCCCCTTGGGAAAAAAACAACAACAATAATAACCTTTTATTTTTGAAGGGGATGGGAGTATGGTTACACCTTTATGTTCTGACACCCCTATGTTCCCGTGTGGGAACAGAGGGGTGTCAGAACGTAGAGCAGTCACCGTTCGGATGCATGACACGTTTCTGTTTCAATTGTTTTGATCAAAGAACACAGCACTGATGATTTATTGCTAGCGGTGCCGGGGAGGACGCCAAAAAGGTGAATAGATTGACCCAGATTGCCATAGCAACAAGGCCACCAATGTGAGTGTGTGTGTGTGCCGGCACGTAGGTAAAAGCAGGTACGCCAGTGATCAATCGTTTCAAAGGTTAAAAAGCCAGTAAACACATATGTTTATTTAAAATAAAAAAAGTAAAAAAGGAAGCAGTAGTTTGCAGCGAATACATGCTTATTGAAGCTTAGTGCGTACATGTACAAAAAGATGTGTACATGTACCTTCAATTTTCAGGCATGCAACTTTTCCTCGGATCAGCTGATTTCCTCTTGTTTTACTTTCCATGTGTGCCATTGAAAATAGAGAAACACTGTACAAAGTCTTGGATAGATTTGAATTTCCTCTTTTTTTGTGACTTCCCAGTTGCATGCCTACACATTTGAATCATAGGGGTCAACATTCCACAGGGCTTTTGTGGATGTGGTAGTTTGTTTTGCATCATCAGGGGTGTGAATGACCATTGTTAAAAATAGCTGAGAACAGCTGAAAAAGGTGCAAAAAAAGCTGAACTTTGGAAATCTCCTATACATTTGTACACAGCAAGTGTGGGAAAAAAGCTGAAATCCAAAACAAAAAAAGCTGAAATCAGCTTTAAAGCTGAGATTTCAGACCCATGATCATTCTCCCTTAAGGAAGTTGTTGACTGTAGAAAATAAAATAAAAAGCTGTATAGAAAAGTTCAGGAGAGACACATTAAATTTCACAACATGATATGAGTTTAGTTTGAATGTCTGAAAACAAGCCTCACATGTCATGCTTTATCAGAAATGAAATTTACAGGTGGAGACAAAATTGCTTTAAAATTGTTTTCTACAATGTTTTTGACAAAGTTATTGTCAATACTTTCTTGAAGTGTAAAAGCAGTCAAACAGAACATTTATCAAGCTTTATATAAATGAAGCGACCTTTTTCTTGGCACCAAAACAATATAAACACAGATCAGATTTTGCAAGTATTATGCTGCAAATTGGCACAAAAATTGAACACATTCCATTGCCAAATTTGTTTGAAGAATACCGATAAAAAGATGATGGTCAAGATACACTATCTGCAAGGAATGTCGGTTATTTGTTTCTGAATAAAACAGCTTTTTAGCGACAGTACAATCAACTTTGAAGGATGAACTAAAAGGGGCAATTAATACTCTGTCCGATGATATGAAGGGAACCTCTTGACCTAATATGCACTATGTCTGAAGCAAGACTTTTTATTCCTAACAATCAATCTTTGGCTGGTGAAATGATGGACAGCACTTGTCCCTGGAATGGTAGCACTCCAGACAAGGACTAAACATTACTTGTATTCAATCAAGTCTGGTGTTCCACAACGCATTCATGCAGAAGAGAAGTCTTGTTTTGTAAATGTCATACAATTTCAAAACTTTGAGCTGCATCATGAGCATAACAAATGCTCCATTTATGAGGGCACTACATGTCTATTTTTGATATTATGCAAGGGCAAGCCGCAGATTGAGATCTGGGTTACAATTGCCATGATGGCGTTGTGAGGCAAATTTATTTGTTTGTTTATTTAATTTCCAAAATGAGCCTTCAAGTCTGGATACCTGTCCTACTGAATGCAGAACCCACAATTACTACTGCCAGACATGATATTCAACCCTCAGGGAAAAAAATAGGAGTATTGAATGGTGAAAACGGAGGAAATAATCGGAAATGAAAAAGGAAAAAAAAAATGGAAATCCTAATAAATAGGAAACTATTATGCTGAAGGTTATCATGGTATCATTGTACAATGTTCTCCCTAGAGAGTTTAGAGAGAATAGAGGTAGAGTCTACAGTCTACAGCTGTGCCTATAAAAAGGTTAATATTACATGTAAGCAAGTACAGGTACCGGGATGTAGCAGAGTTTGAACCCTAGACCAACTGATTACAAGTCAGGTGTATAGCCAATCATTACACAATTAATCTGGAAGCTGTGACTTCTGACATTTCCCAATTATGAACTTTGAAAAGTCAGCTGATTTTAGACAAATAGTCTAAAGTACATTAAAAATCAAACTGATTTATTTTGTCAAGTTGTTTTTTTTCTCATTTTAAGTTTGCTTATCATAAAGCCGCCACATCAACCATTGCTTAAATTAGAAATTGCACATTTGCATACGTACATGTAGGTCTGATGAAGTTTTGAGGGCGATAACACATGTAAGTAAACACTTACAAAATTCTGATTAGATAACATGTTAGGAGGCCTACATACATGTACATGTATGACAAACAGAGTGAGCTAAAAAAAAGTGCAACATTCAGAAAACAAATAAATAAAACTGTTTAATGATTTTTTCTTTGATGAAATTATATATTACATTAAAGCCTGACTACTGTATAAATTCGCAATCCACTCCTTTTTACTCCATTCATTTTCGGTCACTACATGCAGATCCAGAAATACAATCAATTGAAATGGATCTTGGACCATTTTCACCTGTGATGTCACCAACTTTAATGCCTACATCAATGCCTATTCAATGCTTAGCCCAGATTCAGCATGTCCAGGTGAGAGTGGCCCAAGTGCAATTTATGCTCTTTCATTTAAAGGGAATGTACAACATTTGCTTTTGCTGCAATTTTCAGAAATAAATGGATTTGGAGGATTAGTATGATAAATAAAATATTGTTAAACTGACTTGTTTCATGTTTTGGGCTTGTACCGGTAGATGCTGGAAAAACCAAGAAAACCTATCATGTTCATGTAGCCTGGTTCCCTGACCCCACTTTAGATGATACGAAGCATTTTATAGACTTTGGGGAATTGTAAGGTCAGATAATCAATCTAGCAGGCTTGTACCCTTTTCACAGGTGTGAAATCAATTGCAAAGAAAATGCCAAATAACTAAATACGAAAATTTAGAAGCAGTTGTTGAAAAAAAGCCAGTTTTCTCCAACGCTGGTCGGCCGACCAGCGTTGGAAAAATACAGTTTTTCTTGAAAATGTGAGCACACCAGGAGCCACAACTTTACAGGATGCTTTAGACTGTCATTCCCTGACAATCCAGAGGGTATTTTTCGTTTTTTTTATGTTTGCAAATGTTGTATTTTCCCTTTAACTGATTCTGGATCTAGGGACCCAAACGGAATGGGATGAAATGGAGTGGATTGAGAAATAGTCAGGCTTTAATGTATTTTATTGAAGAAAAAAAATTGAACAGTTCTAATTATTTGTTTTCTGAATGTTGCATTTCTTGGCAAGACACACTCTGTACACGTGTAGTAATACAAAAAAAATACCGGTAGGTTTTCCTTTTCAAGGTTTCAAGGTAGGTTTTCCTCTAATCCAGTCTTCAAACTCGGATAACAGCGTGAAATCCTTCACTCCTTTCAGTCTCAAAAGAAACTGTGATTAAGTCATCATACAAGTAGTATTCTTTATGAACAAATAACAATCTACCCCCTACTGTGACCATCCATGGATAATCACAAGAACACAATAGTCATATAATACAACCTCTATACTGACTGTGGCTGTGAGGGATGCAGGACCTTACTGGACCAAGTCAATCCACCTGTTTAATCCACCTGTGTCCACCTAAACAATTATATTTTGATTCGTTATGCGAGGATGTTTTCCTGACTTGGGGAGTCAGGTTTTTCTCACCTTCCACCGCTGTGACCCAGGTTCGAATCCCGTCTGGGTCAATATGTCGATTGGGTTTTCAGTCCCTGCCTGATTCCATGGGTTTTCCCTAAAATATCATTCTGGGGTTTTCCTTCCCACTTTTAAAACTGTAATTTCTTCTCTTTGTCTTCTCTCTATAGGTTTCTTCAGGCTTGCGAGCTACAGTGCCAAATCCTTGCTTTCGTTACCGGAAACGATATAAATAAGGCCCCAAAAAAATAGATCTGCTTCCTATTACCGGTACATGGCATTCGAAAAGAGGCGTCTGCATGAAGTTAACCAGGGAAAAGGTAGTAATTGATGGTTTTGGTTTTTTTCTCATTTTTGTCCATAAAAAAAATAGGGTAGGGGCTGTCAGAATAGGGTAGGTAGGGGAACTGAAAGCAAACTTTTTTGGGGGGGGGGCTACATTGTTATAATAACGTCAGTTTCATTCTCCAGCTCCGGGAGCATCTCTGGTTTCAGAAAAAAAAACTCACAATAACCATGTCATGTAAACTGCATTTTCCAATCCCCCAGAACGGATCTTTTCCAGCTTCTGTACAAGATATCTCAAGCAGAAACACATTAGGACGCAGTGGAACAGTGAACATAACTGTATGTACTAGGAGGACCCTGGCTAGACAATTATTTGAGTTGTGCCTAGTATACAATTATTATAAATAGGCGTACATGAGGACAATGAGGCAATGGTACATGCAGCATGCATTTGTACCTTATGTTTTTCAGTCAAATTTCTTTTTCTTTTCTGTTTTAGAAAGCATCAGAACTTTCAATCCACAAACCCTTGTTCCCAGATTTCAAATCTTTTCAACAATACCAGTAAAGCAAACTAGGCGATCGACAGCTTAAGGCAAGAAAATCTCTTCCACAATGATGGCTGTTTTGTGCTGGCAAAATGCACCGCTGCCTGAATGTAAAGCCACAGTACCAGATTATCCCCCTAAAGATGAACATCAAACAAAGGTTGCCGGCTTATCCTCACACAGTGATGCTGTGGTGTGCGGCAGTACCAGTCTCAAGACTTGAGGGGGGGACAGTGTGGCTAATAGCATCCACTTCAAACTGCACAGCTACAGGTGTATACAATGGGGTGTACGGTACCTATGTTCCCCAATACCTACCGGTAGGTACGGTATGTTCCCGAATACCTATAGATAATCCCCAATACCTATGTTCCCCAATACCCATGTTCTACAATACCTACCGGTAGGTACCGGTATGTTCCCAAATACCGTTGTGTGGACTTGCCCACGTCCATACAAGGTTTTCCCTCCTAGAAAACAGGTTTAGAGGCATTTTTGGGTTTCCGTAGCAAAATGAAGAGAAACACTAAAGATTGTCTCAACCCAACAAAATTTTCCAACCCCCCTATCCGTTTTGTCTTGTATGGCATCCCCAGCTCAAGCAACCGCTTACTGTTTGTGACATGCCTCCATTTTCACCTTTTTTAATTTCAAGTTAATATGATCAACGGTACATGTACTGGTACACCCGTTTGAGTATGAACCGGTATACATGCACAGGTGTGTACACCAATTGTTATTCTTTATTTACCGGTAGCTGTAATCTATGAACTGCGAAATGGAAATAAATGTGAATTAATTGAATTGACCTTTGAAGCATCTGGATGGATTTGCGGATTAAATACAAAGTGGAATTTTGTATGTACACCGTACCATATGACGCTAGGAATTTTTCTGTTTAGTTTTATTTATTCATTTATTATTTATTATTATTGTTAACCTACCGTGTATATTTACCGGTGCCGGTAGCTGTATTTTAAAAATAATAATAAATAATAATAATAATATCCGTATTTATAAAGCGCCTTTTCCAAAGGATGCAAAGCGCTAATGGGTTAAAGTGGTCTGAACTTGTCTGAGATTGCAACACAGAGCGTCTAGAATCCAAAAAAAAATTTGTGAGAACCTTAAGCGGGCCCTGAATCCATGCCGTTAGGGCTTTGTGCTTTGCGCTCGCTTTACCATGATTATTTCTGATCAAGCTCCATCGCCAAATTCTCACTCTCAGCTCTTACACAAAAGTTGGCAGCCCTGGAACTGTGAAATGGAAATAAGGGATTAAATGTAGTTATGGGGATTTTCTGCTGTCCCAATAGTGTTTTTGGTCATTATAATAACTATATAGCTCAACAGGTGTGTGGTCCCCACAACTAACGAACAAGATTGCATTACATGTATGTACTGGTACCGGTAGTGCGGTACATGAACAACACCCCATGAAGGACGCATGTCCGAAAGCTCAGGTGAGCACTGTTCCATGTTAGCGATTAATTTGTCCATGCTCTACACAGTGCTACGCAGCATCCCTATGCTACTTGTGCTCTGAACAAATAAGCCTCTATTCAAAAGACTCCTTGGAACACACTGAAGAGTCTGAAGAGCCTAACTGTTACATCCATGTTCCCCATATTATCTTTTTATCCCTCTGGGGTAAAGAAAATCAATCAAAGAAGATGTAGGCCTTTCAAGGCTACACAGAAGTCCATATTTTGTACAATGTACAACAAATCAATTTTTCTTCCTGCTTTTATGGGGGGGGGTTGCCTGAAGGGTGTTTATGTTAGCCTATATTGTAGAAAGCAAAAGGAGGATATGGTTTGCCGTCATGCACCAATGTTTTGAGTTAGGAATGTCAGCTGGGGGTGGCAATCAATAACCATTGGTTTACTCTAGGGATGTGTTACTCTAAGACCTGACTCCTGAAAAGGCAATGATCAGACGATCACATCTGTATACAGTTGTTGCACAGGAGCTGACCTTGTGCACATTTTATGTACACATTTTGCCATTGTATACAATGTATACATTGTATACAATACAAAGTACCTTGCATATTTTTGTTGCAAAAAATTCTACATAATGTACATGCGTCTGATTACATGTTGTCAAGAATGAGCAGTCTGCTACCTGCTTCAGTTCATTTATCGTTCAATTAATCAATCAACCTGAATCTATCCAATTGAGTGCTATGCATATTGCATAAGGTGTTCTTGTCAAGCTTAGAAGTGCCTGCCAGGCTTTACAATCTCGGCTATAAATTTGTAATGTGTTGTACAAATCAGTAACCTGGGGCCAAGTTCGCGCAAGGACTATAGTTGACCAATGGTTAACTAACGTTTGCCCGAACTCTGTCTAGTCAATGGTGGTTGGCTACGCTAGTCGACTATTTGGAACCAGCCTACTGGGGTTGGTTGCTTCGCTGGTAACCAATAGCCGCGCGCATTCATAACGATAGCAGAGAGCCAGGATCCAGAAGTTTTGCGATGACATTTTGACCAGTGTTTGACTAGAGACGTTCGCACGTTGCTATCAGTGCGCAGGCGTAAGGTACGTCACAAATCAACCACTAGTCGACTAATGGTCCTTGCCCGAACTTGGCCTGGGATGCTGCGCACATGTGCATGCACAGCACATCATCACACTATACAACTTTATTCAAGACCTTTCACACCATCCATGTTGGACCCGAGTCAAATTCCAAGATTTCAGGAACCCTTTTCACAAAGTAGAAAGATTGCGGGAACACCATGTGGAAAGCAAGGGCGGATCCAGGACACAATTTTCGGGCGGGCCAAAAAAAAATTTGGTCCCCAAAAAAAGTGGGACAAAAATTTTTTTGGATTTTAGATGCTCTGTGGTGCGATCTGAGGCAACTTCTGACCACTTTAACCAATGTTTTTTTGAGGAAAAGATGGTGGTGTGCTCATTGCCTGCCTTTATTGCGATGTCACATAAAAAAATAAAAAAATTGGTTTCGTTTTGGGGGGGCCATGGCCCCCTTTGGGCCCCCCCCCCCCTGGATCCACCCTTGGTGGAAAGTAATCTCTTCTTGGAAGAAGTGTGGTTCTGAACTCGACGTTTCGGAGAGTGTGCTCTTTCTGTCCTCAGGAGGGTGAGTGATAGAATGCATCTTCCACATCTCATAACTCACCCTCCTGAGGACGGACAGAGCACACTGTCCGAAACGTCGAGTTCTACACTCAACCAACCGTTTCAGAACCACACTTCTTCCAAGGAGAGATTACTTTCCACATGGTGTTACCCGCAATCTTTCTACATGTACTTTATCTCATCCGCCATGCAAAGCTTCAAGACATACAATGTATATAAGCCTTTCACACTTATCCAACACAGCATATCTACAAGTGAAAAGACCGGCAGGGGGGGAAGAAACGAACATGGTTAGACCATGGAGGAATGTTCTTATTCCTTCATGGTTAGACACAATTAACAACGACCTCAAACCCCTAGGCAGCATAGACCTGAACAAGGAGACCAATGACAGAGCTGGCTGGAGACAACAGATCAGACACGCAATGTTTAATTAGAAACAAGTGCGCAACAGACGACGACGACGATATCTACAAGATTCTAGCACTCTGCACTGGTTAATTCATACAGAACAGGTGTCACTACCAGGACCAGGGAACAGTCCAGACTATCACCCTTGTTGCACCCCATATAATTGAATTATTGGTCCCCTGTGGTCATGGGGAAGTGTGACCCTCCAATGGACAGTAATTGGATTACAATGGCTGCTAACCACCAGTCAGTCTGCACCTCAGGAATGATATGACAAACCGAGTAAGGCAAATTCTGGCTCCAGTCAGCTTAACAACTGTTTGAAAGTTCACGGACCACACCCAGGTCATACTGGTACAAAGTTAAACTTGAATGGCTAAACCCAAGGCATTTTTGTCGGCTGTACCGGTGTAGCAAGAATTTAGGTTTTATGAAATACGGACTCATTGGTGGTATTGCGCATGCTCATGCATAAATAATTAGGAGAGGGACCGGTCACGTGAGAGGGTTTAACCAATAAAAGGGAAAAAGAGTCCGATTTTCATACGAGTCCGATTTTCGTGTGACACCGGTACATGAAGTGTGAAAGACCATATGCCCAAATTGAAAAATATCAGGTTTTTTGCCCCCTGAAGGAAAGGTTTATCAATTGCAATCCAGAGGTATGAAAGGAAATATTGTGTGCGCAACAGAGCCAATTAAACATGACATCTAATTAATGATTCAGAGAAATGATCCGGAACTCCTTAGTCCTAGTTTGTGATCTCAGTAACTTAATGATTGATGTACCGTTACAAGATTTGAAAAGTATGGTTTCAGGTTTATTCACTGAACTCTTAAAAGCTCTGTCAGCGACATTACATACGCTTGACCAAGGTACCCATGTGAGGCCAAAAAAAAAATAGTTCTGCTTCCGGTTACCCGACCGACCCTATTTTTAGGCTGCGACCCTACAAATTTTATCGGCAATTCAAACAAACAAACAACCAAAAAAATTGAATAAATAAAAATAAAATCTGTCTTTTCTGTCTTCACAAAATACCTCTCAACAACCCTTTTACATCCAAGAATGCTTGTATTTATTTTTTTTCTTACTTACATTCGCTTTTTTTCAAAAGAAACCTCCGTTATTACAAATTCGCTTCGCGATATAACTTCTTCGCAGAACTATTTTTTTTTGGCCTGAAAGGTGAAGGTTGCAGTTAACCACTTTAATTGGCCTCAAGAAATTGTCCTTTGCTTCACGCTTCATAACAAATTTCACAAAATAAACGTTCCCCTTTTTTTTATGATCAGGCCCCGTTACACAGTCCAACACACATAAATCATACAAATGTAGTCCACCGAAGCGACAGGTAAACCAACTCCGGCAGAAATCTTCAGAAAATCATTTCCAGCGATGAATAAAGGCCAGTTGAAAAGCAAACGACTACCAACGCAGGATTTATTCTCAAGCTTAAGAACACAACCAAACCTTGGAAAAACCCTTTTGCACTCGCACAATACACCCACATAATAAAAGAGAAATTGATGGATTAGCACTAGCTCAAAACACTTTTGCATTTAAGTATGTCAATGATATTTTGGTAGATTTTTTTGGGGGGGGGGAACTTTATTGAAAATGGAAACGTACTGTGTATATGTGATTGTACTTTACTCAACCTTGCTCACAACCAAGAACAGTAAGTTGAATAGCCAGAGTTCCGCCTTTCTTTGACACCATGCAATGATATGCAAAGTCTGGATTACAGAAACTTGTTGAATAGAAAAAGTCTCATGTGTGCCGAGATTTTCAAATGTTTAATAACTACATGTAGTGTTTAAAATGTTTGTTGTTTAACCTATAGCCTTGGTATGTTGATACACACATTAACAAAATGTATGTAATGAAATCTTAAAGGGAATATACAACATTTGCTTTTGCTGTAATTTTCAGAAATGGATGGATTTGGGGGGGGGGTAGTATTTCATAAGAAATATTGTTACACTGATTTGTTTGAAGTGTTGTGTTCATACGTGTAGATGCTGGAAAAACCAAGAAAAACAACCAAGTTTCTGTAGTCTGGTTCCCTGACCCACTTACAATGTAAGATGAAACAGAGCAATTTCAATTGTAAGGTTGGGGAAACAGTCTAGCTGGCTTTTACCCGTTCATATCGGTAGGTGTGTACTCGATTGCAAATAAATGCAACCTACATGTAACTAAATAATTTTTCCAACGCTGGTCGGCCAACCAGCATTGGAAATTGATACAAAAATACCACTTTTCTTGACATTTTTTCTTTTTTAAGCAATATTTGTTAAGGAATTCAAAGGCACTCATACATGGACAACCTGCCTGCACAAGCTTGGTGTCACCTCAAGGACACATGGGAGTCTTATTGCTGTTTGGATTAGCAATCATTATCTAACCCTTCTTACCATAGTTCTCCACTGTCTGCAAACACCATGTGTGTCTTCACTGCTGTAATATCCGTTTCATAACTGAGTGTTACTCTTCCATGAATAACTTTTCTTACATAAGGCCCCCAAAAAAGCCGGTTTCTGGTAGAGCTTGCCCCAAAAGTGGTGCGGCGACGCGGCTGGTTTTTTTCCTTCTTTTTTCTCCTACTTTTTTTCTTCTTCAACTGTCGGCTGATGTTGCAGATGACGCTTCGATCCCCTTAAAACTCTCAAAAATGCCCTTCAGAGTGGAGCTTGAGGTGACCTCAGTAAGGCCATAAGGCTTGAGAATTCTGCACTCACTAACGATCTCGACTAAATTTAGTGCAAAATGTAAGGGAGCCCAGAGAGGCCACATCAAGCTTATACTCGATTGTAAGTACATGTAACCCCATCTAAACACACGTTAAAATTGTGCAGTATAGCAGGATTGCAGTCAAACCAGTGAGTTTGGCAGTTTGAGACATCATCTTACATTGAAATAAAAACTTTTTCATTTTGCCGACGTACATGGCTACGGCGATGCGCGCTGACCAAAAACTAGAGACTTTTTTTTTGCCTAACTCCAAAGTACCATAATATCACTTGAAACTGTACTCCATGATGCACATGAGATGAGATCTTGCTGCAACACAATGAAGGCAGGTTGCTTTCTTGCAGGTTCCTGGAATGCTTCGATTTACACACTCCTTAAAACCCTCCTCTTGCTATAAGTCAGTCTTTGCAAAAGGGCCCCGTCTCATTGTCCTGATTGTGTCTGTTTGAAAAGAACACTCATGAAGGGGTCCTCAGCTCATCTGTGCCATAACAATGCATCTCTGAGACATCTTAAGAATGCCCAGGGAAACTGCCTGAACGTCTTATAAAAAGCGCATACATGAACACATGCCTGGTCAGTAGACTCCACTATATTTTAGTGACTGTTAGTCAAAATGATCTAGCAGAATAAGCATTAAAATACCAATAAATGGGTGAATCCTACCGACTCTTACAATCAAATTGCAGGTAAATCTTAATAAATGACCAATTCTTTAAGAAAGCAACGACGTACATTCAACATGCTGGCCCTCAGGAATGCCCATTGGTTTTATGATGTGCACTAACACCAATGCAAACTGTTAAAATGAAGCCCATTTACACCAAATAACATCAACCTGATGTGTTTTTTTTCTTTGCACTATTGCGGCATTCTAATGAAAAGAGCTGTAGAATGCACTGTAAAATGTATCTAGATGTCTCAACTTTTCTGTCTGCATCTGTGTCTTGTTGATTCTCATTCCTTCAATAAAAGTGCAATGTGCATCCAGAATACCAATCCTAACTCTCCAAATTTCACATAATGTGATCCAAACACTGCTGTATTAAGACTTTGCAGAGGATTTGTAAAAATTTGGAGGTATTAAACTCACCAGCAAAGTAGCTCTTGATGATGAAAATGCAACCAGCCTTGAATTACTTTGCTGTTGATGGAAAACAGAAAAGAATTTGTTTTAGAAAATTTGTCATAGAGTTTTAAGTTAGCAGGAAATATTTCCTGTGAAATTAATAATTACGCAAAGCCAATGTTGTACGTTTACATGTCATGTCTGCAAACCATGTACCCCAAAACAGTCAGTCATTTTTCAAAGTCAGTCAATGACCCTTTCTTAAAATATTTTTTCATAATTTAAATTTGGCTTACAACGTACAATAAAATGAAGAAAAATAACCCAGTGAGCTCGGATATGAAAAAAAAAAAAACTTGCTAAAATCAATTACAGAAATCAATAAATGAACACACATGGCAGTTTGCCAACTGGTACAGATTCTACTGTGACCAATCCATAGACACAGAAAACAAAATGAAATCAATAAGTGCTTATGGTTACTCTGATACAGTGAGTTAACTTTTCTGCTCAACATGCTCAAGGCTCAGGTGTTAACGCCCAAAGTGTCAAAATATTGACGGAAACTTGTTACAGGTTTGTCAATGATGTATAAGCAGGCATGCAACTTGGAATTAACAAAAAAACGAGGAAATTATACCAAATTTTACAAGACTTTGTACAGTGTTTTTTTAATTTTAAATGGCAAAAGTCTGAAGTGAAAAACGAGGAAATCAGCTGATCCGAGGAAGAGTTGCATGCCTGATAAGATATTACATCTCTTGCCTTTTGACTCGTAAAAAAAAAGTAAAAATTATTTTTAATTTATAAGGTGACGACATGGAAATTAAAAATGACATCAACGTGTCCACCTGTAGAGCATTTAAAACTGGAATGGAATTAAACCATGTGCATTTACAAATAAAACAGTAACTGGACATTTACAGGACCGGTTGTTAGATTAGATTAGATTAGATTTCTTCATTGTCATGCTCAAAATTACACGAAACTTCATTTCCCAGTGTACAATTAAACATATGTAGGCCTATACATCCAATAATTTTAAAAATACACAAAACGTGACAAGACCAAAATATATCATAACATACATACAAAAACACAGTTATATACAATCATAAAAACTCTAGGAGCAGTAAAGTAGGATTTCGGGCTGTGGGGTGATTAGGGAAGGAAATGAGGAAAAATAGGATTTGCATACATTACGTGTATTGTACCGTATTTAAGTTTAGCTAAATACACTTGTCTGATTCCAATTGCGATTTTTTTTTTTCCTAAGAAAGATCAGCTTTCTGTTCCTCTTCCACCGAGACCGAAAGTCAACCATATCCAGAACAATAGAGACAATGAATGCTAATAATTGTTACATTGTAAATTCTTGATACAGTTTCTTGATTTGTACTTTATAAATAACCATGGCAAACATAAAAACCTGTTTTATGAAACACAACTTGAACTTTGAATGGACGATAAGGCAACGGTGTGATCTTCGTTTTACAGCGGTATCTTTGAACTCTCAAACCACGCCCAGTGATTCATTCCAGCCAAAAAGAAACTTCCAAAATTTGTTCTCAACAATGACTTTATCATCACACAGAACCATTTTTGTCACAATTTAAAACAATCTCATTTTCATAAAACTTATGCAATTAATAAAATGTTGTTATATTTAGGATGGCACTTTGATTTGGCAATTATGTTTTTGTAGAGTACAACTTGGAGAATTCATAAGATAAAATACAACATCCGCATGATGTCACAATAAATTAATCGTTCTTACATGTAACACACCCGCCCAAGTTGAAATAACAAGACATGTTTGTTGTAAAGATATTCATGTTACATGTAGGCCCCCCCCCCCCCACAAAAAAAAAGTTTTCAGTAACCAGACCGACCCTAACAAATTGGGTGTGAATAGGGTCGGCAGTTTATTTTTTATATTTTTTTTATTATTTTTTATTCACATGTTAATGTTTTTGGAAGTGATAAAATATCCCAAATACAACTGGGAAAATTAATGAAACACTTGTAAGGATATGAAGCAAAGTACCTTCTTTCAAGTATTTCTAATTGTCCAGTTGTCCTCCTATATTCACAAATAATTACTTTATACATACATGTACACGTGTACATACATGTTAAAAAAAAAACTGGCCCTTCCTTTTCTGGGCAGTGTTACTGGAAACACATCATTATTTTATTTGGCCTTATAACAATTATGATGCAAGAACATGTTTAGGGGTGTCAAAATCTGCTTTCCATGTACCGGTACATGTACTTGAATGTCCATCAAAAAGATGAGGTCTGGGCCTGAGTCTTCCAACAAGAGTCTTTTTCAAGTCTGCCATTCAGACTCTACAATAAATATATGATAAATTTGCATCTAACAAATTATCTACAGAACCACTGGGGTAAAGAACTCACCGGGGAAAAAAAAACAGTCCGAGTTTATTTAGAAAAGGGGAGTTTACAGTAAGGATTCTGCACAAATGCACAGCACGTGAAAAAAAATGGGTGTAGTGTGTATTGAATGACTCATGAGAGGACCAACCCAGTGTGTATGGGTACGGCACGGGTCCAGGGGGGGGGGGCAGACAGATTCACACAACGTCAGGTGATCAATGCAAATATGCACACAAAACAATCTGTGGAGTCCAGATGACTACGTAACTCCACAGAGTATACTGCTGCACTTTAACAATATACAGGAATGTGCATGGTTCCATATGATGTCACATTGGAAAGTGCAATACATACTGGTACATGTACATACGTGTACATGTAGGGGGATCCGGTTGGTGCCTTCGTTTTCAGTCCCTGCCTGATTCCATGGGTTTTCTCAAGAATATTATTCTGGGGTTTTCCTCCCACCACTAAAACTATAATTTCCTTCCACATCTTCTACCAAGGGACCCCATTGGAAATATAATTGATCCAACTTGAATAAAAGTTGAATCGACTTTTTCCTCGCAGACGGTCTCGCAAATTGTAAGAAGTTCAAGTTTACGTTTGTTGAAGAGTCAAATACTGAAACTTAATTTTGACCTTCCTCCATGATTCAGACCGTTTGTAATTTTATGGTAACACTAAACATTTTCGTTTCAAATGACACCTTCACGTTTTATTGCATAATGATTTAAATTGTCAAAACTGTACAATCAGCTTTCGCCTTTGTTGGAAATACTCGAAAGACTTTTGTGGGCTATCCGGCTATCCTGTCTAACTGCCAAAAAATCACAAACGTACATGTACACATGTACCGGTACCGTACATACCAACACATACACTTTGAACATGGCTACTGACCCTGTCTTTAGTCTAGTATTATAAAACAGCTGAGGTCAAAGTGTGTTACTTATTATGGGGAATATAAAGGGGATTTATTGATCCAGAAATCCTGGCATGGGTAGGGTTAAATTGTCATGCATGGTTAGGCTTTTGTGGAAAAAGGGAAATCCTTTCACCACAACAAAAGAACGTCAATAACAGTGTCAGTGTAAACAAGTGAAAAACAGTGACCCACGTGAAAGGAGGACATTCTGTTGAAGATGCCTGCTACCGCCTATCACTGTTAAATAATTCCACTGTTTGGTAGACGTGTACTTTCTCGACCGGACAGAGAGGAGGGTTTAAGTTTTGTAGGCCTACAACACAATAGCAGGCATGTCATTCATCAACTGGCAAAAATGCATTCGGGTACTGAATATCTGCGAAGGATGTCACTTTAAATAGGTTTATTTTCGTTAACGTTTAGCAAATATAAATCAAATTAGGTTTTGCCCTTCACCGACGTTTTTTAAACACTGTATACTCAGTGTGTTACCTCCCGAGTGAAAGTTGGAAAAAATCACTCGGGTGGGACTCGAACCCACGACCTCCTGCTTTCTAGTGCAGATGTCTTACCACTCGACCACCGAGCTAACGGGATCGGTTGGCGGGTACCGCATAAACTTATAATAGTTTAGCAAATATGTTAGCTATTTCACAAAGGCTTACACCTGTCTGCAGCCTGTCTGCACCATTATGTCTGCAGCCTGGAGGGAGCATGATACATCAAAATTATTGACATAAATAGAGGGCAGTCATAAAGTAAAAACTCTTATTGTAATCAAGTACTGCAGTGCTTCTGAGGTTTTGTAAATTAAATAGGTTAATTATTTGTGCTTTGTATGTTTATTCATAAATTAAAGGAACATCGGGTTACGGGTTACGATTGAACTTGGGTGTGGAAAATCTGTAAACAGATTTAGATATTTTTTTTTCGTTTAAACATTTAGACATGTAAACGTCATATCCTAAATATCTGCTATGGCCAAAAAAAATAGTTCTGCTTCCAATTCCATGGCATTTGAAAATAGGGTAGGCACATGCAGGTAGGGAATTTTTTTTCGCAATTTTTTTTGCGTACGATCATATGGAGGTGTCTGCGTGTAGTAAAGGGTAAAAGATAGAAATTGAAGGTTTTTAGGGTTTTTTCTTAATTTTTCCCAAAAGAAAATTAGGGTACCGGTAGGTGTCAAAATAGGGCAGGTACTTACCTGGAAGCATAACTATCATTATTTTGGGCCTAATGCTACATGTCCTACACGTAAATGTGCAGAATAATTTTATTCAGAGCTTTAACATTTTCAAGTAAATTATCTGTACAGTATGTATTTTGTATACCTTTCGCCCACTTGTTAATACGTGGCTACTACATGTACATGTAATGTCATGGTCAAGATGAAATTTTGTTACAAGGATTTAAAAAGCACATGTACACGGTAACGTTTATCACATCACGGACCATTCACACAGTCCGTGGTCACATGTACGAACATGTGCAAGATCTGCAGCCAATCTGATCCATCTGAAAAGTAAAGCCTCCATATTTGATTTATCACAATTACTGGATCTCCTTGGAGATAAAATAGTGCAGTGAAATTGCCGTGTGGGTTCAAAGTCTACTTTTACTGTTTGCCTTTAAATTCCATTACACACCGGCAAAAACAGGGCTGCAAAAAAATTATGCACAATATTTCACCATCTATCAAGCACTTGCACTATAATGACGTCAAAGTACGTGATCACGTTCCCTGTACAATTAACCAGCTGGACTAAGGAAATCAACAAGTCAAGTGTTTTTGTGGGAATTTGTTTCAGTTGATACCTAACCGCACTTTTAATTATGTCTTTAGTGATAAAAGTGCGAAACGTTGCTAAAATTGAAGGACAGCTACGGTGTATAGTCCGTAATACACTGCAGTGCATTCTATGCACATTACTGGAAACATAATAAAAATGAATTGATGCACAAAAAAAAAAAACTTTCGTCAGAAAAATGTCAAAAATATGTGGCACTTGACGTCACAACTTCCTACGTGTCAAAAAGTTACCCGCCCGTTTCTAAATTTACAAGCAGAAATATTTCTATTGCTTATTGATGGCTGTGGAATTTTACACTTGCGTAAATTCACCCGTTTCTTTCCCATGTGTCCGACACGCAAACTGGAGTGTTTGCATTTCCGCCCTATATCTATTATTCTGCCCTAAGTACCTTATCTTGGTTTCCTTTATCCCACAGATCAGCTATTGTGGAGATAAAAAAAAAAACTGAAGCTTTACCTAGATCCTTCCTCTAACCAAACACTAGCAATGCTGACTCTGACCTAAATCCAAATCAAGACCCATATCTGAAACGCAGCGTACCCTTGAACCCACCGGGGAAAAAAATAACCACACACAACGGAAAAGTTAGCCTTGGTACACTGTGAAGTGTTTGTATGACATTTTGGAGGCGTTTTAATTTCGGTTCTTTAACAATAAAAGGTCCATATTCCACACAGATAACCACCACACAAGTGGCCTGCGCAACTGGTAAACAAGATAATTGTGAAATACCCAATTAGCAATAACAACGATTACCTTGATAAAGGCTTCTGGAAAAGTTTCATCCAAAGAGCCACAAACTTTGAAACCACAGAGAGTAGTGAATTCACTTATAAAATACCGTAAAGTCACGAGTATCTACGGCCAATTTCTGTTATCTTGCTCTTAGAATCTACAAATCCTGTGGCAGCCATTTTCTGCTGTGGCACCAGGTTCAATGCGAGTCGCACTCTGGGCTCCTTCAACCAATAGGAATACCAAAATGTGCATGCCCTTCGTCTTTAAGAATGGGCGCAGCAGTGAGCGAGACACCGCCAAAGTAAAAGCTTCCAAATTTTGGTCGTAGGATTCCACTATAAACGTATGGCAGTGGATATTTGACCACGAATCGGTCCCTTGGAAAGATTTATACTGTACGAAGTTCACTAATTTTCCTCTGTATTGACTAACAAGCCCCCAGATAGCAATTTCATGTCATCAAAGTCAATTTGAGCAGTGACAAAATACAAGCATTTGTTTCAGTCCAATCTCATAGGGTTTGTACACAGGGTGTTGAGTGACCTTCGTGTATAAGTATGGAAATTTTTCCCGGTCCCTTTATTGTTTTCAGTATTGTACCGGCACATCACATGCGCAGTGAAATGTTTGGGGCACATTTTTTTGTGATAAATCTTCGTCTGGTTCTGCGCTAACAATGTTGTTGTGATTTTGTGTTACAGTGATGGGAATCAGACTTAAATTTCGGACTTTATTTTCCTTTAAAAATAATCCTTCAGAGCCATGAATCAGAAAACGAAGATGACATAATCTGGAAGTACATGTAAATGTAGGATTCAATTTAAAAAAAAAAAAAAAAGACAATTCTTACTTTTTTTATGATCTGCTGGCTTAAAAACAGAAAAAATACGGAACTGGTATGTACATGTATGTCAGCTCCGGAAAAAAAAACAATCAAACTTGAGTCTTCTTCTTTCTGTTTTCTAACAACCATGCACAGCATAGATTTGCTAGTGATTATTTTATATCAAGGACCAACAAAATGCAAACCAATAGTCCCTTGTTGCACTCCTAATAATTTCCTGTATTTGTTTAGATTACTTCCTTTCAAAAAGTCACAGGATGAAAAGCAATGAAAATGAAACTTACAGAAAGCAAAGAAATGTTTTACAGAATTATGTGATTGGCCTGCAGTGTAAAATGTTGGGAGATATCATTTTACCCTAACCTTCCCAAATTTATCGTCTTTGCAAAATGGAGGATTTTGCAGGACTGAGAATATGGACAAAAATGTGGGGCTGATTTTGGAGGATGCAATATTTCAAGTTCTTGGGCCGGACCTTGTTGCTTATGCTCAGGCGATGGGCAGCCATTGCACAAATTTAGGCCTAGATTGTAGGCCTGCTTGAAATTCTCCACAATTATTGACAATGTTTGCTGGAGGATTTTGCAGGATTGAGGCAGTGGCAGTGCGGTCACCCGGCCTTATGGACCACATTCAAGAAATAATGAAGGATTTTGTAGGGGAAGAATTAATACACTTGGACATCATTAATTTTCCCCTGCAGTGACCAGCCATCAGCAGGTGTTCCCAGCAGGTGATCAGAAAGCAATAAATTAAAATGTTCTAAAAGTAAAATTAAAAGTTAAATTTAGCAGGGGAAATATATTATTTGAACTAGTAAGTAGTATTTGAAGCATGATTTAGTGACTGACAAAACACCTGGAATTTTTCATACGATTTGCGCACAGGGTGTCAAGTGATGTCCAGGTATGAACTCTTTCCTTCGGGGAAGTTAGGGTCTGTTTGTAATTATTTATGAAATCAAGTGACATGCACTGCAGCTCGAGCGGTAAACAGCGCCACCCCCAAAAAAATCACTTAGCGACGTTCACACACTGACCCGAAATATTCACCAGAAAAATGTCAAATTTTTGGACAGTGATTTACCTTCTTTGTGGCTTCAGGATGCCCTTCAATTCCTGGCCTTCGAGAAAATAGCATCCAACTGCAGATTCCTTTCTCAAAAACACCAGTATCGGTGGGTTTTCGTCTGCATCCGTTGGGCAGTTTCCCGGCCGGTGTCAGCAGGTTCCACGAAAATTAACATGGGCGTTGTTTACAATATTGCGCACCGGGCGCGGATCGCGTACTGTGTGTGTACATAATCCGCAAAGTGCAATTCGTTGTATAACGTACCCACTGTACTAGTCCATTTCGTTAAACTGTGTATTTATTGCAACACAAAAATCCGATGGTTGCGCTCACTATAAAACGAGGTTGTTATCTTATGTCTGGCCACTGACTCGAACCCCAACGGTGAAAAGTTATGCGCGTCAGACTACCGCACGGCAGGTGAGTATGGCGCGCGCGATTATGATTGATACAAATATTGTCACAATTATTAAAAATATTTCTAGATATGTTTTCATTATCATAATGGTGCGAGACCAAACTTAACATATACATTTTTTGAGTTTTTCTCTCCCATAAAATTATGACGAAAATGAAGTGCAACATATTATTGGCAATCTGAAAATATGGACACTTACTGCATCTGGACAACAGAGGGCACAATAACACTCGACCGACACATAATCGGACGGAAAAGCGCCGCCGGTGGCGCAATCGCAAGAGTCAGGAGCAAGATGGCAATGCGTTTTCACTGGGAAAATAAAGATTACGAAATCTTGGACAATTTTCTTTTTCATTTCACCAGAGATGGCCGTATCATTGTTTTTTATCCCCCAGCCACCAAACCCTATAAACGGCTTCTCTCTGGGCCCGGGTCTAGCCCCCCCCCCCATGGGAATTTGTGGAGGGGTTCGTGCCCCCACCGGCTACGCCACTGGCCAGGACCTCTCATTCAAAATTACCCTGTGGGATCACAAAATATTAATGAACTCCCGCGAAATGGTTTGCACCCCGATATCAGTGCGCTTTTTATGTGAAGGATTTGATAAAAAAAAATCTTTATGAAAAAAAAATATGCATAAAATGTTGAGATGTGCCAGTCGTGTTCCAACTTGTCAAGGGTACTTATGAAAAATAACAACACCCCAATAATATCTTCATATCCCTGAATCCCGTAACATACACAAAGGGTTCGCGTTCAAACATGACTAAACAAACACTACAGCGATTTCAAAGGTTGTCCACGAAATAACAATGTGGGTGGATTCCCCCTCAGTGAGAAATCACAAAAGCTATTTAACCATATTTCCTTTGGTGGAAAGCCAAAGTCTGCTTGCTTGTGATTTGACTCAGTGGGCCTATGGGTATGTCATTTTTTTTTAATGTGACACAGGTTTTGGGGTGTCAAGTTATGGTTGCATCCCACACTGATAAATAAAATCAACTTGCTTGTCGATTTTGCAATCGCTTTAAAACTAAAATGTTTAAGCTACACATTTTGAGTAATACCATGGTGCATAAAAATTGTATGAAGTCGCAAAAAGTCTTACGAATAATTCAGTATAAACAAGCGATCCAGGCAGACGGACCTGTCGACTGACGAGCTGCCACTAAAGTACTGAACGATTCTTCCCAATTGGTAAGTTTTTATAACTCCTATATCCGTTGTTTGGGGCAGCCACAAGATCTCAACGGGACCACAAGATCTCAACGGGACTGGGAGAGATACCTGGTCGCCAAAGCCATCCCAGAATTCCAGAATCCAGACGACATCTTTGACAGAAAGCTGTCTCCAAAAAAACCCAGCACGGAGATCTGTCTGATGTCAGAATCCTTCAGGAATGACCTGGTAGCCTTTGATCTGTCGGCTGGGGATAGCTTCTCACTAGCTCCACCAATATTCAACCGAGTCAAATCCAAAACAACTGGTGTACATGTACTTGCGCTAGCTGGGTTTACTGGGACAAACACCGCCCGAGATGCTGATAGCTGCTTTGAGAATGAGGTAACTTTAATATTCATACTTTTCTCAAGTTCCATATTGAGAATCAATCTTTTGGGGTGTGGGATTCTTTGTGTTGTTTTTTGCTCTTTCAATCCCCAAAAGACAGGACATCTCATCCCTTTCTGCTTTTTTCTCCATTGGCCTACATTGTAGACCAAACGAAAACCTTCTACAAATATTGCCAAATGTATTTTATTTTCTGATTGTTTATGTCGGTTGCAGAAATCTACAGAAGTACCCAAGCATAAAAGCACGAAAGCCAAATCAGTTGTATCTCCTGGTGTGGACAAGATGACAGGAGGTGTCCTGATGAAGGCGAAAACACAACCCACCACTTCTTGGCAGCTTGCTGAGGAAAGTAATGATGCCGTTCCAGTGTTGACATCAAATAAGCCCTCTAAACGCCGCCCAACCAAAGACAAAGCTGTGCCCTTTGTCACATTTAACATATCCAGCCCAGCACAGATGACCTACGATGATTGTGATGACATTCTGGGGGACACCGATGTTCCTAGCCGCAAGAAGAAATCCACATCCCCTTCCTCATCCACCATGCCCATCTTAACATCAAAAATGGACACAGAGAAAAGATGCAGTCCACCATCTATGTTATCGTCGCTGATAAGTTTTTTTCTTATTGATAAGCTAATCAATGTAATTTGAATGGAACGTTCATCGTCTGGTTCTTTAATGTGGCCTGATTTACAATTCAGATTGACTTAATTTGAATGGTATGTGTCTTCCATGTGTTCTTTTGTCGTCTTAATATATTATTATTCATCGTTGCCTAATTTGCATGGAATGTCATGTCACATGGCATTGCTCCACCAATGGCATGGCAGAATACGCTTATCGCGTGTAGTATGGGTATTTAAGCGTGGGAATTTCCAATACGCTTCAGTCTTCGTCACGTCGCCGAAAGCTGTGAAGACTGTACGTTTCGTTCTTATTTTCTGTACTTTAATTTATATTTATGTAATTCGGAACATTTCACATTGTGACATTATCCTATTTTGTGAGTGTTTATCTGTGAATTCTGGCTTACTTGACTTTATATCGGTGTATTTAGTTGCAAAAGGTCATTCATGTAGGCACTAAAAATGTACATGTACATGTACGTTAGCCCCACTATAGCCCAGGTTGGACGAAGTCTTCATTGCAATACCGACGGCCACACTAGTGGGGGAGTCCACCAGGGCTAGCCCCACTGACTAGTGTGGCCGTCGGTATGCTGCGCTGAACCTAAGGCCACACACCGCGCACTACTGAGGACATTTTCATAAAAACTGCGGTCCGTTTCTTACATATGGTTGTATTCTATGATGTCTCATCTATCACTTCTGAGATGGTTAAGTGTAATGATGTTCAATTTTCCGAGATATTCTTGAATCTTTCTGGAGCACATAATGCACTCGTGAAACAACCTCGTCCCCAGGGTGTCGAGCAGTACGCCCCCACCACTACCTGCTCTCTCACCCTGGTATTGGATCATTTGCATGTGCAAGATTTTTGCACACGTATGCAAATGAGGAACAGTCTGGTGCCTGGATACGCGTTACACATTAGCGTTTGTTTTTGTATGCGGTGTCTGGGGTAAAAACAGAGTCAATTCGTAGCAGCGCGAGCACGGCGTGAGTTACGAAAACCCGATTTTTGAAATCAAACTGTTACGATCGTATCGAGACAACATGCAGTACCATATTTTATATTAATATGATCAAATTGGAAAGGAAATTAGTATTTTCGAGAAGGCGTGGACGAATGATCGCGAAAACACGTACTGCACGTTGTGAATATATAGCACCAAGTACACGATAAAAAATCCATTACTAGCCAATTGCGGTATCCAATCAGGATACAGGAAGAAAGTTTCCTATCCAGGGTTTACTATTGGAAACACGGTTGGAAATAAAGTAAGCACTGGGGACGAGGTTGCTCGTGAAACGTCTGGTGATGGCAGCCATTTTGAATGTGTCAAGAGATGACCCCAAGCTGTGACGTCGCGTTTATGCAAATTGCTTGTCGAGCGAGGGTGCGAGTTGCAAATGCGACGGCTGTTTCCTTTGCCGTGGATCCTGAATCGAGATCAGCGCACGTGGCCCCCAGATGATAAATGCATGGTACAGGAAACAGCCGTTGCATTTGCAACTCGCGCCCTCGCTTGACAAGCAATTTGCATAAATGCGACGTTGCAGCTTGGGGTCATCTCTTGACACATTCAAAATGGCTGCCATCACCAGACGTTTCACGTACTTTGGTGTGTAATTGTCCTTATTTCTTTTATGTAATTAAATGTATTTACTTGTAATTTATTTTCAGTTTCACCTGCCTATTTATGGGCGGAGTAATAAAATGAAGGGGAAAGCATCTACTAGTGTCACCTCATTACACACAGTGACAATCTAAAGCCTCCTCCTCTCAGTCAAGGCGGGGCCAGAAGAGGAAGAATGATGCCCTCCAGGAGGAGAAACCCACAGCAGAGATGAAAGAGGAGGCAAGGAGGACGAGTCGCCGAGCAAAGAGGATAAGTTACAAGGAGCCCTCATTGAGGGAGTAAGTAAACTTATGTTGTCTTGTACACAAGATAGTAACCATTGATCATCTGTTCCTCTCCCGTCCTTACCACTCTCAACTGGTAGCCCTCCTGGATCCCAAAAAATCCAACTTGTGCAGTATACCTTATTCTGCAAGTGGGGTTGTATTCCATAAACTAAATTTGAATGTGTATAAAAAGACAATCAGATGTACATGCCTATTTCAAGCTTTTGTTTTCCTTTTCTGCAGCAAAATTGTGCAGGACTCATTCCTTGACCACACAGAAAAAGGTTAAGGCGAGCAAACATGTGGCATAGTATAGCATCGCAGCCTTCAGAGTCGGTGACCCATGATATGATAGCTGCTTTGAGAATGAGGTAACTTTAATATTCATACTTTTCTCAAGTTCCATATTGAGAATCAATCTTTTGGGGTGTGGGATTCTTTGTGTTGTTTTTTGCTCTTTCAATCCCCAAAAGACAGGACATCTCATCCCTTTCTGCTTTTTTCTCCATTGGCCTACATTGTAGACCAAAAGAAAACCTTCTACAAATATTGCCAAATGTATTTTATTTTCTGATTGTTTATGTCGCTTGCAGACATCTACAGAAGTTCCCAAGCATAAAAATAACAGCACGTAAGCCAAATCAGTTGTATCTCCTGGTGTGGACAAGATGACAGGAGGTGTCCTGATGAAGGCGAAAACACAACCCACCACTTCTTGGCAGCCTGCTGAGGAGGAAGTGTTGACATCAAATAAGCCCTCTAAACGCAGCCCAACCAAAGACAAAGCTGTGGCCTTTGTCACTTTTAACCTATCCAGCCCAGCACAGATGACCAACGATGATTGTGATGACATCCTAGGGGACATCGATGTTCCTAGCCGCAAGAAGAAATCCACATCCCCTTCCTCAGAGAATGAGGTAACTTTAATATTCAAATCGGTTGTATCTCCTGGTGTGGACAAGATGACATCAAATAAGCCCTCTAAACGCTGCCCAACGCTGCCCACTTTTAACCTATCCAGCCCAGCACAGATGACCAACGATGATTGTGATGACATTCTGGGGGACACCGATGTTCCTAGCCGCAAGAAGAAATCCACATCCCCTTCCTCATCCACCATGCCCATCTTAACATCAAAAATGGACACGGAGACAAGATGCAGTCCACCATCTATGGCCACTAAGAACAACTCACAGCCTTCCATTTCAATCAAGCCTGCCATGGACAAAGCTTTTTTCTTATTGATAAGCTAATCAATGTAATTTGAATGGACCGTTCATCGTCTGGTTCTTTAATGTGGCTTGATTTACAATTCAGATTGACTTAATTTGAATGGTATGTGTCTTCCATGTGTTCTTTTGTCGTCTTAATATATTATTATTCATCTTTGCCTAATTTGCATGGAATGTCATGTCACATGGCATTGCTCCACCAATGGCATGGCAGAATACGCTTATCATGTGTAGTATGGGTATTTAAGCGTGGGAATTTCCAATACGCTTCAGTCTTCGTCACGTCGCCGAAAGCTGTGAAGACTGTACGTTTCGTTCTTATTTTCTGTACTTTAATTTATATTTATGTAATTCGGGACATTTCACATTGTGACATTATCCTATTTTGTGAGTGTTTATCTGTGAATTCTGGCTTACTTGACTTTATATCGGTGTATTTAGTTGCAAAAGGTCATTCATGTAGGCACTAAAAATGTACATGTACGTTAGCCCCACTAGTGTGGCCGTCGGTATGCTGCGCTGAACCTAAGGCCACACACCGCGCACTACTGAGGACATTTTCATAAAAACTGCGGTCCGTTTCTTACATATGGTTGTATTCTATGATGTCTCATCTATCACTTCTGAGATGGTTAGGTGTAATGATGTTCAATTTTCCGAGATATTCTTGAATCTTTCTGGAGCACATATGCACTCGTGAAACGTCTGGTGATGGCAGCCATTTTGAATGTGTCAAGAGATGACCCCAAGCTGTGACGTCGCGTTTATGCAAATTGCTTGTCGAGCGAGGGCGTGAGTTGCAAATGCGACGGCTGTTTCCTTTGCCGTGGATCCTGAATCGAGATCAGCGCATGTGGCCCCCAGACGATAAATGCATGGTACAGGAAACAGCCGTTGCATTTGCAACTCGGACCCTCGCTTGACAAGCAATTTGCATAAACGTGACGTCACAGCTTGACACATTCAAAATGGCTGCCATCACCAGACGTGTACTCGTTTGTATTCATATTGTGTTTGAGTGTGATTGTAAGCTGTTTTGATAAATTGTTGTGGATTTGTCTTGTCTTTTAAACTGATTTGAACACACGGGGTGTTGATTTTCATGTTTTTAATGATGATGGTTAATAATAAATTGAATTGAATTGAATTGAATTGAATTGTTCTATTTCATATAATTTCTCTAAAAACGTCTTTGGTATTGATTAGATTTCAATTTGTTCAAATATCTTAAGTCCAATTATTTGCCTTCCATGTAGATTAAGGAAAGCAAACATACTGCTCTTGGGACTGAC
This sequence comes from Patiria pectinifera, assembly GCA_029964075.1. Lineage (NCBI taxonomy): Eukaryota > Metazoa > Echinodermata > Asteroidea > Valvatida > Asterinidae > Patiria > Patiria pectinifera. The sequence goes on from CM057145.1 coordinate 16,003,777, forward strand.
AAATGTGGCATAGTATAGCATCGCAGCCTTCAGAGTCGGTGACCCATGATATGACCAAGAATGTGCTTTCAAAGAAATCTACTTGCCCAAGTCAAACCACATTTTAATCAATTAATTATCACTTTTAAAATAATTATCACTTTTATCATTTTAAATAAGACTGTATAATGGTGTACTCGTTTGTATTCATATTGTGTTTGAGTGTGATTGTAAGCTGTTTTGATAAATTGTTTTGGATTTTTCTCGTCTTTTAAACTGTTTTGAACACACGGGGTGTTGATTTTCATGTTTTTAATGATGATGGTTAATAATAAATTGAATTATATTGAATTGAATTGAATTGTTCTATGCGCTATGTAAATAAGCTTTAGTTTGATTTATTTAAACTGTCACAGGTTACGCCTTTGGTATTGATCAGATTGCAATTTTTTTCAAATATCTTAATTTAACCCTAACCCCCTAGGCCCTTGTTGCTTACAACCATCCTCAATCCTCCAAAATCCTTCAAAATTTTTCAACAATGCCTAAATTTTTTCAAAATTGTCAGACAGTCCTGCCTCAAAATGCATTCATCCTCAATCCTCCAAAATCCTCATGTGCTTCAATCACCATTCATCCTCAATCCTCCAAAATCCTCATGTGCTTCAATCACCATTCATCCTCAATCCTCCAAAATCCTCATGTGCTTCAATCACCATTCATCCTCAATCCTCCAAAATCCTCATGTGCTTCAATCACCATTCATCCTCAATCCTCCAAAATCCTCATATGCTTCAATCACCATTCATCCTCAATCCTCCAGAATCCTCATTTGATTCAATCACCATACATCCTCAATCCTCTAGAATCCTCCAAAACCGCCAGGAGGATTTTGGAGGAGTGAGGTGGGTTAGGGTTAAATTAAGTCCAATTATTTGCCTTCCATGTAGGTTAAGGAAAGCAAACGTACTGACAAATGTGGCATAGTATAGCGAGTAGCAGCCCCCACCCCCGAGTCAGTCCCCTCTCCTTTCGTCTGCGCTAATTGCGGCAGAGACTGTCATGCAAGAATTGGACTGCTCAGCCACAGCCGCCGCTGCAACAAAAACGACAATCCCCCGGGCGCAGTCCATCGTCAGTATTGATGGACGGATGCCTACTATAGCATCGCAGCCTTCCGAGTCGGTGACCCATGATATGACCAAGAATGTGCTACATTGTTCTATGTAAATAGGCTTTAGTTTGATTTATTTAAACTGTCACAGGTTTTATTTCAGTTTTGTATATTTGAGTATTTTCCTTGTCTGTGACAAAACTAATGACAAAAGGCAGTCATTTATCTTGACATTGTACATGTAGGGTACCTTAATTGCTGAGTTTCAGTCCTATGTTCCAGTATTCATTTTGCCATGCCCATCTTTGTATAGGCTCGGTGTAACCTCCTTCAACGCAAATACAGTCGACTCTCGTTATAACAAACTTGTTCAGACCTAGCCAAATTGTTTGTTATATCAGAATTTTGTATTAAGAGGAACATCAGTCCCATTCATTGTGCACATAAATGCACAGTCGGGACCAAGGCTTTATGTTTGTTATAACCAGAATTTTGTATTAACAGAGTTTGTACTAACAAGATTCGACTGTATGAGCATTATGTTCCTATTCTGAACGTGGGGCTCAAAAGTTGATGTTTATTTATTTTGAAATTACACATGACACTAAGGCCAAAAAAAAAAGTCTCCGGTTTCTGGTATGCGCGCGCGTCGCCATAGCCATGCGCGTCGGCAAAATGAAAAAGTTTCTTTTTTTCAATGAAAGATGATGTCTGAAAACTGCCAAACTCACTGGTCTGACTGGAATCCTGCTGCTGCACAATTTTAACGTGTTTTTAGATTGGGTTATGGTCGAGAATAAGCTTTATGTGGCCACTCTGGACTCCCATATAATTTGCACTAAGTTTAGTCGGGCACCATTTGCAGTCATCAGCCGACATTTGAAGCAAACAAATCAGGTAAAAAAAAAAAGCCGCGTCGCCGCACCATTTTTTGGGCAAGCTCCATACCAGAAACCGGAGACTTTTTTGGGGGGCCTAATCCAGCTCACAGTTAAATACTTACATATGCTATGTTCTACATGTAAACGTTAAATTAGTTACTCCATATTTCTTTGTGTTGATAAGAAAGCCACAAACAATAAGATGCTAGTGATGCAATCTTCGTGGATAGTGTAAATAATGTAAAAAATGGTCACAATATGGCCTGTGTCAACGTAAATGTACAATGTTTGTACAAAGTATTGGTTACTTTATTTATCCATAGTGAGAAAATGCGACAAGTTGAAAGATGTTCTGCAGTATGTTAAAACATTTTACAATAAATTCCTTTGCTGTTAATCAATGTGTTTTGTCAAGATTTCTATTGTTCAGTACAGATAGAAACTGCAATAATGCAAACAAGTGTAACTGAGCTGGAAAGGTTACGCAGAAAATTTGAAAGTGACACTGGGTATGTATTCCACTATAAATTGATCAAAATTGTATTACTACAAAAAAACAACAGTCATTCTTCAGCAGTCTGTAATAACAGAAAACAGAACAATAGAAATTTATTTAATTACAAATATACAATGACTATGAATCCAATATCCAATTATTTAATTATTTGAAATAACCATCTCTCCTTATCCTTGGTTATCTCTTATCATGAGAAATTGCTTTACTGGTTCTATAAACCTCAATTTCCATTGATTTGTTCCAAAGAAATGTTTTTGCTGCGAATTTACAAGTACATTTCTTACGAGAGGCATAAAAATATTAAAGGCATACAAATTTAATCAAGGAGAAATAATCTCCAAAAGCACTTGCTATGCAATAATTTTACAACACATAAATCTCCAAATCTCTGAATCTCTTAACTCTCCAATTTCTTAGGCACCTTTCAAGCAATAATATTTTATACACGTACCCAAATAATAATAATAATAATAATAATAATAATTTGGGAGGCTAATCATCCTTACTCGCAGCTGGTATGCTGAATTGCGAAGGACGCGGCTACAACGTGGTCGGGCCGCTGGCACGTGAGGGCACCTAGGCTGCCGGCCACATCGACCCATATATGACCACGGAGCACAGCCTGAGATCGAAAGTGTTTGATTTTTCCGGAGGGAGGAAAACCGGAGGGCCCGGAGAAAAACCCTCGTGGCACAGGAGATAACCAACGCACAACTCTACTCGCATGCGATCCGCGGCCAGGATTCGAACCGTGGTCACCTTGGTGAGAGGCGAGCGCTTTACGCACAAGCCACCCAAGCCACCTTAAATATTATGGATGCTAGATAAGGGATACACTGGTCTACTCGAGAAGGCTTCTCTATTTGTGACCATCAGGAACCACAGAACCACAAGCAGTAGCTGTAATAAAATTACTGTACATATTAAGTAATCTCATAAATATTAATAAATGTTTCGATGAAGGAATATTAAATAATCATCGGTGCCATCAAAAAGTTTCATCTCCACAGTACATGTGTACACATCCGTAGTTATTCTATATTGATGAATTTATAATGCATTTTATACAGTACATCTATTTCTAAACATTTGTTTGTTTAAACAGTAAGGCTCATAAAAAGAGTATTCAATATTCTGTGTTCGTACATCCATCTTTATGTCTCATGTGTTTCATTTCAGGCTAGAACATTCTCTTATTTCTCTTTCCATCCACGCTATCCAAATTTGAGTTCAATAAAGTGCATTGACCCTATAATTCAACCTATTTAGGATCGAAGTATGTGCAAGTATACAGTCAATATTACACGGTTCAGTATCCAAAAATTCAAGTCATATTATGCACAATTTTCATATAGACTTGGCTTTCAACCTGGGATATTTATTTTATGGCATAAAAATGTTTCATACAGACTTGGCTTCCAACCTTGAGTATTCATGGCATAAAAATGTGTCGTAAAGTGCTATTTAAGATAACATCAAAATTTACGAAGTTGAAACACTTACCGGAGCAGTTGCGGCCTGTGTACCTATGCCTCGGGATGTTTGGGCAAACTACACGATATGCATGTACACGATATGTGTATGCACATGCGGCGTGCTAACCATGGCAAAACCACGTGAGAAACACAGCAAAATATAGACAAGCTGGCTCGCAATAAGGTGTGGCTGGCAGCAGCAACGACAAGCAGTCAAGTGACCTACCCATGCTTGCTTACTCTCCAAGAAAACTAGCGAAAAATTCAAGGAATGTGCGTCCGAATCCCTATGCTTTTATAACACTGCACGGAATAAAAGGCTTTTTCGCACTGCATGTCATATGCAAATCGTTACGCAACTCGGTATGCTCTATTCGACAGAAAAAACAAGAGGGCGCTCGCAAAGCTTCGACAACTTTCGCATCGCATGTTTATGCAAAAAAATATAAGACATCGACAAAGAAATATTTTACAGACGGGACCTGGCAGCATAATTACAGAAATTTAAGTCTGGCCGGTCACAATCATCCGGGATTAAAAATTGTGTAGTAGGGGAAGTAAAGAATTATTTGTCAGAGACATCCAATCTCAGATTCTGGATTCTAACCTCATTGAAGAAGAGACTGAGTTGACCTCAAGAAAATCCTATAATCCTTTATATCCTCGATCATAACCCCATCTAAAAACACGTAAAACTGTGCAGCAGCAGGATTCCAGTCAAACCAGTGAGTTTGGCAGTTTTGAGACATCATCTTTTATTGAAAAAAAAACTTTTTCGTTTTGCCGCCGCGCATGGCTACGGCGACGCGCGCGCATACCAGAAACCGGAGCCTTTTTTTTTTTGGCCTTAATCTCTTTAATCAGGGCCCAATTTCATAGCGCTGCTCAACAGCCAACTTTGTTGGATGCTTCGTGAAAGTCCTGAAGGGTTTATTAAAACCTCAACTTTACTTTGCAAAGTTCGTCTGCACTCGGTTTGTCTAAAGCAGAGATGTAAGCGAGTCTATCACAAGTCCCTGCAAGTCCGTCGCAAAACTATCACAAGTCCTCCAGTCCCAATTCAACTCACAAGCTATTCAAATGAGCTTTGACAAAGGCATTCCTTTGTTATTGTTCATCCACTGTTACTTGTGATTTGACTTGTGATGGACTCGACTACATCCCTGGTCAAGAGTGCCTAGCATGCTCAGATGACTTGCTTTTCAATTCTTCTATCGACTATTCCTGATGCCTTGTTTTTTGTATCTGTAGTTTTCTTTATCATGTATTGTACTTGATCCAGACAGTTAATTTTTTTTTTTTCTAAGGCGTTGTGATTAGTAATTTTAAGAACTTTTTGTCACTTGGCAGTTAGAATGTTGTAGAATATTCTGCCATTAGAAATGTATTCATAAGATGGAGTTTTGCTTCGGGGTGATTTCAATATTGGGTATTGCCCGTCACCGATGTAATTGATAAACACTGTATACTCGGTGTTGTCCGAGTGTTTGTGAGCAAAAAATCGCTAGGGGTGTTGTCCGAGTGTTTGTGAGCAAAAAAATCGCTAAATACTCGGGTGGGACTCGGACAACACTGACTATACAGTATTTATAAAACATGTCGTCATCATCATCATCATCATTCATCCATCCATCCATCTGTTTATAGTCCGTCTGTCCCGGAACTCGAGGGTTGGACTCCATGATGATCATGTACTCCTGGTCGGATAGCTTTGACTACCAACAAATTACCAATGATTAACAATTTAGCAGAGTATTAATTTATTCAAATCCCTTCAATTGCTGTGCAGTATTCACTAAAACACTATATTTAACCAAAAATGATGGTAATAATGACTATCCCTCACAACTTAAATTCTTTCACTTGTATTCTCAAGTTATCAAATTTGAATATTCAAATCAGTTCAATCCATCCAATAACAAGCCAGTATTCAAATGTATTCTAATTTATCCTGAGATATATTATTTATATTGGATTGGAGCAATATAACAAATAAGCACTAAATATCCACATTCATTACAGAATGTTATATTGAATTCACAAGGGGTGACAGAGTACATGTTTACCATCTGAAGGTACTTTAGTCGTTATCGGTGTTAAACTTTTTTTAATCTCTTAGGCCAAAAAGACTATAAGAGAATTTATGTCTTTTTTTGCTTCGATTTCAGAAGTTTTAAATGGGATCTGCAGGTGTGGTGCTTAGCAGCTGTTAGCAATGGGGGATTAGGGGTATATTGAGTTAGGAATGGGACTCCCAAAAATACAAAACAAAAATCAATGAAATCTGGGGCAAAAAAATGGAATTTCAAATGCACTTATTTTTTCAAGATTAGTCTTAAAATTAGCAAAACTTTTAAAAGTAATTCAAAATAATCTTTCACTAAATGTTTGTTAAAATCTCCTAGACTTCATTCTTGAATTTAAAGGATTATCAGTCAAAGTATGAAAGGAGACATTTCGAAAAGAAAGAAACATAGGTAGAAAGTTATAAAGGTGAAGAATATTCAGTGATCTGTCCGCTTAGTGCATGTCACACCAAGGAGGAAACAACTCCTACGGACCACCAAAAGAGCCACCTAATACAATTCCTACTATCATGTTCACAATCGATCAGCGTCATCTCTAGGAACTTAACTGCTACAAAATATTTACAAAAATGATGACCAAATTGATTATGTACTCGAGTCAAAACCTTAGATCTCAACGAAGAAGGCAGAACAGTTTGGCGTAAGTTTCCAAGTTTAGGGTCTATGACATCTCTATACAACACACCATCAACTAACAAAAACCGTTTCATCTGTGTCAACATTGTTTGGACAGACCGAGATAACATCCTTCGCTTCTGTCTTGGTGGAACTTGTTCCGTTGCATGATATTCTAGGAAATTCCTAATGTCTGGATCGCTCTTCTGCAGCTCAGCCAACTCTTCTCGATTATATGAAGGAAATGCAGCAATGTGATTTGAAATATTCAACTGTACTCTACTTGAACTTAACTCGGACGCAGACTGGTTCACCTGGGATTGCAAATCTACAGGAATGAAGTGCAACTTCGAAGATGTGATTTCGGATACTGAAATGCGAGACACAGAACATGTATCTTCTTCAGACTCAAACTGACGAGAAAGTCCATCAGCATTCTTGTTGACACGACCTGGACGATATCTGAAAGTCAAATGATGCTAATTCACCAACCCATCGTTGTTCCACAGCACTCAACTTTGCATTTTCTAAGTGTGTCAAGGGGTTATTGTCAGTACGAATGACAAAATGAGAACCATACAAGTAATCTTTGAATTTTTCAGTGACTGCCCACTTCAGACCTAACAACTCCAACTTCCGAGAACTGTATTTCTCCATGTTTTTCTCGCTATTCCGTAGTGTACGACTGGCAAATGCTATCACCCTCTCAGAGCCTCCTTGCATCTGTGATAGGACGGCCCTAAGCCCGGACTGACTAGCGTCAACATCAAGAATGAATGTCTCAGAAAAATCTGCAAATGCTAATATGGGAGTACTGGTAAATCTTGATTTTAAGGTGTGAAATGCCTCCTGGCACTCCAAAGAACTTAGGATCATGACCGTGACAGACTCCAACTAAAGCATGCAATGGACGAGCAAGTTGAGCAAAATCAGAAATAAAACGACGATAATAACTGGCGAAACCTAGGAAAGAACGCAGTTTCTTCACACTTGTTGGTACTGGCCAATCACGTACTGCCTTGATTTTCTCATCATCCGCAGAAATTCAATTTTCCGACAAGACATGCCCAAGATAGTGTATTTCCTTACAGAATAAATGACATTTCGATGGTTTAAGTTTGAGACCGTGTTGCTTCATACGTGTAAAGACTGTGTCAAGATGGTTCAGGTGATCTGTGAACGTCTTGGAATATATACAAATATCGTCTGGATATACGAACAACATCTGGTATACAAGGTCCCCAACACACCGTTGCATTAACCTCTGAAAGGTTGCTGGAGCTCCACAGAGGCCAAAAGGCATGCGGACATACTCGTACAGACCCATGGGAGTTACAAAAGCTGTCTTCTCACGATCTTGTTCTCGTACTTTGACCTGATGGTAGCCACTAGCTAAATCTAAAGATGTGAAAAATTTAGCTCCAACTGCAGCGTCAATTAATTCCGATATTCTGGGAAGAGGAAATGCATCTTTTTTTTGTCTTGGCATTTAGGCAACGATCGTCAACACACATTCTGAGAGATCCATCCTTCTTCTTATAGCAAGTACGATGGGAGCAGCATAAGGACTGTGACTTTCAGTCACCATACCATGATCTAGCAAACCCTTTATATGTTGTTTGACCTGCTCGTATTGATTAAGGGGAATCCTACGAAATGTTTGAGCCACCGGCTCTGAATCAGTTGTGTTTATGTGATGTTCTACGGTATTCGTCTCACCCAAGTCAAACTCATGCTCAGCAAATATGTCTTTATGTTTGTCCAATAATTTGTTCACTTCCATCAACTCCTCATCTGAACCTGAAAAACCTGTCAAATCTACTGCTACTGAGGACTGGGAAGATGTAGATTTCTCTTCAATCCTAGAAATTTGGATGTGATTCACAGAAACCTGAAATTGTACCTCAAAACTGTTATCCACAACACCATCTATCATACGTAAAACTCCTATACGTGTTTTTTGACGCAAAGTGAATCCAGAAGTAGACATGTTATCAATCCTAACTGGAAATGTTTTACCTACTTCCACGAGTGTAGAGGCTATTAGAATCCCAACAGGAAGATGATCAGAATTCCTTAATGGCTCTACAATTCCCACTTTGGATGGAGAATGGCTATTTGTCTCTGCTCTGACCGTCACCGACGATTCTGGGGGTACAAAGATGTTCTGACTACCTGCAACTTTCACAAAACCAACCGTCTCTATCTCCTCTGCTAAATCCTTCAAAGCTAAAACTGAAGTCACAAATGTAAGTGAAGGAGAATGATCACTGTTGTCATCTTTCATCGCTTCAACGAGAGGTCGCAGTAGGTTCATACCTAACAACCCGTATGAACCTATCGTACTTTGACCTGATGGTAGCCACTAGCTAAATCTAAAGATGTGAACAATTTAGCTCCATTATACCTGCCGATTCCTTATGTTACTTGTAACAAACCAGTATTCTTTTGTTACCCAAAGGAACGACTGCATCATTAGCCCTGAAACAAGCGAAAGCAAGGTTGCGTTCATACCTAACAACCCGGGAACCTGTTTTGTTTGTCCCTTGTATTCTAATATGCTCCTGCAATAAATGTGTTACATCCTCAATTTGTTTCTGCTGTTGTTGTATTTGTTGCTGTTGTTTGTGAACAATGTCAGTCAATGCTAGTGTTTCTGAAGCACTTGGCTTGTTCTGGCTGCTTGTATTCATATTGTGTTTGAGTGTGATTGTAAGCTGTTTTGATAAATTGAGATGGAAGAGGAGGGGAGGAGACCCAGTCGCCGCGCAAAGCGGATAAGTTACAAGGAGCCCTCATTGAGGGAGTAAGTAAACTCGCAGCCTTCAGAGTCGGTGACCCATGATATGACCAAGAATGTGCTTTTAAAGAAATCTACTTGCCCAAGTCAACCACATTTTAATCAATTAATTATCACTTTTAAAAGATGATTTTATCATTTTAAATAAGACTGTATAATGGTGTACTCGTTTGTATTCATATTGTGTTTGAGTGTGATTGTAAGCTGTTTTGATAAATTGAGATGGAAGAGGAGGGGAGGAGACCCAGTCGTCGCGCAAAGCGGATAAGTTACAAGGAGCCCTCATTGAGGGAGTAAGTAAACTCGCAGCCTTCAGAGTCGGTGACCCATGATATGACCAAGAATGTGCTTTTAAAGAAATCTACTTGCCCAAGTCAAACCACATTTTAATCAATTAATTATCACTTTTAAAAGATGATTTTATCATTTTAAATAAGACTGTATAATGGTGTACTCGTTTGTATTCATATTGTGTTTGAGTGTGATTGTAAGCTGTTTTGATAAATTGTTTTGGATTTGTCTCGTCTTTTTAACTGTTTTGAACACACGGGGTGTTGATTTTCATGTTTTTAATGATGATGGTTAATAATAAATTGAATTGAATTGAATTGAATTGAATTGAATGTACATGCATTTTTCAAGCTTTTGTTTTCCTTTTCTGCAGCAAAATGTGGAGTGATCATTCCTTGGACAAGGAAAAAAAGAAGGCCAACACACAGAAAAGTTGAGCACTCACATTACTTTTAAGTTCAACATCTGCAAAAATGTCAGTCCCCTCTCCTTTCGTCTGCGCTAATTGCGACAGAGACTGTCATGCAAGAATTGGACTGCTCAGCCACAGCCGCCACTGCAACAAAAACGACAATCCCCCGGGCGCAGTCCATCGTCAGTATTGACGGACGGATGCCTACTATAGCATCGCAGCCTTCAGAGTCGGTGACCCATGATATGACCAAGAATGTGCTACATTGTTCTATGCACTATGTAAATAAGCTTTAGTTTTGTATATTTGAGTATTTTCCTTGTCTGTGACAAAACTAATGACAAAAGGCAGTCATTTAATTAACATTGTACACGTAGGGTACCGATGTTCCTAGCCGCAAGAAGAAATCCACATCCCCTTCCTCATCCACCATGCCCATCTTAACATCAAAAATAACTCCACAGAGAAAAAAAACAGTCCACCATCTATGTTATCGTCGCTGATAAGTTTTTTTCTTATTGATAGGCTAATCAATGTAATTTGAATGGAACGTTCATCGTCTGGTTCTTTAATGTGGCCTGATTTACAATTCAGATTGACTTAATTTGAATGGTATGTGTCTTCCATGTGTTCTTTTGTCGTCTTAATATATTATTATTCATCTTTGCCTAATTTGCATGGAATGTCATGTCACATGGCATTGCTCCACCAATGGCATGGCAGAATACGCTTATCACGTGTAGTATGGGTATTTAAGCGTGGGAATTTCCAATACGCTTCAGTCTTCGTCACGTCGCCGAAAGCTGTGAAGACTGTACGTTTCGTTCTTATTTTCTGTACTTTAATTTATATTTATGTAATTCGGGACATTTCACATTGTGACATTATCCTATTTTGTGAGTGTTTATCTGTGAATTCTGGCTTACTTGACTTTATATCGGTGTATTTAGTTGCAAAAGGTCATTCATGTAGGCACTAAAAATGTACATGTACGTTAGCCCCACTAGTGTGGCCGTCGGTATGCTGCGCTGAACCTAAGGCCACACACCGCGCACTACTGAGGACATTTTCATAAAAACTGCGGTCCGTTTCTTACATATGGTTGTATTCTATGATGTCTCATCTATCACTTCTGAGATGGTTAAGTGTAATGATGTTCAATTTTCCGAGATATTCTTGAATCTTTCTGGAGCACATAATGCACTCGTGAAACAACCTCGTCCCCAGGGTGTCGAGCAGTACGCCCCCACCACTACCTGCTCTCTCACCCTGGTATTGGATCATTTGCATGTGCAAGATTTTTGCACACGTATGCAAATGAGGAACAGTCTGGTGCCTGGATACGCGTTACACATTAGCGTTTGTTTTTGTATGCAGTGTCTGGGGTAAAAACAGAGTCAATTCGTAGCAGCGCGAGCACGGCGTGAGTTACGAAAACCCGATTTTTGAAATCAAACTGTTACGATCGTATCGAGACAACATGCAGTACCATATTTTATATTAATATGATCAAATTGGAAAGGAAATTAGTATTTTCGAGAAGGCGTGGACGATTGATCGCGAAAACACGTACTGCACGTTGTGAATATATAGCACCACCTCTGCTAATGAGCGAGACCTGATAGTTGCCTTAACATCACAGATCCAATCCTCTAATTTGAGTGTGGTCTCAGGTAACCCTGAATATGTTGCAAGCTTTTTCTGGCTAGGCATGAGAAGGAATGCAGGACTAGTTTTGGCCTTTGGTTCACTGGTAGTTGCATGGAGTTGTTCCTGCAACTTAATTCTTTATCTGATCCATCATTTCCCCTTCAGACAGTTTTGTTTCTGATGGTTTCCCAACTGACTTAGGTGACTTTCCACCAGTAGCCATCATGAAAGAATCATACACAGATCTCTGCTGATTATGAGGAGAAAATGTCAGTACACGGACAAATATACAGTCGAGTCTCGTTATAACAAACTCGTTCGGACCTAGCCAAATTGTTTGTTATATCAGAATTTTGTATTAAGAGGAACATCAGTCCCATTCATTGTGCACATAAATGCACAGTCGGGACCAAGGCTTTATGTTTGTTATAACCAGAATTTTGTATTAACAGAGATTGTACTAACGAGAGTCAACTGTAATCACAAATACAAGCAGCACGAGCAAGCGGTTAGCATGCATTACCTTAACACGTATTCTACGTCGGTAAAGAAGCAAATACAGTACGTTGGTGCTACAGCGGTTTGCGGATACGAGAGGCTTAGAGAGCAACAAGCGGGTAGTAACTGCAGTGAAGACAGCAGGGCAGGGAGAGAGGCATGAGGTACAGAAGCCAGAACTGTTCCGGTAAAGCTTCGACCTGCAGATGTAAAAAGAGGAAAAAAACTACCACGGTGTTACTAAAAGTCCACACAAAATGTGAGTATATACTCAAATAGCTGAGGAAAGTATAATGCTGCCATCACCAGACGTTTCACGTACTTTGGTGTGTAATTGTCCTTATTTCTTTTATGTAATTAAATGTATTAACTTGTAATTTATTTTCAGTTTCACCTGCCTATTTATGGGCCGAGTAATAAAATGAAGGGGAAAGCATCCTACTAGTGTCACCTCGTCAATTTTTCGGTGTCACGCTTACACACAGTGACAATCTGCCATGGACAAAGCCGCCTCCTCTCAGTCAAGTCAAATTGAATTGAATTGAATTGTTCTATGCGCTATGTAAATAAGCTTTAGTTTGATTTATTTAAAGTGTCACAGGTTACGCCTTTGGTATTGATCAGATTGCAATTTTTTCAAATATCTTAATTTAACCCTAACCTCCTAGGCCCTTGTTGCTTACAACCATCCTCAATCCTCCAAAATCCTCCAAAATTTTTCAACCCCGCCCAAATTTTTCAAAATTGTCAGGCAGTCCTGCCTCAAAATGCATGATCCTCAATCCTAAGGGTACCTTAATTGCTGAGTTTCAGTCCTATGTTCCAGTATTCATTTTGCCATGCCCGTCTTTGTATAGGCTCTGTGTAACCTAGCTCCTTCCAACGCAAATATAGCATTATGTCCCTATTCTGAACGTGGGGCTCAAAAGCTGATGTATATTTATTTTGAAATTACCCATGACACTAAGGCCAAAAAAAAAGTCTCCGGTTTCTGGTATGCGCGCGCGTCGCCATAGCCATGCGCGTTGGCAAAATGAAAAACTTCTTTTTTTTCCAATGAAAGATGATGTCTGAAAACCGCCAAACTCACTGGTCTGACTGGAATCCTGCTGCTGCACAATTTTAACGTGTTTTTAATTTGGGTTATGGTCGAGAATAAGCTTTATGTGGCCTCTCTGGACTCCCATATAATTTGCACTAAGTTTAGTCGGGCACCATTTGCAGTCATCAGCCGATATTTGAAGCAAAAAAATCAGGTAAAAATACCAGAAACCGGAGACTTTTTTTTTTGGCCTAATTAATCCAGCTCACAGTTAAATACTTACATATGCTATGTTCTACATGTAAACGTTAAATTGGTTACTCCATATTGCTTTGTGTTGATAAGATTTCTATTGTTCAGTACAGATAGAAACTGCAATAATGCAAACAAGCATGACATATTGGGAATTTAAGCATTTTTAATGCCAATAAAAATACCAAGAAAGGAAAAGGGCGACGAATAATTAGGTCAGTTCCAATAAAAATGATGTTGTCCTGTGTACCATACCTGACCACGTGGTTTGGCGAGTGGGCGAAGGTAAAACGCATTAGTTGATTTCTTTCCAGGGCAGTGCTGGAGATATTTCTCGAACAGTCTTACGACACAACTGGATGGGTTCACGCTGTTCTCAAATGCATCGACGGCTTTAGGCTTCACCTTCCTGTGTTTCAGTCCTCCCTGGTTGGCTTTGGAGACGTCCTCTGTGTATCGCAGAATCCTCTGGCCGTTCTTGTCAGTGATGACTGCAAGTTGAGAATTCACGTGCCGCAGATTTCTATGTTCCTGGCCTCCACGTAAAGCAAAGTTTAACCCAAGTAGGTAGATGAGTGTGTTTAGGAGTTGTGTTGGATTTTCACTCCCGAGAACTCCCGAAGACCACATTTGCTCTTCCTCCTCCATCGTTATAATCTCCGCTTGCTTTGGCTTGGATCCTAATCCAGTTGATGCCCGATCCTTCATCAGCCCGTCCACGGTGTTCTTTATCTGGATGAAATCTGGGTCCTGAAGGAACTTGTACGTACTGCTCAATGTGTCGAAGTACAGTTGGATGCTTATCACCAGTTCATGCAGGGTCTGTCCGGGACAGTCCTCACCATTTTGCTTCTTCTCTTCCCACAGAAATCGAGCTATGGAGTAGTTCAACTCGTCCTTGGTCATGTCCTCCAACCTCACGTTGATAAGGCTGATGTTAAGCCAGGGATCATTGAGGGCTCTCTTGTTTCGTTGAGCCTGCCACTGACGAAAAAGATCCAAGGCCCACTTGATCTTTTTCATGGTAGTGCCTGCCAACCTGCATACAAACACAAAGAAATGCATATATTACAACCAAAGTCACCGACATCATGAAAAAAACACCTTAATATTAGTGATCTTTCGTTTAAATAAAATTAATTGCCAAACTTTAAATTCAGCAGAAATTTGAATTTGGTGAACTCATACCCAGGTCAAATCACACCCATGCAGTCAGCTTGTGCAGCCACCCAATATACAGTTTATTTATCTTATGAATTGTAACAAATAAAATTCTCAAATGTCCGTATTTGTTTTTGTTTCAAAGGGACGGATCTGAAGAGCATATAACCAACAAAAGTACATGCTTAGGTCCATTTTTGGCCAAAATCGTGCACTTTGTGGTAAAAGCATGAAATTTGGCAGGTGGGGTCAAAATGGACTAGAAATCATTTTAAGATCGGGACCCATCCTGGATCTTGCCCATTTTGGGGGCGGAGCTTGATTTTTTTTAAAAGGGGGTGCAAACAATACCAACTCATAAAAACTGTATTTAACATCCATTTTCCTTGTTTTTCGATGGTTTGAAATAAACATAAAAATAAAATATGACAATCCTAGCATTCTAACACCCGTTATTTTCCACCCATTTTGTGGGCGTGGCCTAATGTACAAAAGAGGCGGTATATATTAGCAGTTTGGTTCTTATATGGAAAACAAGTCGGTTTGGTAGTAAAATCCTGAAAATTGGCAGGTTCAGTTCAAATAGGCTGAAAATAATTTTAAGAGGTGAACGCATCTTGGATCTTGGCCATTTGGGGGTGGAGCTTGATTTTTCCAAAAGGGGAGTGCAAAAAATAAAAACTCAGAAAAACTGTATTTAACACCCATTTTCCTTTGTTCTTCATGCTTGAAATAAACTTAGACACGAGAAATAACATTCTAACATCCTAACACTTGTTATTTTAACCCTTTTGTGGGCATGGCCTCATTTTAGCCTAAATATGTAAAGGAGGTGGTATATTACAAGGTCGGATCCAGAACACAATTTTAGGGGGGGCCAAAAAAAAATTTGGTCCCCCCAAAAAGTGGGTCAAAAAAATTACGGCGTGGGGTTCGGGGCCCGCTTAAGGGCCCCGAAATTGTTTTGGATTCTAGATGCTCTGTGGTGCGATCTGAGGCAATTTCTGACCACTTTAACCAATGTTTTTTTGAGGAAAAGATGGTGGTGTACTCATTGCCTGCCTTTATTGCGATGTTACATAAAAAATTTTTAAAAATGATCTGTTTGGGGGGGGGGCCATGGCCCCCTTTGGCCCCCCCCCCCTCCCTGGATCCGCCCTTGGTATATTAGAGCAGCTTGATTCAAACGAGGGAAAATCATGACTTTTGCTGGTGAAAACACAACATCTGTACTGGACTATGCTTACCATAAACTGTAAAGACAAGTTTACAAGGTTGCAAGAATTTTGCCGCAGGCCTATTAGAAGTGGAGCTACATTTTAAAGTAGGGGCTGAATATTCGCAACGAAAGATCACTTTATTGGGTATACAGACTCAAAGTGGTTTTATGTCCTTAATGTAAATGCAGCGTATGTGTACATATTCAAGCAATTGCCAAGAGCCAATTAACTTCCTTTATTTGTGTTTGGGTTCTCTTTTCATTGATATGACCACAGTCTATTAAAAGTTTAACCCTATCAGGACTGGGATATTTTGGATATGCTCGAATCGCTGTTGCCCCCTCCCTTCGCATTTGTATTTCCTATATTTTTGCGCGATTTTCCTAAAATTCAGCAGGAATGTTGGTTGACCAGTATTTATTAATTATTAATTTATATATTATTAATTAGAAAATGATGTGAAATTCATATCATTGTATGAATTCGTATCAAGTGACAATGTTCGTGGAACAAATAATGGCACAGATAATGTTGTCAGCTACATTGATACATTCGTGTATTTTGTGTATTCGTGTAGTTTTTATATTTGGGGAAAGGGAGTCAACTGCAATTTCTCCCAATAACATATATCCAAGTGCTAACGCATTATATAAGAAGTTACATAATTTCTCAAAAAAACCAACATTATTCTCTCCTTTTCAGTCATTAAGACATTACTCCCCCAAGTCTCAACGTCCATCTAATATAAATCCAACAGTTTGCAATGAATGGACGTATATTCTGTGCATATTTTCATGTTTATATGCCTATATATATATATTAAACATATTAAAAAAGCACTTTCAAGTAATCCACCATTGGGCGGCCCCCAATCCCCCTCCTTCCCCTTGTGATCCCCATAGTGTTTATAATACATGTACAATAAGGAAATGCTGCCATTGTAAGTATACACTATACAGGGCGATTAAAAATAATGGAAACCCAAATGGCGGGACCATTTTCTTAATAAAGTTCTGCATGTAGCACTTTTGAAATCTAGGATATGAAAGCCCAATTGATAAGCTTTCTTTTGGTACAAGAATCAATCAAATCACCTATGTACTTTTCAAGTTACGGAATTTTAAACACAACCACCATTTTAAAGTTCTGTTCACATATCACAAAAAAAGGTGTGCGTTCTTTCAGCAAAACGAAAACAATTCCAGCGCATACCCCTATATGTGAATTGTTTTCAATTTGCTGACAGAACTTTAAAACAGTGTTTGTGTTTAAAATTACGTTTAAAAACTTGAAAAGTACATAAGTGATTTGAATGAATCTTGTACAAAAACAAAGCTTATAAATTGGGCTTTCATATATAGATTTTGAAAGTGCTACATGCAGAACTTCATTAAAAAAATGCCCTGCCATTTGAGTTTCCTTTTTTTTTTTACTCACCCTGTGTAAGTTACTTGTAGACAATCATACCAATTTAGATATGAAAAAATTAAAGCTGCCTACTTTAAAATGTAGCTTCACCCCTAAAAGGGTAACAATTAGTCTTGCAACCGTTTAAACCTATCTTTACAGTGTATGGTAAACATGTATGTTAACCGAGGCAGAAGACGGTTATCACCAGCAAAAATGATGAATTTCCCTCGTTTGAATCAAGCTGCTCTAATGTACCGCCTCTTTACATATTCAGGCCACGCCCGCAAAAGGGTGAAAATAACATGTGTTAGAATGGTAGAATGGTATTTCTCATGTCTAAGTTTATTTCAAAGCATGAGAAACAAGGTGGATGTAAAATACAGTTTTCTTAGTTTTCTTAGTTTTCATTTTTTGCACTCCCCTTTTGGAAAAATCAAGCTCCGCTCCCAAAATGGGCAAGATCCAAGATGGGTTCACCTCTTCAAATTATTTTCAGCCCATTTCAATTGGACATGTCAGGATTTTACTACCAAACTGAATGTTTTTCATATTAGAACCAAACTGCTAATATATACCGCCTCTTTTACACATTTAGATCATGCCCACAAAATGTGTGGAAAATAATAGGTGTTAGAATGCTAGAATGTCATATTTCATGTCTAAGTTTATTTCAAAGCGTAAAAAAAACGAGGAAATTTGATGTTAAATACAGTTTTCATGAGTTTGTATTGTTTGCACCCCCTTTTTTGAAAAATCAAGCTCCGCCCCCAAAATGGGCAAGAACCAAGATGGGTCCCGATCTTAAAATGATTTCTAGCCCATTTTGACCCCACATGCCAAATTTCATGCTTTTACCACAAAGTGCACGATTTTTCGCTTAGCAGCTCCACTATAAATTAGAAAGAATGTTGCAACCTGACGCTACTTCGGCGGTTGTTTTCAAAGTCTATGGAGAGTCAACAATTTTTTTTTAGTATTTTGTAACAAAATTGGAAATGTTTCTCAGAACCAGATTCATGTCTTATTTTTGCAATGACTGACCTTCATTGAGTTAATATATGAAGAAAAAAATCAGCGTCAGGTTGCAACATTCTTCCCAGTACATTTCACAAGATTTAAAACAAGCAAAGTTTTTATTTGAACAAAATAAATTATCTAGTTTACTTCATGATTCGGTGCGTACGCTTACTCCTATAAGGTTCTAAAACGGCCAGCACAGATTTTTTTCTCGCAAAAAAAAAAATCACACTATTCATGTATTTCTATGCTTCGTGACATTTTTAAAATCATGTTTTGTGGGGTATGATTCTTTTAATTTCCAAAACATGCTCAAAGGAATAGCACATACCTTCTTCGTGTGATTTTTGACATTTCCTAATCGCCCTTCTATTCGGCTTATCGAAGGGTTCCAAAGTATGTCCATGTACGTCTTTTGGCTCAGCTAGCCCACCAGAACCCGCAATACCAGCAGCTTCTTGCTCTTCAATAGCCAGAGAAGCTTGAAGTAGTTCGTCGTCCGAAATGTCCGATACAATTGGCTGATAGGAACATTTCTTTAGATCAACGCGCAGCTTCCTGCCGGCTGATTTCGGGAATTCATAATCATCCTTCACTGTACCAGGACTACCAATCTCGTCCTTGGGGACAGTGGGCGCATTAAGTAAGCCGAATAAGTTATCCTCTGATGTCCCATCACTATCTGACGGCCGACAGGTCGACTGTGTGTCAGGAATAATTCCCGTAATTCAGTGTCACTTGAACTGCTCCACGCAGTGCGCCATCGTTTCAAATGAAATGAACCAAGAAAAGCTTTCCAACTATATATATGGACCTGCAGCACAAAGCTTTCTTTGTGGCTACAAAACAAAAAGAATAGTTGATTTCGTTGGAATTCATTCAGTCCGTACACACGTTGCTTGCTTGTCAAGTTACGGAACGCGATTTGTTGGGCTTACAAATTCCTACATTTCTAAAGAACAATAACGCTCCATTCGTGCAAAATAATGGAGCGCTAGGACAATAGGGGGACGTCACAGGTGGAGTTGAAGTCGGATAATGCCGCTCGGTAACGCGACATTCGTGGGTAAGAATGGCCCGAGGGCGAAGCCCTCGGGCCATTCTTACCCAAGAATGTCGCGTTACCGAGCGGCATTATCCTTTACGTAAGTCATGATAGTCAGGTGGCTTAGATCTAATTTTCGTCAAGATCGTGACCGACTGGTCCAAAGCACCAAACTTGGCAGATATATTCTTAAGATATTTAGAAGGATTAGGGGTGACACCTGAAATTCTTTTGGGAAGGGTGCCTAATTTGCATAAATCGTTAATCCCTGTCGTGTAATATATTTATTCCCATATTTGGGTATATTTTTATTTTTTTATTTTTTTGAAAAGTGTATTTTGGGGATTCTACTTACATATCTTTACTTAAATAACATTTTCCAAAGCATATAAGTGACTGAATAATTATGAGGACATAGTAACGATCCAAAATGGCTACTATTATGCCCTAAAATTGCGCGCATTTACCTTGTCTCCAGATATCATCAATTAGTCTTGCCAAACATTAGCATTGATGAACTTCAAATTCACCAAGTAGCTTACTGGTACAGCTACCCTATTAAAACCTTATGCAAAATCGTGTGAACAATGATAACATTATGATATTTAGCCCAGAAAACAAAAACTGGGACAAAAACGAGGTGTCCATAAATTGGGCTAACAAGTAGGTGAAGGGTTGCCTAACATGGAAGACTGGAACAAGTTCAAGGAAATTCCCCTAATTATTGTTGAGAAGACATTTCGGCGTAGACAAAATTATTGTAAACAACAATAATCTCTTATTTAGGGGGATTTTGTTGAACTTGTTTAAGTCCCAACGTTACCCTTCCCGTACAAGCCCAATTTACGGACACCACATTTTCTCCCCTTTTTTGGTCTTTTGGGCTAAACATCAAGATGTTATCAATTTTCACTGATTTCCCAATTATTTTTGTTAGGGTAACCATGCCAGTAAGTTACTTTGTTAATTTGAAGCTCATCAATACCCACGTTTGGCGAGACTAGTTTATGATATCTGAGGAAAAGGTAAATGCGCATAACTTTAGGGTAAAATAGTAGCAATTTTGGTTCTTTACTATGTCCTCCTAATTATTCAGTCACTTATATGTTTTACAAAATGTTATTGAAGTAAGCATATGCAAGTAGAATCACCAAAATACACTTTTCAAAAAAATAAAAAATAAAAATATACCCAAATATGGGAATAAATATATTACACGGCAGGGATTAACGATTTATGCAAATTAGGCACCCTTCCCAAAAGAATTTCAGGTGTCACCCCTTCTAAATATCTTCTCTAGGGCTATAAGAATCTATCTGCCAAGTTTGGTGCTTTGGACCAGTCGGTCACGATTCCGACCATATGCCAACTGACGATGAAGCTTCTCAGACAAACTGACTTGGAAGTCGATAGCTGCGTCTGAGTCCTCTCCGACACCCTCCCGCTTACCTCTCTGTCCAAGTCCACTGACTCGAACCCCAATATATGCACACGTGGATATTGAACGGTGAAAAGTTATGCGCGTCAGACTACCGCACGGCAGGTGAGTATGGCGCGCGCGATTTTGATTGATAAAAATATTGTCACAATTATTAAAAGTATTTCTAGATATGTTTTCATTATTATAATGGTGCGAAACCAAATTTAACATATACATTTTTTGAGTTTTTCTCTCCCATAAAATTATGACAAAAATGAAGTGCAACATATTATTGGCAATCTGAAAATATGGACACTTACTGCATCTGGACAACAGAGGGCACAATAACACTCGACCGGCTCAGCTCTCTATTGACGAAAAACACATAATCGGACGGAAAAGCGCCGCCTGGCCGGTGGCGCAATCGCAATGGTCAGGAGCAAGATGGCAACGCGTTTTCACTGGGAAAATAAAGATTACGAAATCTTGGACAATTTTCTTTTCCATTTCATCAGAGATAGCCGTATCGCTTTTTGTTTTATCCCCGGCCACCAAACCCTAAAACGGCTTCTTATCTGGGTCAATGTCTAAATGTACTGTATGCAACATAGGTCCAGAAGTTAGGGTTTTTTGTGTGAACATAATCCCCCGAGTTGGAAACCACAAGTCGAAATGCATGATCCCCAGAAATATTTGTAAATCATGTCCCATTGCAAGTATGAGCCCCAAGGACCAGTGGCGTAGCCAGGATCAGTTTTTCGGGGGGCCGTGGGGGCGACAGCCCCCATGAAACCTTGTCGGTGTTGCCCCCGCCCCCAGTCGCCCCCACTGAGATTTTGAGTTTCTAAAAAATTATCATTGATCTACATGACGCCCCCATGAAATGTTCCAGCCCCAGCGCCCCCACTGAACAATTCCTGGCTACGCCACTGGGGGTTAAGGGGGCAGCATGAGGGGGCACCAAGGGCGGACCCAACAACAACAGTTCTCCAATATTTTCAGGCCACCACAAAATGCGGCAAATTCGAAAAACCAGGGAGGAAGGAACACTTCTTTTAACGATAGAGGGCGCTATTTTTTCTTATCAATTTATTCACGTTAAAAAGCCGTGCGGTTCAGGGAAGTCACAAAATTAATATTATCGCAATAATAACATTTATAGTCATTAAATTAAAAAATTAATAGTCATCAAGATTCCCCTTTGTTTTAATAACTCAAACAAATACCTTAGGGGCACTGGGAATTTGTGGAAGGGGCACGTGCCCCCACCGGCTACGCCACTGGCAAGGACCTTTCATTCAAATTACCCTGTGGGATCACACAATATTAATGAACTCCCGCGAAATGGTTTGTACCCCAAAATATCTGTGCTTTTTTATGTCATGGATTTGATACACTTTTTATGAAAACAATAAACTGCATAAAATGTTGATATGTGCCAGTCGTGTTCCAACTTGCCAAGGGTACTTATAAAAACATAACAACCCCAATAATATCTTCATATCCCTGAATCCCGTAACATACACAAAGGGTTCGCGTTCAAACATGACCAAACAAACACTACAGCTATTTCAAAGGTTGTCCACGAAATAACAATGTGGGTGGATTCCCCCTCAGTGAGAAATCACAAAAGCTATTTAACCATATTTCCTGTGGTGGAAAGCCAAAGTCTGCTTGCTTGTGATTTGAGTCAGTGGGCCTGTGGGTATGTCATTTTTTTTAAAAATGTCACACAGGTTTTGGGGTGTAAGTTGCATCCCACACTGATACATAAAATCAACTTGCTTGTCGATTTCGCAATCGCTTTAAAACTAAAATGTTTCAGCTACAAATTTGAGTAATACCATAGTGCATAAAAATTGTATGAAGTCGCAAAAAAGTCTTACGGATAATTCAGTATAAACAAGAGGGTTCCATGCAGACGGACCGTGTCGACAGACGAGTTGCCACTATTAAAGTACTGCACGATTCTTCCCAATTGGTAAGTTTTTATAATGGCATATATCCATCGGGGCAGCCCCCCCCCCCCAGCTCAAAATACCCCGAATCCAAACTTCTATAAGATATGATAAATGTCGATAATGAACGAAGCCTCCTTCTAGTACCTCCGCTGGCAAGTATTCCATAAGTTTGTTTAGATGAGAGGGGGCAACAAAAGTGCATGCAACAACTAACCTCACTATGAACGCACAGCAGACGCGTCTCGATGTGCGTCTGTGACGCGCGCGTTCAAAGTCTTATCACCATGGCATTTTCTGCGCTCACCTCGTGCTGTTGATATCGGCCTGTTTTTAACTTAAAAACGAATTTTTGAGACGTTCGTAATTTAACATCGGTAAAAGGCCTGAGAATTTTCCAATTTTATCATTCGTGTTCAATTTTGCAGATGCCGTTTGATGACCTATGAGGCCTACCAATGATTTCAACTTGAAGTTGACCCGAACAGCCCTCGTGAATGCAAACAGCGTGTATGTTGTTAAAGGGCGGATAACATTTCTGCTGGCGTGTTAAACCTGTTCGAACTTTGCCCAGATGACTTCCAGGAATCATGAACATAACCTCTGCTAGAAGTTGAAGACGTAACGTAGGCCGAGCAGGACTTTGTACAGGAATGGCCGAAAAGGAAGCTCAACGCCCGGAGACTAGGATCAGAGACGTCTCACCTAGTGACGTAGAAAGTGATCGCCCAGAAATTGAGCAGGACGCCCCATCAAAACAACATCACGAGACCCAAGGATCTGGCGGCGAAGACGTTGACGGCAGAAACATGTCAAGAAATGAAGACACGATGCTGCGTGAAATCACCACAAGATCTCAACGGGACTGGGAGAGATACCTGGTCGCCAAAGCCATCCCAGAATTTCAGAATCCAGACGACATCTTTGACAGTCCCGAAGAAGAAGAAGAAGAAGCTGATACCTGTTACCATAGCAACAGTGGTCCAGAATCTGGTCCCGATAATGCAAGACGTGATGAACCAGACTATAAAGCAACCGCCACGGAAAAACCGCGCGTCGAGCCTGGGGACATGAAACTACGGTATTTCCACGGAGGCAGGAGACACTAAACTTATGAAATTTAAGCAAAAAAGTTGTTAGCGAGTATATGTACTAAAAATTATCATTACGTAATGTGTAAGCCACACTCAAGATTTGATGATTTATGTGCGCTGGAAAAAAGCACCAAAAGATCATCAAAAGAACCAACCGGCGGATCTGACGTAGTAACAGAATTTATTTATACATCTTGAGGTTTAAAGCAATTGTCTAATAATTTTATATTTAACCATGTTTCAAGCAATAAATTTTCATAGTGAGCTGATGAAGTGACACGTCATTGTTCTCATTTCGCTTCCAAAGCAATGTCATGAATATGCATGCAGGAACTCGACTCCCTCCTCCAAAATTTAAGAGAACAAAGTCCAGTTTGTGTCCCTTCCTCCGTTATTTATTTGATTTACCAAACTAGTTTATTAGATTAAGAACAAACAGTTATGTCATAGAAAGGGGCAGGGTTTGGAATTTATGAGGGAAATGTGGGGGTAGTGACAATGACTTGACAAACACGCAAACACGAAAATAGATATGGCGATCACCGCGATGTACCGTGAACGCGGAACACCGCAAAAGCACGGCACCAACCGCAAACCGCGTATACGAATATCGTAATTTTTACCTCAAGAAACTGTTGAAAATTACAACAAAAGTGTCATTAGAATCGAGAAAAGCCTGCTTTAGTCTGAAAAGGTCATTTTTGAACGATAAAAACACCCTTGACTTTAATTTAATCAAAACTAAAGAGGGGCCCTACACTATGATCGCCGAAATATCGGCCCCGACTGCCTCCATAGCTCCAACAATGTTCAAGTGCCCCACCCCCTCCCCGTTTTGTAGCAATTAACCAAAACATCTGAGACGTGGAAATCAGAAACACCCTCCCCTTCACGATGTTTCCCATCCCTTGCACTCCTTGTATAGTTCTCCCACACAATTTCTAGAAACATCTGTTATTTCTCACAGTTGCGTTGCGTGATTGCGAACTTCCCCACATGTATTGTGCAATAAAAAAAAATGACATCAAAACAAGCGGCGCTACATTGCGTGCTGAGGGAATTCCCCAGACTGAGTCATATATACATGTACATAGTTATACGCGCTCGATCGAAGGCTTCGAACATTTCACAGCGCACAAAAACCGAAGTAAAAACTAACCCTGGATCATTAGTTATTAGAACACTATCGCAAACACTCCATTGTTTAAGAAAATAAGAAAGAAAACAAGTCATCAAATACATCGACATCGTGTGTGACCGCATGAAACTCTATGGTGATCGCTATGAATTTGTGAGTGCATAGAGCCGCACCTTTTTGTCAATGTTGCTCCGGTTGGAATAGGAAATTTCGACCGCTCACGATCGCAACAGTAACTTCATCAAGTTCATGTAGGCCTTAAGTTTTACTTGATGTTACGATCTTGAAATACATAGTCACGGGACAACCCGATGAAACACAACTACTACGAGATTTGACAGACTACAGCAATTTAGTGGTGTAAGTATAATTACGCATGACTTTCTACCAAATTCCTGAGTGTTAGCAAAACTTAATGCATGTAGCTCCAGCTCAAATGCTCATCAGAAATTCCTGATAAGCATATTGGAGCTGGACTTTCTCAATATTATTGTAAGAAATGTATTGTATGACAATCGACTTGGACAGTCGCTTATCCCTGTGATCATCCGCACTGTCCTCAAAATCTACTCATGGTGACATTTGAAATCCTTTTTTTGTATTCCTATAAATATTTCTCTAACAGGATTGCAAAAATTGCATGTGGGTTCCAAATTGATTTTGATGTTTTTGCATCTTAATACAGTTGGAAGAATTTCAAAAGCTCTGACTTTTCCACCAGCCACCCAAGAAATGTATTCTTCAGTACAGTGCCCCCCCCCCTAAAAATACCCCAAAACCTCAAATGGTCCTCTTTTCCCAGCTTAAAAAAAAATACATCGCCACTATCGATACGTATTGTAAAGTAGCCTATATTCAACAATGAGAAAATCTTTCCAATCAGGTAAATATTTATTGAGTTATGGCAAATAAAAAAAACAGTGCCACATTTTCATTTTGTCTAGTCTTAATTGTCTTTTATTAGGAATGTAATGCATTGGGGCCTTAGGGTGAGGGTAGTTTTTGCTTTCTTAATTTTTAAATCTTTCTTCTTTATTTGGTTCTTCTTTTATTTTTCATTCAATGGTCATTTCTCCTTTTGGAAGAAATGGTACTCCTGAGAAGGACTGTTTCACTTTTTAGAAGCTGTGACAAAGAGGATGCTTTGAGAGTTCGGTTTATTATATTTTTAGTGGGGGGGGGGGACACCCTGTATGTTCAATGCAAATAAACAATATTTGCCATTAAAAAAAAAGTATTTTTATTTTAAACTGGCAAAATTCTCCTGTCTGCTTTTAATTCAGCAATCTTCAAAACATCACAGCAACGATGGAAAATACGTTCTGCAGGACTTGTGACGTCAGCTTCACCTCGGAGAGTCACGCAGTGTCACACTACGCCGGTAAGAAGCACAAGAAAAGAGTCGACTACAGCCGACCACGACCGGCTGGAGCCAGACAGAACCGGTCCTCATCTCCCTCAACCAGTGAGGAAGCAGCTACAGACGAAGCTCCGCCTCTAAATCCTGGAGCCAGCCAATCAGGAGCGAGTTCTCCTTCATCAACATGCCCCCAAGATTACGACAGTCCTGGCAGAGCTAACGAATCTGGTCATTACTATTACTGCAGGGTCTGCAGTAAAAACTTCTCAGGGCCAGCCCCAATGAAACAACACATGGAGGGTTCAGCGCACGAGAAACAGTTAAGGAAAGTTCGCAAAGTAGCTTCTCTTTCGAAATTTCAAGATGAAGATCCCTCACCACAACTCCAGCAACATTCTACGTCTTCAAAGTTTACTAGGAGAGAGTTCTCTCCTAGTCGTGATGCCACTACTACAAATGATTCAAAACCAGAGTTGCATCTCAACACCCCAACTTTTTCCCGCTTTGCCAAGAAACCCATACTTACCCCAAAACCCAGACACCAAGGAGTGAGGTCTGGCAACTTCTCTTCCGGAGAAATGGGCACGATACGCAGCGACCTGATCCACATGTGCATGGAAAAGATGAAAGTGGAAATTTTCCGGGTAATTCCCATCATCGCAGCATCTGTTGTGGATGCGGTGCTGGGGATTTACCCAAACAGCAAGATGGAACAGGAAGAAACGAGACAGGATGAAGATGGAATCATGGACAAGTCACAGGATAAAGAAGATACCGTCTCCCAGCACCCACAAACGGAATCTAAGGAAGGTTTCTGTCCGGGTGATGATGCAGGAGGAACTTGTTCTCACAGTTCTTCCGATGATGAAGGCCTTTTCAACCACACGAAGGCTTCCAGTCCAGGACCTAATCAAGTTGCAGATGGACCTGGTGAAGTTGAGGTTTTGCAGGTCGAAAATGACCTGGATGGACCTCGTTTTCCCCAGAATCTTGGACCGGATCATACTCTCAACTTCAGTAATATTGGATCTGGAGGCAGTGGCAGGGCGTCCCGCAGCCACTATCCAGAGCAGGTGGAATCTCACTACAATAATGAGAAGCAACTAGGAGGTCACTCCGGACAGTCTTCTTATGGTTTGCAGGGAGCTCTCCATGGAGATCAGGAAAACGTGGCGACGCAATTTGGCTTCAGCGTGCAAGAAATGGAGGAAAACTTCAGCAGTGTCACATCTCAAGATCTCATCCTACTGGAGGAGCCAAGAAGTGTGGAAGATGAGCAGTATCACTCTGCCGTTTCCATGGCAACTCAGGCAGACAACCAAGATGGGGTCTACCGTTCGGCTTCACCGCAGGCTTATCGAAAGAGGAGCATATCATGTGACGAGCGCAACATGGCACCCCAGCTGAAACTTGGGAGTGGTCCCCCCGGATTGCAGCAGCATGAAACTTGCTTCGCAGCAGATGCTAGCCAGTGTGAGCTGTGCCCAGGGGTGCCACCCCTAGATGGAGAAACATCCGATGTGAGTGACCTCATGAATGTGGTCACGGAAATCATCCAAGCACTTGACATTCAAGTTGGTGATGGTAACACTCGGAATCTGGTCCATGCACCGCCAACAGAGGGCGCTATGTACACCTTGCAAGCAGAGCCATAGACCGACAGTCAGTTTATTTTAGACTGTAATGGTATTTTTTTGGTAAACTTGAATTAAGTCTTGTTAATTCTATTGCTTGTACATATGCACAAAGAATTTTGTAGTTCTACTACATGTATTTCAAACTTAAATATTTTCATACTGAATGTAGACCGATCCATGTTATCATTTCAATCACGTAGGCCCCCTTCAATGGCGAATGCATAGTGCTAGCTATTGTTCAGATAATCCCTCCCAAGGCATTTTTAAGTACAATAGTTTGCACAATGGTTTCCCCATTGAAAGGGCCTTGTGAGTGTGCAGTGATCGCATGTCCGGATTTGTCTATTTATTTATGGCTTTTTAATTTCTTGCTGGTTTGAGCTAGAAGAACGGTATAGCAGGATCTTATCCAATCGGACACAGCCCAGCGTTGTAGTCAAAACCATCATAAGTCACATCACAAGCCAATCACAAGGCAATCACAAGTCAAATCACAAATCTTGTCACAAGCCGGGAACAAACAATAGACTGTTTGCACTGCCGCCATCTTTGGGGTGTGTGCCTTTGTTCAACAGGCATACGCATGAATCACGGATCCTCTACAGGATTAACGACTTCCCCCAATTTCTGGTTAGAAGTATGATACGGCACTTGTGCATCGTGCGGGCGCTTGCATATCTTGCATGGGTGTGTGCGAGACTCGGCACGTGACTGCAGTCTTTCAGTGGTCAAATTTCTTTCAGGACACCTGGGCCCAAATTCATGGCACTGCTAAGCACAAAAAGTTGCTTAGCACAAAAAAGTCTGGCTTATATCAGCAGGTTACCAGCAAAAACTCCATGTGATATTCATGCTAAGCAAACAACAGTTGAAAACTAATCACGAGCAATATGCATCACATGGCTGATAACCTGCTTTTATGAGCCATACTTTTTGTTGTGCTAAGCAATTTTTTGTGCTAAGCAGCGCCGTGAAATTGGCCCCAGCTGTCAGCAATCATGGCGCATGCGCATTGTTCTACATGTTCTATTCGTTGTTCTTTGCGCGGACACGGCATATCACGCATGTAGACAATCCGTTCCGTACGCTTTGTACACAAGCGTAGATGAGTCGTTTATCTTTGTGTCGAGGATCCGTGCATGAGTCGATCTCTAATGCATTCATCGCAAATGAATTAACATAAAACACACCTTCAAGATGGCTGTTGAACGCAATCAGTCTATAAAAAAAGAATGCCTTGCCTTTGTCATTTAAAAAGTTGGGACGTGGCTTGAGAGTGACGTTGTCATTGGCTTGTGATGACTTATGAAGCCTTGACTACAATTCTGAGAAATACAAGGAAGAAACTCAGCCATGAACACTTTTGTCAGTTGTAACTCTTTGAGACAAATTGTATTAATCCTATTTTACCCAAAGAGAAATGACCACTAAAATAGTACAAAATTTGAATTTACAATTTGTACACGTATATATACATTTAACTTAAAACTAATGCATGGTATTTAATAAACTGCATCGTTCTATCAAATTTCTTTTTGGAAAATGTATTTATTAAAATAAGCTGCAATGTATATCGAGTGTAAAATTTTGGCAATTTACTGGAGTTGTCGAGTCCTAACGAAGCAATCACAAGTCATAAAGACGCAAGTAAAGTCACAAGCCATTCAAATGAACTGTGATTCATTTCTCCCGTTCATTACTTGTGACTTGCCTTGTGATTCTATCTGTGATGACTTGTGATTCTATCTGTGATGACTTGTGATTCGATCTGTGATGACTTGTGATTCCATCTGTGATGACTTGTGATTCCATCTGTGATGACTTGTGATTCCATCTGTGATGACTTGTGATTCCATCTGTGATGACTTGTGATTCCATCTGTGATGACTTGTGATTCCATCTGTGATGACTTGTGACGGAAGTTTGACAACTGCACCTTAGTAATTAACTATTTAGAAATAGCATTGTTTTGTAGATGAATAAAACTGGATAGATAAGAATCAGCTATGAGTATTTTCTTATTGGAAATAACTCCGGGTTTATTCGGTAGAAATTTTGAAATGTTGAAACCAACATGATTGGGCTTCGAAATGACCAAAAAAAAGAACTTTTGCCCACGCAAGCCCATCCAAACCTTGGAACACTTTTAAGGTTATTGAATACTCAATTGTAGATGACAAAGCTAACCTCGAATAAACCCGACTGTCTTTGGTTTTTAATCTTCAAAATTGAGTCAAATTTCACGTGACAAGATAGATCTTGATTTATTTGTCATTTTTGTCAGAGATGAAACTGGCATATGGCAAAAAAATCGGAAAATATGCCTAAGAAAAATACGTGTCCGAAATCTGGGCCGCGCTGCATTACACACATGTACATGCATGTACAATACACTTCATGCCCAATTTCCGGACACCTACTCCTGCTTTATTTGCGATTCAAACAAAATTTTACGATGAAAAAAATGGTCAGTGTTTTCATTGCATAAAATGCCCGAATTACGGTTAGAGTAACGGAGTCATCAATAAAGAAGTTCACTTCTTACTTGAGAAAGTCTAGGGAAAAGTCCGAAAGACAAGGCACCGTTCATGGTGCTTCAATCATGTCCATTCAACCACACAACTCCACTACTCCACTTGCATTCATACGTGGGGAAAAATCAGGTATTATCGTCTTTCTCTTCTAACAAATGCCAGTGAAATGTTTCGCCAATGCTCTCTTCGCTCTCCTCGAGATAATCATCACGATTTTTAAGGCATTGTATTTTGTATAACTAAATTTGAAACCTCCGAAAATCGCACAACATAATGATTTTATCCACTGGATCGTTCACAAGGCTACCCGTTCGGGGCCGTTCCCGACCGGCCATGTGCTAGCAGACGGTACGGTGCGGTACGTACGCTGGAACTCATTACGTGCAGTACATGCACGCACGTGCGACACAGTGATTTTTCCATGTCGCCTGTCAATGTTTAACCTTTTGTCCAGCCGGAGAAGGCTCCGATCAGTGTTATGCCCTGTGTTTTTACCGTTGAAACACTCCAATAACGACTGGTGAAAGAGATTAAAACTACGTTCGCGATGATTTTAACGTGCCATTTCCATCGACTTTTCATCGACTTTTCTTCGAAATTATGATTGAAATAAAATGACATTTTGTGAAAAAAATCCTTACTAAATCAAATTTTGTGGGACACACTGTAAAAAAATCGGAAATTTCGTTGCAAAATTCAAAAAGTCTCGGTTTTCTGATTAAAATCGGAAAAGTTTCATCTCTGTTTTGTAGAAAAAAAATTCTTAAGTTTAACTCCCTACCGAGTTTTACTAAGAACAGTACCAAGTCTGCCAAAATCCATCACTGACTCTGGTTCACATAATGCTTTAGGACCAAATCCGCCGAAATCCAACATTACAATACATGTAGGTGGCTTTTGATGGACTCATGGCGTGCCTACCAAAATGGGGTGATGGATTTTGATGGAGTTGGGAAGGTTAGGGTTAATGATTCTGACTTGAAAGATAAAAAGCCAAATTTGAGGAAGCCAATTTTTCAGGTAGTAAAGTCTGTCCCGAGCCTATATGGCTCATTAGACCAGCGTTTATCTCCGGTTTCAGTGGCATGAAACAACTGAGAATATTTCTCTTCCCCCTGGACAGGATGCCAGTCCATCGCAGGTTACTCCCCAGCTAATGCTGTTACCCATTTATACTCCTGGGTGGAGAGAGGCAAGTGGGGATAAAGTGCCTTGCCCAAGGACACAATGTATGGCCAGCAGCCGGATTCGAACCTCTGACCCTCTGATCATGAGTCACGAACCCTTACTGCTAGGCCACACTTCCAAGTTTTCAGGTACACTCTTATTAAAAAGTCCAACAGAAGTCAGAGCAAGCACTGAAAAGGCCTATTTGCACATACGCGATATTGTCGCGACGACTTTGGCACGTGGCAATGTCGCAGTTGTTTGTGTGTGAACAAATATGCGATATGTCACGCGATCTTTTATAAATTATAACTTTTCAGGCGCAGGGTCAATGTGAAATATGGACATTTTGTGTCGTGCTACAAAATCACTTAGAATTTTATTCAAAACATAGACACACTCCTTTGTTTGTGTGTATTTTATAAAAACGTGCGTTATCGCGCGATTTCGCGTCTGCGTAAATTGGCCTTTAAAGGATGACAAATTTTGTCCAAAGTTTTTACAACTTTTTAACCCTGACTTGCATCCATGCAGACAAAAAAAATCCTTCTGAGTTGTACATATCGGAAATCCATTCTTGATCAGGATCGATCACTGCATATTATCAGGCATTCTGTCTACGTTACTGACATGCGACGGCCCACTAAACACCACGTCGCTGAGGTCAACATTACACTCGCTGTTAATCGCCTGAACAATGTCCCTCAAATCATGACAATCGTTGTTTGGAATCGTCGCCTCATGAGGTCTTGAACCCATGGATCCTCCGAGTACGTTCCCGCCCTGTTGGCATCTCTCCTTCTCCCTGTCCATCCAATCTCTCGGACCTCGTGAAGACATCTCTGAGTAATAGTCACCCATCGGCATCGTTCTCTTCAACTCCCTCTTGTTTTGGACTGGGAGCTTCCCCTGTTTGTTCTTCTTCAGCAGGAACTTGCTGGCGTACTTGCAACTGACGCAGCGGTACGGCGTGCGACTGTTGTTGCTGTCGTTGCTGGTCTGTTCGTAGAAGATCTGGCATTTCTCAGCTTGGTATCTGAGTACAGGGTAGCCTAGGGTCTTGACACAGTGCATGTCGCCGTCTGTGATGTGAGCCTCCGGGATGCCTCGACAGAATCGCATCTTGGTCAGCTTCCTGAGCAGGCCGCAGAACATGGCCACGTCGAACGCCTCGCCGTCGAAGAGTCGGTGCTCTACGGCTTGTTGGTACACGGCTTGGTAGGTCAGTTTGCCATGACGGTCCAACGTTATGCTGGCCAGATCAGTGGGAAGGCCTACAGCGCCAAATGTTCCCGTTCTCGTGATGACCATGTATTCATTGTCATCTGTGGTCTCCGTCTGAAATGCAAAACAAAAAAGTTAATTTGTATCAGAAGTACTTTATGAAAGTTTAACCAGCCAGCCGACCCTAGCTAAGTGATCAAGAGGTTAGACATCTGTACTACTGAGCAGGAGGTTGTGGGTTCAAGTCCTCCCAAGGAAGTTGCTTAATTTTTCCTCAGAACCTTTTTGACATCTGAAGTATGCCAATGAAAATGCACTGGTAAAGAAGAAAACCCAATATTAAAATTCCCATGAGAATTCCATCAAAAGGTCACAAACATGCTAGGGACTACACTGTGTTTCTTTGAAGTGTTGGAGGATAGAAGATGCTTTCTCGAAAACATTCTTAAGGAGTTACGGTTGATAACAACGACTGTCTTACCCTGAATTTTAAGCTTTCATACTCGGCCATCTGCAGGATCTGATAAGCGGAATCCAGACAGGTTCCCCTCCACTGAGTCTGGTATTCGTCATCGAATTGAGGGACACGCATGGGTTGCTTAGGAAATTCAGCGCCGCCCCTGGAATTTGTGTCAACCGAGTTGCTGTCGATGTTCATGAAATCTATTACTGGCTCCATCTAAACAAAGAAACAGGAAATAGGCAAGCTTTTAGATCTGAGAATACAAGGCGTGTGGTTTCTAGTGTTGATGAGTTTCAAAAACAGGGAAAGTTAAAAGAGAAATTTATGGAGCAGAGAAGCACTCTAAATTTATCAAAAATAGTTTTCCTGAATTATTTTGTTACAAATCACATTTTAAATTTGCCATTTTACACTTGCCACATCATACTGGCATTGTTAGTAAAAAAAAAATCTCTGTTTATGAAAAGGGATCCTTTTTTGGGAATGGCATTTCTGCATTAAATTGAAAATATAAATAATCTTTGCTTGTGTTGGCAGCAATGTTTGAAAATTGGGAGTAGTGAATCATTTGTTAATAAAAAAAAATATGAAAAGACATCCTTATTCGGTGGGGGGGGGGGGACCAGACATAACTTGATATGTAACCTCTGTTTATGTTGGTCCCAATTTTTTTTGGAAAATTGAGAGTAGTTCAAATATACCGAAGAGAAAACGTTCCTTCAACGTACCCCCGATGACGACCTAGGATGGCGTCCAAACATCAGGAAGAAGGGAGAGGATTTAAGAGGTAACTGTTCCTGTGTGCGTATGGAGTAAGCTAACTCCTCCAAGTTGCGTGCCCAGTTGTCTGGATACTCGCTGACCAGCTTGTTCAGATGTGTGGTCAGCATCTGATTGGTGCGTTCGCTAATACTGCTGGTCTGTGGGTGGTCCGAGCTGGTCACTATCAGACCGGGGAAGTTGAGTGATTTACCGATCTCTGTATTAAGCTGAGGATGGGATACAATACACAGAGAATGAGGCGTTAGAAACTTAAAGAGCAACATCTGTGGCTTTGTCGTACTTTGCAAGTATACGTATGAGCAATGTGCTTTACATTATTATTACCCCTGATCATTGGGTCCATGAAACATTCCAAGTACAATCTCAGCTCCCAGGGGAGTATGCAGCTCCATGCTGCCATTTTGGTGCAAGGCAGATAAAATCAATCACAATAACCATCTCTGTCCTCACAGGTACCCATTTACTCCTGGGTGGAGAGAAGCAATGAGTGACAAAGTGCCTTGCCCAAGGGCACACGCACCACAACCCCAGGCTGGACTCGAACCCACAACATGCAGAACTACCCACATAGTTCAATGCTCCAGACCACAAGGCCACAACTCTACACAAATTTGCCTTTCTCTGTATTCAGTTTGGGTGTAATTAGAAATGCTCGATAAAATACAGATAAGAAACAAGAGAAATTCTTCCTGACCTGTATAATATAGTCGTCGTCTTGACTAAGAAGCAACCCTTTCGGTGCTCCCCACCTGTAGATGAATGTCTTAATGCACCAAGTCACGCCGACGTTCGATTTGGTCTTCAAAGGAAAGAAGTCGACAAACTTGGTGTAGTAATCGGTGAAGGCTAAGACAAACTTGCAGCCTTCATTTGAAACTGGCAGGGGCCCTGGGTTGAAAAGGGGAAAAATGTTGGTAAGACTCGAGGTCAAATTTTAAAATATCTTCAGTCAATTACTGTAGGCTAAGAACTTCAGAACGCTCTGAAGCATTTGAAGTATTTTGGAAAGATTTCCATATACGAAGTTCACTGAACACCCTGTGTACAAACCCTATGAGATTGGACTGAAAAATTCTAAGTGTTTTCTAAGAAAATGCTTGTATTTTCTCACTGCTCAAATTGACTTTGATGACATGAAATTGCTATCTGGGGGCTTGTTAGTCAATACAGAGGAAAATTAGTGAACTTCATATGGCAATCTTGCCAGTATTTTTGCCTTAATCCTAACCTCACCAACTCCATCAAAATCCACCAGCCCCACTTTGGGGGGATTTTGGCAGATAAGCCATGTGTACCAAGTCCATCAAAATCCACCAGCACCAGTGGTGGATTTCAATGGATTTGGTCCTGAAGCATTATGTGAAGCAGGGTGAGTGATGGATTTTGACGAAAATGGTCTTCTACCTAGTAAAAGTAATTAGAAAGTTAGGGTTAATTTTAAAGAAAAATATACAGTCCAAAATTCAATTTTGTATGAATAATTCACTTTAAAAAAAAATTTACTTAAAAAAAAATCACAGACAAGGCTTTATATTATGAGCTGTTGATAGTTGATACCTATGAAATTCATTCCCACAACCTCCAGAGCTTGCGTCAGTTTGAGTTTCATCGTCTTGGCCGGGGTCGCCTTGTTCTTGTTCCTGTCACCTGTTTGACAGCGTTCGCAAGAACTGACCTGAGGAAAGGAAAGAGAGAACTGATCAAAGACTGACAGGAAGATGAAGTTGTAGGTGAGGTACATGTGATGAAAAGTCATAAAAAACAACTTTGTAAGAAATTGAGGCAGCCATGAGTCACCACAAGTCCATCACAAGTCCTCCAGTCCCAATTCAACTCACAAGCTATTCAAATGAGCTTTGACAAAGGTATTCCTTTGTTATTGGTCATCCCCTGTTACTTGTGACTGAACTTGTTGAACTGACTTTTTCTTTAGGCCAAAAAAAGTAATGTAATAGTTCTGCTTCTGGTTACTCTACCTACCCTTTTTTGACATCAATTACTACCTTTTACCCTTTACTACATATGCAGACATCTCCATATGATCGTACACACAAAAAAATTGCCCCCCCCCCAAAAAAAAATTCCCTACCTACCCACCTCATTTTCAAATGCCATGTAATCAGAAGCAGAACTATTATTTTTTGTTTGGCCTAACTTGTGACCAGACTTGTGACATACTTTATCGATCATTAATGCCTCGACGACACTTGGATGGAGTACCATGATAACACGTGGTGGATTTTGGACAATCCGTGCGGGTTTTGGGTTCATGGTTTGAAAGAGTTCACTTACGAAGTTGCTGACGTCTTCCTTCATGCCATTCCATGTGTAATGCTGTGATATTTTAGTCAGTGTGCCGTTAATACCGCTGTGTCCCCCCGCTGGGTTGCTGTGACAATGCTTCATGATGTCGTTGACTTCGTCCATGTCTACGACTACTCTCTTCTTGATGTCCACCTTGCCCCCGGTGTAATATAACGTTTGCTCTAAATAAATTAAATGCAGGATTGTTCAATTAATATAATGTTGCTCCTCCAGAGCCATGAATCGGAAATGGAAGATGAAAAACTCTGCAATTAAATGTAGGATTTGATTTAAAACAATAAAAGAAGACAATTCTTATTTTTTGGGACACAAAAATAAAGTTTCAAAAACATTGGCTTAAAAACATGAAAAATGGAGACATTCAGTGACATTGCGAGGCCAGTTCACAGCTAAATACAAAATGTATACACTTGATGAAAATCCCATAAGTGAGAAGAAATCCATTCTCAAAACAGAATGAACGATACTTCCAAGGCACAAGGATGGATAACGGGCTTTGCATAAATAAAATAACAGACAAACAAAAAGACACACACAGTTAACAAACAAAACACAAAATACCAAAATGTTTGCGGAAAGAATAAAGAATCACACTCACTCGCACGATCTAAAATATGTGCCTTGACTTGATTCCGTAGGTTCCTGACTTCGCTAGTATTCATTCCCGGAGGGGGCCGGCCGTGTAAGATAAAATGCCGTATCCTCTCGCACTTCAACTTCAAGAAATGAAACCGCTTTTCCTTGGGAGAAAGTGTGTCCAGATCGACCATGTTTGTCGAGTAAGAATGCTCCGTGACATTGTCACTCGTTGAGGTAGTCGTGGAGGTGGAATTCGTACTTGTGGAGGTGGAATTCGTACTTGCTGAGGTGGATAAGGTGGTCGACGAAGTAGTGGTTGTAGTCATGTTGTTGGAATCCATGATTTCTGTAACTTTTCCTGCTAAAAATCGAAGCAAAAGTGTGCATGACAGCGGACACCGAGCGTCATTCCCCGCCGCTGTTGTTTATCACGCTTCGTAAATGGGCAAGCGCACACGCATGGCCACCTACGAAATTCGCAAACTCGGCATCAGTGACTGTCCTCAAAGTTATGGCTTTTGACTTAGGCTTCATGTTACCGTTGTTGTACTACTGTGACTAGTCGCAGCCGCAGACACATAAAGCAAATTCGAACACGGTGTCACATGAAAATCCGACTCCTATGAAAATCGGACCCCTTTTTTCCTTTTATTGGTTAACCCCTCGCACGTGACAGGTCACTCTCCCCAAACGATCCTAAAAATAGCATACTATCGTACTCACGCGTGCGCACTACTACCAATGAGTCCACATTTCATGGAGTCGGATATTCACGCTACACCGGCCCTACAGTGCAGGCAATGCTTTGATTTAACCTCGTCTCTCAGCGATTTGTAGCTCATTAAGAAATTGCAGTATCTTCTTTACTGCCCTGGGGATGAGTAAGACTAGTTCTGGCAAACTCGGCACTCATTAAAGCTACTTCATTTGTATTGCTTGGGCGTGGTCAAGATTTTCAGGGGGGGGGGTAGAGTAAAATTATAAGATCAACTTTATAAAACGAAAGACAGTATAGGAAATTTTACCTTTCTTTTCAATATATTTTATTGACTGATTTTTGTAAATTTATGTAAACGAAACATTCATAATAATGACTTGCACAGGTAAAATTGAAAAACAAAAATTGGGTCATACAAAAACGGTCTTGGTTTTTTTACTTCAAATAAGGAATTGTGAATTTGAATCATACAGAAAAACATTCCTGAGGTGTGGTTCTTTAAGGTCAAGAATGAAATCCAAGGGATTTTAAAACAAAATTATTGAAAGAGTATTTTGAATTACTTTTAAAAGTTTTGCTAATTTTAAGACTCTTGAACAAAATAATCTTGAAAAATAAAAGTGCATTTGAAATTCCATTTTTCCCCCAGATTTCATTGATTTATTTTTATTATTTTATTTTTGGGAGTCCCATTCCTAACTCGATATACCCCCTAATCCCCCATAGCTAACAGCTGCTAAGCACCACACCTGCAGATCCCATTTAAAACTTCTGAAATCAAAGCAAAAAGGACATAAATTCTCTTATAGTCTTGAAGACGGACGGTAACAAAAAATAAAAACAATACTTCAGTTCGCACACAAGCATTTCAAAAGAATCAAAAGAAAAGAATATAAATTAATTCAGCATAAAAACACAATATCAAAGCAAATATCCACACAGAAATATGATTATCCTATTAATTTGAAAGCATCAGAAAACAAAATAGATCCGAGATAAACTTTGGTAGATGTTTTCAATAGTACTAAACAAAATGTACAGTCCTTATATACACAGAAATTTGTTTTAATCCAGGAAAACCTGGTCGCTTCAATTCTGTACAGATATTTATGGATATATTTAGTACTTTGACTATATACACACAGCAACTAGTTTATATCTACTTTGTACAATAAGAAATGAATGAACAGTTGAAGTACATGTACATATACAGTGTAAGTATACAACTGGCGTGGTCTGCCTAAAGTTCCATAGTTAAATGTGCCGATTTCTGAGTAAAAAGTGCAGGGTGTAGATTTTCTAGCAAATTCTGCATAGAATGGAGATTAGAGTAAGTTGGGCCTAAAACCCATCCATAATCTAATTTCATAGCGCTGCTTATCAGTTAGCAGAAATGTTGTGCTTACTATAGCAGAAAATCAAGTTGCTGCTTGAGCACTATATCACAGCGTGGGTTACGCATCATCAAGTTTTAGATTGTAAAGTCACTGATTTCAGCAACTTTTCTTCTGAGGTAAGCGTGCTTCTGCTGTGCTTACTGCTTACAGTCCCTATGAAATAGATTGAGGCTTGGTAAGCACAAAGTTGGCTGTTAAGCAGCACTATGAAATTGGGCCCTGATTAAAGAGATTAAGGCCAAAAAAAAAAAAGTCTCCGGTTTTTGGTATGCGCGCGCGTCGCCGTAGCCATGCGCGTCGGCAAAATGAAAAAGTTTTTTTTTCAATAAAAGATGATGTCTTAAAACCGCCAAACTCACTGGTTGACTGGAATCTTGCTGCTGCACAGTTTTACGTGTTTTTAGAAGGGGTTATGATCGAGAATAAGATTTATGTGGCCTCTCTGGACTCCCATATATTTGCACTAAGTTTAGTCGGGCACCATTTGCAGTCATGAGCCGACATTTGAAGCAAAAAAAAACAGTAAAAAAAGAAAAAGCCGCGTCACCGCACCACTTTTTGGGCAAGCTCCATACCAGAAACCGGAGACTTTTTTTTTGGCTTAAAGAGATTAAAAAAAGTTTAACACCGATAACAACTAAAGTACCTTCAGATGGTAAACATGTACTCTGTCACCCCTTGTGAATTCAATATAACATTCTTTAATGAATGTGGATATTTAATGGTTATTTGTTATATTGCTCCAATCCAATATAAATAATATATCTCAGGACAAATTAGAATACATTTGAATACTGGCTTGTGATTGGATGGATTGAACTAATTTGAATATTCAAATTTGATAACGTGAGAATACAAGTGAAAGAATTTAAGTTGTGAGGGATAGTCGTTGTTACCATCATTTTTGGTTAAATATAGTGTTTTAGTGAATACTGCACAGCAATTGAAGGGATTTGAATAAATTAATACTCTGCTAAATTGTTAATCATTGGTAATTTGTTGGTAATCAAAGCTAACCGACCAAGAGGACATGATCATCATGGAGTCCAACCCTCGAGTGCCGGGACAGACAGACTATAAACAGGTGGATGGATAAATGGATGATGATGATGATAATGATGACGACATGTTTTATAAATACTGTATAGTCAGTGTTGTCCGAGTCCCACCCGAGTATTTAGTGATTTCTGCTCACAAACACTCGGACAACACCGAGTATACAGTGTTTATCAAATACATCGGTGACGGGCAATACTCAATACTGAAATCACCCCGACGCAAAATTTCATCTTATGAATGCATTTCTAATGGCAGAACATTCTACAACATTCTAACTGCCAAGTGACAAAAATTCTTACAATTATAATCACAACGCCTTTAGAAAAAAAACAACTATCTGTCTGGATCAAGTACAATACATGATAAAGAAAACTACCAATACAAAAAACAAGGCATCAGGAATAGTCGATAGAAGAATTGAAAAGCAAGTCATCTGAGCATGCTTGGCACTCTTGACCAGGGATGTAGTTGAGTCCATCACAAGTCCAGTCACAAGTAACAGTTGATGACCAATAACAAAGGAAAGCCTTTGTCAAAGCTCATCTGAATAGCTTGTGAGTTGAATTGGGACTGGAGGACTTGTGAGAGTCTTGTGACGGACTTGCAGGGACTTGTGACCGACTCAACAACATCTCTGCTTTAGACAAACCGAGTGCAGACGAACTTTGCAAAGTAAAGTTGAGGTTTTAATAAACCCTTCAGGACTTTCACGAAGCATCCAACAGAATCCCCCCACCCCTGTTTGAGAGGAATCCCCGCCGACAATGACCTAGTGACTGTTTTGCATTGTGTTGTCTTGAAGACGTCTTAGCCAGATGGAACTATTTGGAGATGAGACCTCTTGCAGATGGGTACAATTGGGAGTTTCCTCCCGTTTTCCTCAGCGCTGAGGCGTTGGACGACGTCACAGCAGGCTTGCTCCTTAAATGAGAAAATCAAGAAAATTTTTACACATTTCAAAAGCTGCTAGGCACATAATTTTGCCGTGATAGAATTTTGAGTTTATCAAGATTGGACTAAACCTTGGTTTGGGTCGCTTTTCAGCTTACCTTGTTTTCGTCTTTTCCTTCTTCAATTTTGTCTTTGCTCTGCCAGCGAACAAAGAGGGTCTGAAAAAACAGAAAAACAGAAAAGAAGATATATTGTGAAAAACAACTAAAATCCTGTTTGCCTGCTGTTCATAGACCCTTCACTGTCTCTAATCTCCCCGCCCCCATCTCTGTGTTAGCCCCTCCCCTCCCTCCCTCTACCCTATGGACTTACTGGACTTCTAAATCCAGGTCGTCCTCATCTTGTAATGCTGCATCTAGTGCTGCTTGTACCCTCGGAGCAACGCTAGGACCCTCATAGTCTCTAATCCCCCCATCTCTGTGTTAGCCCCTCCCCTCCCTCCCTCTACCCTATGGACTTACTGGACTTCTAAATCCAGGTCGTCCTCATCTTGTAATGCTGCATCTAGCGCTGCTTGTACCCTTGGAGCAACGCTGGGACCCTCATAGTCTCTAATCCCCCCATCTCTGTGATAGCCCCTCCCCTCCCTCCCTCTACCCTATGGACTTACTGGACTTCTAAATCCAGGTCGTCCTCATCTTGTAATGCTGCATCTAACGCTGCTTGTACCCTCGGAGCAACGCTGGGACCCTCATAGTCTCTAGTCCCCCCATCTCTGTGATAGCCCCTCCCCTCCCTCCCTCTACCCTATGGACTTACTGGACTTCTAAATCCAGGTCGTCCTCATCTTGTAATGCTGCATCTAGCGCTGCTTGTACCCTCGGAGCAACGCTGGGACCCTCATAGTCTCTAGTCCCCCCATCTCTGTGATAGCCCCTCCCCTCCCTCCCTCTACCCTATGGACTTACTGGACTTCTAAATCCAGGTCGTCTTCATCTTGTAATGCTGCATCTAGCGCTGCTTGTACCCTTGGAGCAACGCTCGGACCCTCATAGTCTCTAGTGGTGCGGTTCGGCATGTCTAACTCCACCTGCAAGATATTCTCGGCCTAAAAATGCAAAACAAAGAAAAATGCTTTAAAGGGACTATACAACATTTGCAAACATCGAAAAATACAACTACCAAGTTTTAACAAAATACCTTACTAAGATGTTGGTAAATGACAGTCTAAAGCATCCTGTAAAATTATGGCACCTGGTGTGGAGTCATTTTCAAGAAAATGGTATTTTTGTATAAATTTCCAACGGTGGTCGGCCGACCACTGTTGGAAAAACCTAACTATATTTCAACTGCTGCTCCAAATTAACAATTTTTTTCACTCCAAATTTTGTTTGCTATTGGTTACATGTTCATGAACGGGTGCAGGCCAGCTAGACTGGTTCCCTTACCTTACAATTTTTCGGCATCTATAAATTGATCAATTTTTATCTTTAGTGGAGTCAGGGAACCAGACTACTCCACCATTTGTGTGTTTCTTGGTTTTTCCCAGCATTTTCGAACACAAAACTTCAAGCATGTCAGTGTAACAATATTTGATCTATAATAGTAACCCCTCAAATAGTTCATTTCTGAAAATTACAGCAAAAGCCAATGATGTGTATTCCCTTTAAAAAACAACAACTTTATTTTCAAAAAACGAAATCCATAACTTTTACAAATAAAAAATATTAATAGGCATAAGTCAATTCTCTCTACATAAAATTGAAGTAGAAATCCATAATGCATATCTGTTCCATGAACATTAACAAGAATATCTGCAAATCAAAACTCTAATGTGACTATCAACAAGCAAAGGTGCTAATGAAAAAAAAATATGCAGTTAAATATGTTGTTTCTTTCTTTCTGCAATGGTAAAACACAGTCTATATTACTCATTGAAATAATTGAAATTTTAGCCCGAGATTCAATATGTCTTACTTTATATCTAGGGTTTCCACCAACTTGGGCTGCCATCCTTGCAAAGTCTGCGATGGGTCTGCGATTGCCAACGGCAGATACTGGTCTCTTGGCCATCTGGGTAGGCCTGAGAAACAAATGTTATCGATTTAGAGAAAATGATTTCAGTTTATTTAAACTTTAGTCACAGTTGTAGTCAGGTCCATCATAAGTCAATCACAAGTCAAATCATTAGTCAATCACAAATCAATCACAAGTCCATGATAAGTCAATCACAAATCAATCATAAGTCAATCACAAGTCAATCACAAGTCAATCACAAGTCACAATCACGAGTCAATCACAAGTCAATCACAAGTCAATCATAAGTCAATCACTAGTCAAATCCTAAGTAACTCCAAGTCAATCACAAGTCAAATCACTGGTCAATCATAAGCCAATCACAAGTCAATCACAAGTCAATCACAAGTCAATCATAAGTCAATCACAAGTCAAATCACAGGTCAATCATAAGTCAATCATAAGTCAATCACAAGTCACAATCACGAGTCAATCACAAGTCAATCACAAGTCAATTATAAGTCAATCACAAGTCAAATCACAGGTCAATCATAAGTCAATCATAAGTCAATCATAAATCAAACACTAGTCAAATCTTAAGTAACTCTAAGTCAATCACAAGTCAATCGTAAGTCAATCACAAGTCAAATCAGAAGGTCAATCACAAGTCAGGTCACAGGTAAAGGGATGAACAATGACCAATGGATGCCTTTGTCTATTTCATCTGAATTCAAAGTCAATCATAAGCCCAATCATAAGTCTGATCACAAGTCAAATCATTGTTAAATCACGAGTCAAATCACATGTCCATCAAAACTAAGTCACAAATCAATCACACTTCAAGTCATAATAATCAAAACGAACAATGGCAAAAGAATGCCTTTGTCATAGTTCATCTGAAGAGCTTGCGATTGGACTTGAGACTAGTGGTTAACTTGAGATTTGACCAAGACACAAAGTCCAGAAAGTATACCTAAGATCCCGTCAGGTATATCTCGAAGTACTCACCCTTCTGATCTTGCCAGAGGTTTCAACACCCACTGGTCTGTATCCTCATCAAACTCGGAGCGATTCAAGATTTTATTCTTCTCTTCATGCGGAATAAAGTTCTCTATGATCAGCATCCTGAAAGATAAGAAATTACTGAAAATAAGTTCATCGATTCCTAAGGT
Organism: Patiria pectinifera; assembly: GCA_029964075.1. NCBI lineage: Eukaryota > Metazoa > Echinodermata > Asteroidea > Valvatida > Asterinidae > Patiria > Patiria pectinifera. Next base: position 16,048,178 of record CM057145.1, read on the forward strand.
CCGTGCTCAGTTCATTCTGTTCTGATTTCTCCTTATTCATTTAGTCCTCAGAGTAATGTTGTGCCCAACCCAAAACTGACTTTGGTTCGGATCGCGTCAGTTTTTTCATCAGTACAGTGTAGGCCTACCGGCAGGTCACGTTAGGATTGCTCACTGTACCGTACAGTATGGTTCATTACTGAGAGATGACTATTTTGTTTTTAAAATTCACATGCCATTTTTTTTCTTCAAATTCACACGACACAGGTAAGTTCAGGCACAAAAAACAGAAACAGTGTTTGTGAAATATAGGATGATCTGTCCAAGCCACATATTGAGGTTTTTCCCGGGTTGGTTCGGTTCGGGTAGGCTCTTTCCTGAAGTTTTGTCTGGTTCGGGGCGGATTTGTAGAGTTTGGAGCGTGTTTGTTTCGGATTCGGTTAATATCTCTATGTTTCAGGTTGATTTGGCCTGGCCAACCCCACCTGATGCACATTAACCAAGAGGATGTCTTACGGTCTGCACCTCTTTGTGTGTCATACAGCTCGTTCTGAGTCTGTTTCAGTTCTTGTCTCTCCCTCTCGCATGCACCCTCGGGGATATCTTACAGACTGTATCACCCTGTCTGTCATGCAGTCTGTCACCCTATCCGTGTTGGCTTCTATTACTTACTTGAGCTTGAGTTCCCTGGTCAGCTCGTTCTGAGTCTGTTCCAGTTCTTGTCTCCCTCTCTCTCCTGCACCCTCGGGGATGTCTTTATACAGTCTGTATCACCCTGTCTGTCATGCAGTCTGTGACCCTATCCGTGTCAGTCTCTATTACTTACTTGAGCTTGAGTTCCCTGGTCAGCTCGTTCTGAGTCTGTTCCAGTTCTTGTCCCCCTCTTGCATGCACCCTCGGGGATGTCTTACAGTCTGTATCACCCTGTCTGTCATGCAGTCTGTGACCCTATCCGTGTCAGTCTCTATTACTTACTTGAGCTTGAGTTCCCTGGTCAGCTCGTTCTGAGTCTGTTCCAGTTCTTGTCTCCCTCTCTCTCCTGCACCCTCGGGGATGTCTTACAGTCTGTATCACCCTGTCTGTCATGCAGTCTGTCACCCTATCATTGTCAGTCTCTATTACTTACTTGAGCTTGAGTTCCCTGGTTAGCTCGTTCTGAGTCTGTTCCAGTTCTTGTCTCTCCCTCTTGCATGCACCCAAGGGGATATCTTTATACAGTCTGTATCACCCTGTCTGTCATGCAGTCTGTCACACTATCCGTGTTGGCTTCTATTACTTACTTGAGCTTGAGTTCCCTGGTCAGCTCGTTCTGAGTCTGTTCCAGTTCTTGTCCCTCTCTCTCCTGCACCCTCGGGGATGTCTTACAGTCTGTTTCACCCTGTCTGTCATGCAGTCTGTGACCCTATCCGTGTCAGTCTCTATTACTTACTTGAGCTTGAGTTCCCTGGTCAGCTCGTTCTGAGTCTGTTCCAGTTCTTGTCCCTCTCTCTCCTGCACCCTCGGGGATGTCTTACAGTCTGTATCACCCTGTCTGTCATGCAGTCTGTGACCCTATCCGTGTCGGTTTCTATTACTTACTTGAGCTTGAGTTCCCTGGTCAGCTCGTTCTGAGTCTGTTCCAGTTCTTGTCCCCCTCTTGCATGCACCCTCGGGGATGTCTTACAGACTGTATCACCCTGTCTGTCATGCAGTCTGTCACCCTATCCGTGTCGGTTTCTATTACTTACTTGAGCTTGAGTTCCCTGGTCAGCTCGTTCTGAGTCTGTTCCAGTTCCTGTCTCTCTCTCGCATGCTCTTCTTGGAGATCTTGTATATCACACTTTGTTGCTTGTAGTTTTGCAAATAACTGTAACGGAATACAAAATATCAACAAAATCAAAAAGCCATTTACATCTTTATTCCTTAATGTGATGAATCTTGTTCCTGTGCGGCAAATATTTTCAAAATTCCTTGCTTGATCATCGCAGAACACTGACAAATTGATTAAGGTTTGTAAAACATATGATTACTCAAATTTTCTTGATCAAAGCTGCTCAGAGTGAAAACATGAGATGAGGTTCAACCTCCGACCTTACCTTCTTGAGTTTCTTGGTCTTGATATCCACCTCTTGTTGCAGGGAGGTAAACGTCTTGGCCATCTCCTCAGTGTTCTCTTCTTTCTCTTCAAGCTTCTGCTGCATCTCTCTCTCGATGCGCTGTAGAAAACATCAAAACAAATTGAAACTAGGATGAGATGTTAGACCGTTGGCCCTGTGTGGTGGATCAGTAATATGGTGAAAAACAGGAACGTTTCCTGTCAAAAGTTTCTCTCCTTGTCATCAGTGATGCTACTGCTTCCCATCTACCCCACTCTCCGCCCATCACACCCCAACCCTTTGCCATCCCACCCCACCCCATCCCCACCCCCACCCCATCCTCACCCCACGCCCATTCCACCCATCCCCAATCACGTCAATCTTAACTCCTTACCGTCTTCTCAGCCAGCTCTAACCTCCGATGTTCCAGCTGTTTCTCTTGTTCGTCGGTGTGATCTATAATACTCTTTCCTCCCCAACCCCCCATTATCAATAAGTCAATCTTAACTCCTTACCGTCTTCTCAGCCAGCTCTAACCTCCGATGTTCAAGCTGTTTCTCTTGTTCGTCGGTGTGATCTATAATACTCTTGCCTCCCACCAGTAGCTTGCTCTCCATCGCTTTAATCTTAGACTCCAGAGCGTCTCTAGCTTCTTGCTGTTTCTTCAGCAGGCCCTGCCGATTCTGCAACTCATGGAGAAACTTCTCCTTCTCCTGAGGTAAGAGAGTAATACAAGTCACAAAAATGACACCACAACATCAGGTGTAACATGAGTCACAAGAGCAAAGCACGTCTTAAAGCAACAAGTCACAAAGACAAGATTGGGACAAGAATTACACTGATGCAGGGGTAATATCAGTAAGAAACGATACCAAGGGAATATAAGTAATTATCCAAAATAATGGTCAGAACAACAGTGACAAAAAAGGAGAAATCACAGTGGTGAGAGTAACTTGTGTTACACACAGTAACGGGAGTAACCAAGTCAAAAACAGCAATATCGACACTAAATACATGTACGTGCAAGGGTAACATGAATCAGGCAACATCGAGTAACGCAAGTCACAAAGTAAACATCACTGAGTAACATGAGACATACACTAAGCGTCACTGAGTAACATAAGTCATGAACTGAGCATCATTAAGTAACATGAGTCATACATTGAGTGTCATTGAATAACACGAGTCACATGCTGAGTGTCATTGAGTAACACGACTCATGCACTAAAAGTCAGTGAGTAACATGAGTCACACGCTGAGCATCATTGAGTAAAATGAGCCACACACTGAGTGTCATTGAGTTACGAGTCACGCACTAAGTGTCAGTGAGTAACATGAGTCACAGGCTGAGCACCATTGAGTAAAATGAGCCACACACTGAGTGTCAATGAGTAACATGACTCATATAGAATGAGTGTCAACCTGCTTCCCTTACCTCAGCAATCATACTCTTGTTAGCCATGATAGCTTCTTTCTCTGCTTCCAGTTTCTCCTGAGCCTGTTTGTACATCTCCTCCTCGTCCATTTCTTCTCCTTCCTCCGTCTCGTCATCGATCTCGTCATCCGAACCACCGACTGTTGGCAAGACAAATTGTTACCAAATCGTCAGCATCACTAAGATGGATTTTTCTGAATATGGCCATAAAGCTGTGCCCACCTTTAATGAATGTACATTTCTCAAAGTGGCTTTGGCCAAGTTTGACCGGGTTGCCATGGATAATCTGACCAGAAGTCCTCAATACACACTGTTTGATTAAGGAGCTGATTTTATGGAGCTGATAAGTAATATGCCCAGCACAGAAAATATTCACTGAGCCTTAAATGTTATGCTACATGTACAGCTGCAGGATCATGAACACTGTACTGGCACAAGGCCCCCTTCAATGGCGAAAACATGGTGCACACTTTGGTGCAAAGCAACTGCCCGGTGACGGATTATCTGAACAATAGCTAGCACAATGCTTTCGCCATTGAAGGGGGCCTTCGTGATAGAACTGACAGCATGCCCGAATCGGTCAATACATGTACCCAATAATCTCTGTCTTTTGCACAAATTATTTACCTTCCCCTTTGTTCCGCCTTCTTTTTCTTTTCTTGGCTCCGCCCCCTCCTCCTCCACCTTTCTTCTCCAGTTGCTGCTTGAGACGCATGATCTCGTCTTGGAACTCTCTCAAGAGGGCGTCTTTCGGGTCCTCGTTGATCTTGGGTTTATTCTTGATGTTCTTGGCACGATTGGCGTATCTACAAACACACACATACAAACGACAGATTTCTTGTTTTAAATACTTGGCACTTGGCTCAACTCTACTTAGGGCCCATCTCAATTCATATCCGGGACACATACCAGACAAATTCCGGACATTGTATCGGGTATAAGTTGCAGGATTCTGAACAAATTCTCTGCAATCTTCCCGCAATGGAGTTATTAGTATGGAATAATCAGTATTATTGAGTCAAGCGGTTGCTTTTTCCCGGAACGTGTTTTTCCCGGGACAAATGCAGAGCTTCTGTTGGACAAAGTGAACGATTCTACCCACAACTTGTCCGAACTCGTCCCAGATATGAATTGAGACGGGCCCTTATTTCGGTTTAGCGAAAGTTGATAACAAGCAGGACAAGTAAGCGAAAGTTGATAATAAGCAGGACAAGTTCTTATTAGAACTAAATATCTACTGAGCAACGGGTAGTTATTACGACATGGTGTTACTGAAAACTGAAACAATACAGGTACTCCACCATGCAAAGCCTAAAATCTTACATATTGCAGTCGAGTCCATCACAAGTCCAGTCGCAAGTAAATTACCTGTTTTTTCTTCACAAGTTTGGTCATAAGTAACAGGAAAACCTTACCTAAGAGTGGTTAACGTCTCATCAAAGTTGTAGCTTGCTGGGCCCAGGTTTGCCACCATGACTGTCTTGGCGTTACCCCCCAGCGAGTCTTGAAGTAACCTAGTCAGCTTGGAGTCTCGGTAGGGGATGTGAGTGCTCTTGCCATCCACCAGGGCCGAGATGACGTTACCCAGAGCAGACAGAGACAGGTTGATCTTGGTGGCTTCCTTCAGCCTCTCACCCTAGGGGGACAAGAAAGTGGGAGTGTAATTGGCTTTGTGCATTGTCGGTTGAGGGCGCTGTTCGGTTGGAAACCAAGTGAAGACACAACAAACGTGCACAGAACTGGGCCACATTTCATGCCTTGCAGTAACAAACGGGTTAGTACTTCCCTCGATCCTGTGAAATCCTAAACCTCTCTGCTAAAATTTAAAGGGGGGGGGGGGATTTCAGAGTTAACCTACCCATCCGAAGTCTAGTACCCAACCTACCTTGGCGCCCGTCTTTGCTTGCCTCTCACTGCCAGCCAAGTCCACCAGGTTCAGTTTCCCGACTCGTATGTGATTCTCACCATCCGGCCCAAGCTTTGTAAAACAAAACAAAAATATATCAAATTTCAAGTGAAGTCAAACATTTAAATTAATGAAAAATGTCTATCAAAGAACATTTCTTGCATGATGACTTTTTTGTTACGGGGTATGAAAATGTAAGTATCAAAATTGGCTCTCTGCTGACATTCTTGTAAGACATCTGCACTAGTAAGCAGGAGGTCGTGGGTTCGAGTCCCACCCGAGTAAGCTTATGAACTTTCCCTTGCAACCCCTCGGAAGAACCGAGCGCATAATGCTCACAAATTTACTTGATGGGCAAACCTTAAACTAAGGGTTACAGGAAAACTTTACTTTTTGGAGTTCCGAACAAAAAGAAGACATGGTTCTGATATTTACCTCGCTGCATTCTATCGTGATGATGAATATGGCATGGGATCTGGAACTATGCTCATTCATATTCGTTGCTCTGAAGAAGAAAAATATGGGAAAAGATTACATATGGCAACAACAGCTCCCTTCTTAACTACTACATATTTCACTGTAAACACCACCGTTATGGTCAATGTGTTTGCCGTTACTGCCTTCAACACAGTCGTCACAAATTATGGAACAAGAAACAAAGCCAGACACCAAGTCTAGGGTTTGGAAAATCTTCGAACGATAAATGTTTGTCAGTGACTGAAGACCTTTAAGTACTCACCCCACTGATCTGTTAGTGTTGCCCACCGTCATGACGTGCTCGATTTCTTTTACACTCTTGGTGACAAAGGAGGACAAATCCTGTCATAAAAACAGTAAAAAAAGACTTAAATATTCCACAAATATTTGAGGAAAATACAGTCAAGTTTACTGGTCCTTGGGAGTTGCTTGATTTGGAATACCTCTTGTTTTGCTGAACTGAATAGTGAAACACTTAACCCATTAGATCCCATACCACATAAACCTCCCTGCCTGTTACACCCTGTACTGCCCCAAACTGCACCAGCATGATATGGTTTTTATGGATTCACCAGGAATAAAGACAATGTAATACAATGTAATACAATGTAATACAATGCAATACAATGTAATACAATGGAATACAATGTAATACAATGCAATACAATGTAATACAATGTAATACAATGTAATACAACGTAATGCAACGTAACACAATGTAGTACAATGTAGTACATGTGCTAATGGGCTAAGACAAATGAATTGTATAAACAACAGGTGCATTTTAATTGATAATAATATGAACCTACCTTGACATAGACACCTGTGTCCGGTCTCTCCTTCAACTCTAGTTTTTTACTCTGGTCCTTTGATAATAAGTCCCTGATGTCCTCCTGTAGTCAAAAAAAAGAACACAAGTCTAAATATTACAAGTCCATGACAGGTCACATCACAAGTCAATCATAAATCCATCACAAGTCCATCACAAGTCCATCACAAGTCCATCACAAGTCCATCACAAGTCCATCACAAGTCAATCACAAGTCCATCACAAGTCCATCACAAGTCCATCACAAGTCAATCACAAGTCAATCACAAGACAACAGCTGGTCCATCACAAGTCCATCATAAATCAGATCACATAGCTTAGGACTTGACTTGGGACTGGACAATACGTGATTGACTTGTCATAACTTTTGCTGATTTGACAACTTTGCAATTAAGTCATGTGATGTGATCATTGAGTCACCTGATGCCAGTCAGGTGACCAACACATATAGACTTGACACAAACCAACCAACAAACAACAAAAAGGACCCTCACCTGATAAATTTCCAGATATGAGGCTCTGACTAGGTACTGTTGATTCTGCGTCCTAGCGATGTGAGTGAAGATGTGTTCAAAGGAGTTGGGGATGACACCTCTGGATTCTGGATCTGACCTCACACCTCAAGATGAAAACAAGAAGTTGCAAAGTAATTAAGGGCAGGAGTTCGAATTCAGCTGCTCCTTGAGCAAGCCACTTCACCCCCACTTGCCTCTCTCCACCCAGGAGTACAAATGGGTACCAGCATTAGCTGGGGAGTAACCTGCGATGGACTAGCATCCCATCCAGGGGGAATAGAAATATCCTCATGCCACTGAAACCAGTGATAAAGGCCTGCCTGATGGGTCATACAGGGCGAGTAAAAAAAACAAGACCCAAATGTCGGGACTATTGTTTTAGTGAAGTTCTGCATGTAGCACTTTCAAAATCTAGGATATGAAAGCCCAATTGATAAGCTTTCTTTTAGTACAAGAATCATTCTATCAATCATAGAATTAAACACAACCAACACTTTTAAATTCTGTCCATGGATCACAAAAAAGGTGTGCCTTCTTTCAGCAAAACGAAAACCATTCACACACATCTCTATGTGATTTGTTTTCGCTTTGCTGAAAGAACACTGAACTTTTTTGTGATCCGCTGACAGAACCTTAAAACGGTGGTTGTGTTTAAATTTCTGTAACTTGAAAAGTACATAAGTGATTTGAATGATTCTTGTACTAAAAGAAAGCTTACGAATTAGGCTTTCATATCCTAGATTTTGAAAGTGCTACATGCAGAACTTCACTAAAAAAAAGGTCCTGACATTTGGGTTTTTTGTTTTTTTACTCACCCTGTATTGGCTCGTGACGGACTTTACTTCCTGCTTACGTTTGTTGCTTAGCTATACGCTTACCTTCCATTGTGTAAGTCTTGCCGGTCCCTGTCTGCCCATAAGCAAATATCGTCCCATTGAAACCATTCAGAACAGACTCCACCAGACTACGGAATGTTTCATCATACAACTCTCTCTGTTTGGAACTGATAAAGAAAAAAGAAAAAAACCAAGGAACAAAAGTTTAGTGTTTGAGTATTCTAGGGAAGACTTTGTTTTGCTTTGATTTAAGGATTGAAAGTGCGGTGAATTTTTTAATATTGAGATTTTCTTGGAGGAATTTGAGTATTCTAGGCAAAGCTTTGAATTTATGGATAAAAAGTGGTGTTGTTTTTTAAAAGCATTTAAGCATTGCTGGGGATAGCAATGATTTCATATGGCGTGATTATACGCTGATCACAACCTGAGCACAAGACAAGACAAGACTATGGCAGCACTTAACAATGGGGGGGGGGGGGCTAGGACTTGAATAAACAATTAGGGGGTCACACAACTAAGAAAGTGAAGGGAAAACTAAATTAAACTGCTGAATTTATTAAAGGGGGAACTACTCCTATATCATTAATTTGCAAAAAAAAAAACACTGAAGAAAATCTAAGTAATCAATGGATCTGCCACACTTTAACTGACATTTCTAAAGCCTATCTTGCAACCAACATTTGGAGTTGGGCCGATTGGGCCCTGGGTAATATGTACAGTACTGTCCAGGCGGCACTGCCAACGAGCCAAAAGACACTCCCGGCATTCCAGACGCGCCGAGAGGCTTCAGATCCACGCTAAGTTGATTAGGTTTTAATTCCTGGCACAACCTCTCCCGCTATCCTGATTCACAAACTGAATTAGTCTGATAAACACGCCGGGCCCCCAGCGTGTACGTACATCTAGTGCTTGGATGAGTGTTGGAGTATGGGACGGCATACAGAAAGGTGCCGATGATTGGGTGCCAAGGTGTGCATTTCATAGATCAAAGTAAGCAGGCCAACAATTTGTTTAAAAATTAAACAAAAAAGTACACCAGATACTGAGCGATAAAACTGTTTAAACTCATCTCTCCAATTAAAAACATCAGAAAATTGATGACAGATAGTGAGATTATCTTAAAAACGCATTATTCAATTTACTTTAAATATAATTTTTTTACTTAGTTATTTACACCATTAATGAATAATGGACATTAAAAAGTAGTGTACAGTGTCTTTTTGGTTTTATCGAAACAATAATTGCCTGTTGACATGATAAAATACTGCACGTTTGTAAGGATCCCCAAACTAATGCAAAAGCATGTAAAACAACAAAATACAATGACATGCACACTGTATCTGAGACCTGTACCCAGGACAGGTGTGTTAATGATATTCTGAGCAGGTTACATGAGGTAAGGTGAGGGCTGTGAACTGAATTCATAATAGCAATCTGTCATACATGATACATCCTAATGCATGTACCATTTGAATGTCGAAAGCCTTCCAGTTTTTTGAATCATCAATTAACCTTAACGTTCCCAAATCCTCCAAAATCAACTTTGCAAAAAGGAGGATTTTGCAGGATTGAGGCTATTAGGCAAAAAAAGTGATTTTGGAGGATGCACTGTGTCAAGGTCATGGGCCAGACCTTGTGTTGTTTATGCTCAGCCGTGCATAAATTTAGGCCTAGGGTATACTTGAAATCCTCCGCACTGCTCCAGGATGTCACTGACTCTGCCTCAACATATTGACAGTGATTGCTGGAGGATTTTGCGGATTGAGGATGTATGCAATTTTTACATGGAGGCAGTTGGAGGATTCTGCAAGATTGAGGTTGCATCCTAGCAAAAATTCCCAGGGATTTAGGGTTAATAAATGTTATCATGAGGAAGAAAAAGCAGAATACATGTGAGACAGAACGAGACAGAACTAAGCCGAGGTCGAAATGAGAGTTTGCAGGTACATGTGCATGTATAAGGAAAGACAATACAATTCTCCTTACAATACTATTTGTTGCACTTCAATCTGACATTCTGTTGACATTTTATGACTGTTTAAATTTGCAATTAACGACATACCGGTATCACAAAGTAAAATACTGAGAAAAAGGCCATTACAAAATTCGAGTTTTATAGTCGTGAAAATGAAAGATGCCAATTGTTTTTCCTTAGTAACACTTTTATTCCACATGCTTTATACTATATCTTTAACAGATGTGTAGTCAAAGATAACAAATACGAATATATCTGAAAATCAAAAAAAATTCATCCCCACTCAGTTTTTGTTTTCATTTTTCTCCACTATGTCCTGTGCCCAGTGCCATCTCATTTTGCCAGAACGCCTCACATATTACCCTTCCCCTCCCCTGAGCACAATAACAAAAAAACGTATTTCATATAAAATGCAAATTAAAAACAGACAGACAAGAGCTGTATATCTAGTCCACAATTCCCACAAGTGCAAATTCTAGAAACTACAGGTAACAGTGATATGGCTTTTACAGTACACTGATAGTGTAAATGGAGTATCTGTTTTCAAGTACAGGTACATGTAGAGTAAGTGCAAGTGGGTCAGTCCATACATTTGAGGTTCAATTTTGTGTGTGTCCCTGTTACATCTGATATACATTTTTGAAAATTCAGGACACATTCTTTTAATTAAAACCCAAACCTTCCTAAATCCTCCAAAATCCTCTTTGCAAAATGGAGGATTTTGCAGGATTGAGGCCACATGGCAAAAGTGTGTTGCCAACTTCGGAGGATGCACTATGTCAAGGTTTTGGGCCGGACCTTGTGTTGTTTATGCTCAGCCTAGCATAAATTTAGGTCTATATTAAACTTGAAGTCCTCTGCACTGCTCTGGGATGTCACTGGCTCTGCCTCAACATATTGACAGTGATTGCTGGAGGATTTTGCAGGATTGAGGCAGTGGTTACCCCTCCAAGGACCACATTCAAGAAATAACGGAGGGATTTGCATGATTGAGGCAGTGGTCACTCCTTCCAAGGACCACATTCAAAAAATAACGGAGGAATTTGCAGGATTGAGGCTGTGTACTATTTTTACATGGAGGCAGTTGGAGGATTTTGCAGGATTGAGGTTACATCCTAGCAAAAATGCCTAGGAAGTGAGGGTTAATTAATTAATGCCTTCTATCTCCAAGAGTGATTATGTAAAGCTAAGTACCTGCCAAGGAAATCAAAATTAGTTTGAAGTCAATTTTAATGATACTCAATGGCAAATTACACAGGTCAGGTGTAACAGGGACACCAAAAAATATCACACTTTTGAACCCACAATTACTGTACACATGTACACATGTACAAATTCCTAATGTCGGAGCACAAGACAAACCAGGATACTGCATGACTTGCTCTGAATGCAAACCATTCCTATCTCTACAAATAAACATTCGGCCGGAGAGCCTCCCATCCTGACAAGTATTTGTACTTAATGTCTGAAAACAGAAATGCCAGTGGAGTTACTGTTTGCAATAACAGACCATAAATCACACACGGTGTGTATACATATGAGATGCATCCATCTGCTATACAGATACAGTACACCCCTTGGGCTTGGCGTACAAAATATGCACATTGTATACATAGTGAGCATGTATACATAAATCCTAACATTAGTTATAATATTATTCCTAACAATACTCCAGAAATGTTTAGAACATGCCGCGTGAAATTTAGACTTTTGACAGGAGCTGATTTATATCAAACAAATTTTGGATTCTTGTGGCAATTCCTAATTTTTTTTTGTTCATTTTCATCCAAGCATATTGGGTTTTTTTAAATCACTTATGACATTTACTACTCCACAATTTTATGTGATGATCAGTTTTAATATCAAAAGAAACTGTGTCGTTTGAAAAATAAAGACTGATTTTACAGAAATGGCTCCAGTATGAGTTGGTCATAATGCTTGCAAGTGTGAAATTCTACTCCAATAGATTGGGTCTGGTTTGACCTTTCAATCCACTTCACAGCTGACCGACTCAAGCATATTGGGTTTTTTAAATCACTTATGAAATTTACTACTCCATAATTTTATGTGATGATCAGTTTTAATATCAAAAGAAACGGTGTCGTTTGAAAAATAAAGACGAATTTTACAGAAATGGTTCCAGTAATGAGTTGGCCACAATGCTTGCAAGTGTGAAATTCAACTCTGATTGATTGGGTCTGGTTTGACCTTCCAATCCACTTCACAGCTGACCGACTCACGGCCAAACTCATCAGTAATCTTGTCGCTTCAGTGACGCATCATCTCAACAAGATGAGACTTGTACTTGGGCTACTCTACCATCAGTGAATCCATTACGTTGGGAAGCTTGTGAGGCAAGATCTCTGATAGATTGGGTTTTCAAAAGAGCAACGTCTAAACGACATTTGGTTAAAGGTCTGGTGTGGTACCTTGAACCCTGACATTTTCTACACAATTTTATAGAATTGACCAAGCAAAATTGCTAAGCGCAAAAGAAGGATAAGACTGAAACAAAGATGTGCGAATCCATATGCGATTTCACAAAACACACCATTTTGCTAAGCATTTTGTTTTAATGGTTAACTGCTTTGTGAAATTGCGCTCTCGACTTTAAAGGTAGTATACAACATTTGCTTTGCTGTAATTTTTCAGAAACGAATGGATTTGGAGGTTTACAGCACATATCGTTCCACTGTGCTGTTTAAAAACTTTTACCTTGAATTTGGTTAGTTACAGTTAGTTAGTTAGTTACCGTAGCTTAGATTCGAGTAGAATAGGGTAGGGTATGCAGAATGTCCGGCTTGGGTTGATATGGTTTCTACGGGGGTTCGTTGGGAAGGGTGGGTAATATTTCTGAGATGATCACTTACTTCCAATCGTAGACTGAATCAAACGTGAACTGCTTGGGTGGCTCCAAGGATGACTTGGGATTGCGTACCGAGATGACTCCACGAGGGACGTCCATGTCCACGACTCGCTCGTACTTCTCTGCCGTCTCCTTGGAGTTCATGGGACGACACCGCACCACCACTTTGACCGACTCCGATTTCTTAGACTGTCGAGAGAATTACAAACATCTTCGTGAAAGAAATTTTTTTTTTTTAGTGAGAGTGTATTTTTCACACCATCAGGGAGATAAATTTGGTCCTGATTGAATAAAACATGCTCCTGATCTTCTATAGCGCCCTCGCTTGGTTAGAATGAGATAGTGGCAGGCAAAAGAACAAGTATTGCATTGTGGTGTTGTGTTTTGAAAATACAATGAGGGACTCACCATTTTGCTGCGCTATCTCCAACCCTTATTGCACTTGAGGAAATTTCTGTCCTACCATGGATGGGTGTTCTTTGGCTCAGCAGCAATTTCTAAATAAAGGAAAAACAGACAACACTAAATTCTAAATACGTGGGCCATTCTTCAAATCTAGGGTCCAAAGTCTGACATTTTTCCTGTCCCTGTTGCCTTGGAACTTCATAATTTGCCATTCTAACGTCATTAATCCTTACCCCAGGCCCTTTTTGCTAGGAACCATCCAAAGGCCTCCAAAATCGTCCAAAAGTTTGCACTATGTTCAAGTGAAGGATACCCAGCGCCTCAATCCTTCAAAATCATCAGACAGCTCTGCCTCTCAAAATGCATTCATCCTCAATCCTCCAAAATTCTCATGTTAATTTCTTAAACACCATTCATCCTCAATCCTCCAAGAATTTTAGGATCTTGGAGGATTGAGGATGAATGAAAAAACCACCAGGAGTATTTTGGAGGATTTAAACCACATGTACCGGTAATGTTCATTTGTTGGGTGCGTCCTTTGATACATTCAAGCGTTCTCAAAGGAAATACATTCGGAAGTGCATCCAAAATTACAAAATCATAAATATGTCAAAAATTTATCAAACAGGAACAGGAAAAAAGTGGAGCCCAAATATTAAGAATTTGCAAAATGAAAATAATAAAATAACAATCATTTTGAATACCACGTAGCATTAATTGACAAATGTCAGTTCAGAACGATTCCCTTCCAAACAACAAACACTACCGACCAACAATGGATGACATTTGTAAGAATCGTTGACAGTTATAATCACATTGACCGACCCACTATAGAACGGTGTTGACAAACGGCGTCATATTCCACGACAAGAGTTCCTGCCAGATTTTTACTAGTTCCCAAAAGAATTTTTGAGTCGATTGAAAGTGACAAGTAGTAATTTAAGTGATTAAGGGGTTGGGTATACATGTACATGTATGAGATTCACTTGCCATGTTATGATATCACCTCTTCAAAATGAGGGTCCGAACAGGAGGAAATTTCATGAATAATTTATGTTTTGGCTTGCTACACTGGGGAGATATATATCCTGTATGGTGACGCACAGTGAATTTTTGTTCTTGATTTGAAAATCTTGAAATCACTGTTGCTATTCTTTTCAGGTATTACTGATAAATATTGACAATTCATTTAATGAATATATGTGAGGCGTTCTGGCAAAGTGCGACACAACCAGGCAGAGGTTAGAGAGTTTGTGTGTACAAGGAAAGAGAATAAAAGTTTCCTTAAAATGCTGTTGGTTGCACCTCAATTGGACATTCCGTTGACAACTTATGACTATTTAAAGTTCGCATTTATTGACTGTCAAAGAGTAAAATACTGAGAAAAATGTCCTCAAAATTTCGACTGTTTTGTAGTAGTGAATATGAAAGATGTCTAATTTTTATCCTTAAAAACACTTTTATTCCAGGATGTTTAAAGTATTTCTTTAAAATATGTGTAGCAGACTTACTTATGTATGTATCAAAGACAATAAACATCAATCCATCTGAAAATCAGAAAAATAAATCACCACCTTAGGTTTCTTGCATTTTTCTCCTCTATGGCCTGTGCCCACTTCTGTCTCATACCAGAATGCCTCACATGTCAAACATTTAAAACACTGGACACCTACATGTAACTTATCATTTTGAGTGGAAAGAAAGACTTGATATTAAAATATAACCATTTAGACACTACGTGCTAGTACCGGTACATGTATGTAAACAGACTGTACCTCAATACACTGCAAAAACAAATATTCTTACAAATGAATATGGTATTTAAATATTGCTAGAGGCCGAACAAGACCATAGCAGTCACACATGCATATAAAACATCAACAACGCAGGCGTCCTTGATAGAGAGCTCCATTACATTAACTGTATCCAGAGTGTGAATTAATACGATTCCTGTTTGTGTGTGAGTGCAAGATAATTAAATTTATTCTCGGGCCTAGCATTCTAACAGACGACTGTATTGACAGAGTGAACAAAATGATTTTTTTAAAATGGAGACTGGTACAATCGATGTGAAATCAAGGATATGAAGAGATGGATGTAGGAGGTACCAGCATAGGGCAATGAAAGAAAAAGAATAATGTACAAAAATCAATACAACTCTAACACAATGTGCTGGCCATGTTGGCAGTCATGTACAATGTATTTACAGCGGGTCATTTTATATTAGAAAAAAACTACCATGTAATACATTTTTGCAATTTTATCATGAATTTTTTTTACATTTTTTATCTACCATATAAGGAAATGTTTTAGGGTAATTTGTGTTATTGTTACATTAAAGTTGAAATTGCTTTGCAATTTACGATGCCAATCAAGGAAAATCGCTTACTGAATTATAAAGATGCATGAATCATTATTTGGTCTCAACTCTTCATTAACTAACAGTAAGTTAACTCACTATCACAGACCTGAGAACACACTGCCATAGGCCACACGGTGAATTATGTATTCAGTCCATAAGATTGATCTCTAACACAACTGACCTCAATAGTGTCAGGTTAAAGGGGCAGTCTGAAGATCGGTTTGGAAAGGAAAAAATCATGGGCTCCAAATTTCACTCCATGTTAAGACAATTCTGATGTGTAAAAATATTCTGGCATCTGACTGGCACCCCTTGAACAAAGACAATGACAAAATGAGGAACTACCAACATACTGTAGGGCTGGATAGCTCAGTGGGTAGAGCACCGGAACAGCAACCTGGAGGTTGCAGGTTCATACCCCACTCTGGTTTAAAAATCAAAATATTCTACTTGAAAATACAACGAGCAGATTGTGTAGTACATGTACAAAGTGATGGTAATATGTGCATGTACTGGTACTGCGGACCAAAGGGCCAGCCTACAAATGTACAATGTAAATATGTACATGTATTTCCATACTAATTGACTGAAAGCTGGTTCATGTACACACTATACTTCATGCAAACGCGATGCGAAAGTTGACGTCACAAAGCATGTGCTGCGAAATTCGCCGGAGTTAAAATGTGTTTAACTTTTGTGAATTCGCAGTGCGAAAACTTGCCCTGATGTCATAAAGTTGCATTCGCGTTCACTTTCACCCCGAGTATGAACCACCCTTGACAGACTGACCGACCAACCGACCGAGCAAGTCATTGAGAAATACATGCAAGTGAAACGATTTCCTACTCTCAGACTTTTGGGTCCAGTACTTTTATCAAGCCTGATCTAGTATTACTACACCTCATAAATATTCATCAGGCAGCTGCGGCATTTGGTTGGTCCATTCCAACAACTCAACCGCATGAAAGTATACAGTTCCCTGCGTCTTCGTATGCGCGCAAAAACCAGGGAGGTACTATCACACACTTGGCATGCTTGGGTCACAGCTTTAGAGTTGTTCCAGCAATGTGTTTTCGTTTTACCATTACTTTATCATTAGTTTTCACTATTTCCACACAAACCATACTACATGTATATTATTTTATATGCACATATATGCATATTTTATATGTGCAAGTTTAACCCAAGTCTGTGATAGAATCCTTTAACTGCCTTTTTATTATTCTATTTTATTATTGCATATGGCTTTACGGCTTCATTTCATTTTTATTTTGCCAGTAAAAACAATACAAAATATAAAACAACAGTTCCAAAAAATAAAATGTCAATACTTAGAAGTTCAAGACCCTTCTTCAAACAGTTTTGCGTTCAGTTCACAAAGTTGTTTCAAGAAAGCGTTGTTTGGGCAGACTTCTCGTTTGGCCCGGACGGTCCGGAGTGCATCGCGGGCGTCCATGCGTCCATTGTACTTCAAGGTTCTCTGTACTATCCCCTAGTAGTACATGTTCATTCTTTTTCAAGCTCCATTTGTGTTGCCCTTTTCATCAACTTGACAACACACTTAAAGCACAAGTACATTGGAACACGTACACTGCAAATCAATATAAGTGCACGGACTGTGGCCCATGTGGACCATCTCTGTATGTAATTACCAGCGGGGTATAATGACTGTAAGTTAATATAAGATAACACCCACTGTTTTTTCACGGTCCAGTTGATAAAACTCATTAGTCTGTGATCAGGGCACTGTACACACGATTGAAGGTTGCATGACAGTCCAATCATAGGCATAAATAATGCAATTTGAAAGCTGTTAAGGCAGGGGAGCCAAAGTCAAAAAATACATACGTTGGTATATTAGGCCCAAAAAAAAGGCTCCGGTTTCTGGTATGTGCGCGCGTCTCCGGAGCCATGCGCATCGGCAAAATTTAAAAGTTTTGTTTTCAATGTATGTCTCAAAATTGCCAAACTCACTGGTTAGATTGGAATCCTGCTGCAGCACAATTTTAACGTATTTTTAGATGGCGTTACGGTCAAGTATAAGCTTTATGTGGCCTCTCTGGGATCACACACATTTTGCACTAAATTTAGTCGGGCACCATTTGCAGTCATCAGCCGACATTTGAAGAAAAAAAAAGTTAAAGAAAAAAAGCTGCGTCGCCGCACCACTTTTGGGGCAAGCTCCATGCCGGTAACTGAAGACTTTTTTTTTTGGCCTTACAGTTATTATTAATATCAGGCTTCCAATGGTAAAAATAAATCAGCGTGCTGTATGCTTTCGTCAAAAGTACCCTAATGACTGCAATATTGCTGGTTCCCGCACAATCCAGAGCGTAGAAACGCAAATTTGTCAACCAGTCAACAGAGGGCACTGTTGTCAACAACCACAATCGCGGCTTCGAGCAGTGCAAATTTTGTTTCGGTTAACAAAGATATTCAACAAACTTTGAGAAATAAAGACAATGCCCTGAAATGTATTCATTGCGGATCAAGTCGGCCTTACAAATAATAATATTGGATGGCTTTTTCTTTTGGGGGATATTATATATTGCACTCGCTCCTTGTATAACATAACATTATTGCACGAGTTGAGTGTTATAACTTGTGCAATATATTCTTGTATCCCCCTCAAAGCCATCCAATATTATCTGTGTTTCATTTGATGGTCTTGTTTATGCACAGCTGAGGGGTCTATAGACTTTTGATATGTTGAATTAAAACATATGCTGCAGCCATATATGTTTTCTGTGATTCATTTTTTTAAAATTATTTTAAGAACAGAAATGTTCACATGTAACAAATTTAACTCTCCGGATTAAAACTGAATTTTGAATTGAGGGCAAACCATTCTGTAGAACAGCCAGAGTAAGTAAAGTTAGTGTTATTACTGACATTATTTTACAGGAAAATCAACAGGAAATGCAATTTACGACATTAACCCTAACTCCCTAGGCCTTTTGCTAGGATGTAGACTCAATCCTGCAAAATCCTCCACAGGCGCGGTTCTAGAACCAATATTTTGGGGGGGCTAGCACGGTGGATCCAGAATTTTTTTCAGGGAGGCGTGCTGAAATGGAGACCGGTTATTTTTTCCAGACACTTACGCCTCCGAAAAAATGAATAGGTGGGGCTCATGCCATATTTTCAATGGGGAGCGCCAATAAAATCCTAAAATCATTCACACTATATTAACTAATGCACCCTTGTCACGACTATTTCTTTAGGGGGAGACCGTTCGCATGTACATCACAATCCTTCTTTTTGCTAATGCAATTTTTTTTTTTACGGAATTTATTTTGGGGGGGCTAGACCAAATTTTGGGCGGCTACAGCCCCCCCTAGCCCCCCCGTAGAACCGCGCCTGATCCTCCAATTGGCCCCATGGAAAAAAAGCATATAGCCTCAATCCTGCAAATTCCTCCGTTATTTCTTGAATACGGTCCATGGAGGGGTGACCACTGCCTGAATCCTGCAAAATCCTCCGGCTATGACTGTCAATAGGCTGAGGCAGAGGCAGTGACATCCTGGAGCAGTACGGAGGTTGTCAAGTATAATCAAGGACTAAATTTATGCACGGATGAGCATAAACAACACAAGGTCCGGCCAAAGACATTGACACAGTGCGTACTCCGAAATCAGCAACGCACTTTTGCCATGTAACCTCAATCCTGCAAATTCCTCCAATTTCCAAAAAGATTTTGGAGGATTCAGGGCGGTTAGGGTTAATGGTTTTGTTTGGGCCCCTTGCCACCTTTCTCAGAAAGAAATACAGTATTACTGCACGTATATTTCACCAGTGAACACAGAAAATAAAAATCTGGTAGCTTCATTAATTAGGCCTATACTGTTTTTAAAACATGCTTTACATTTGGCAACATAATGCGCAAATATAATGTGATCAATTTATTTTTGAAATTCATAATTTGCCATTTGAAAAAAAAAAATGCAAACCAGGCATTTTCTTTTGCTTGATTTGGGATATTCCACTTAAACTTAAAAAGGGGGTCTTGAAATTGGCAGGCTCAGCTTGCTCTACAGCCTGTGCAAGAGGTGACACTTCACAAAAAAAGTTTGCTCATCCCCCGCCCCTAACGTTAGATTTCATTTTCTTCTTTGAAAATTCTTTGGAATTTATAAAAAAGGAAATGCAGTCCAAGAACCATTTGGTTGATACTATGACATGTATGATAGTCTGATTCCAACACAACACCCAAAGATGGTGACATTGAATACTGATTATTATTGCTTATGTCAGCGAAAGAGTTGACACCCTGTGCACAAACCCTGTGAGACTGGTCTGAAAAATTCCAAGTGTTTTCTCAGTAAATGCTTCAATATTTTCCCTGTTAAATTTGATTTTTTACTTTTAGGACATTCTGAGTGATACTGATTATAAATATCACTGCAGGGAAAAATTAGTGAAATCCATGTATGGAATTCCTTCCCATCTAGGAACCATTTAGTTCCGCAAAGTTGAAAGTCATGTTATGGTTATGGCTGTTGGTAAAAGATAGCCACGACATATTTCTAATGGAAAGATTTCCATATACGAAGTTCACTCAACACCCTGTGTACAAACCCTATGAGATTGGACTGAAAAATTCTAAGTGTTTTCTAAGAAAATGCTTGTATTTTCTCACTGCTAAAATTGACTTTGATGACATGAAACTTCTATCTGAGGGCTTGTTACTGTTAGTCATTACAGAGGAAAATTAGTGAACTTCGTAGGCCCTATATGGAAATCTTTCCTTTCTAATGTTATCTTTTCAGATTTGTTTTTAAATTAAA
>CM057145.1:16069124-16394150 GCA_029964075.1 Patiria pectinifera
ATATTGCTATGTCATGTAAGCAGTGGCGTCACCAGACTTTTCAGTCTGGGGGGCACAGGGGGGGCACCAGCATTTGATGGGGGGGCACTTAGGTGAATATATATATATATTTTTTTACCAACCCAAATCTCAGATGGGGGCACTCGGGGCACTAGGTTTTCAGGGGCACGTGCCCCCTGCCCCCCTGGCGACGCCACTGCATGTAAGTTGGTTTTTGTTTCGTTTAATTAAAGTTCACTCCGATGAGGGCACGTACTGCCAAGTCACCTCCGATTTGCGATAGTTATTGCTTAATCGCCAACTTGTTGAAAGCGAAAACATCAGCTGCATGTTTCTTTATAAAATCATGCATGTCACCCGTACGGTTGGACAAAACAACAGCTTGGTACGCATGAACTGGTACACGGTGTTCTGTGAAGACATGTGCATAATAGGGAACAAAAGATTGTATAGATCTCCACGTCTCCACAAGGTAATCGCGAAATAGATAGGCCTACATGGATTTTACTCAAAACTAGGAATTTCCAAGGTGTGTTGATCCGTCGCAAATTGAAGTATTTTATGTAAGGATATTAAGTCCGAATTTAGCCCAGGAAATTGATTCTGGTTATTAATAGGAGCATTTTGAAAGTACACTTTCAAACTCGAAAACTTCAGTACACGAGAACAAAATGACTCCACAAGGATACACATTTCAGTATGTGTGTCATGTATAAAGAAAACACCAGAGTTGTCCAACAAGCGCTAGTATCCTATGCTGCTGCCGTTTGAGAAATCTCTTAAGTTTCTACTTTTCTTACGACACCTGTAATCTCAAAGCAATAGCAAGAGTGCTCCCCAACCGCTGCATGTGACGTCATTACGAGTCACTCTGTCCCAGTGCAAATAGAACTGTACGTTTACATTCCGGTGAGTATATTGCACACTGATAGGAAAAAAGGTCAAGATTGAAGGGAGACTTTGGTGCCGGATGTGGAAAGGTAAAGTGAAGAGAATACAGAGCGACAGAGGCCCGGGAATACAGAGAGTGATTGTAAGAGTTTGAGAAAATAAATGGGCCTCTGACTTCTTGAGATTCACTAGCGAGCGGAAGGACACAACGTGCGCTGAATTACCGTCGCATGTCGCAAAACTTGGACGGCGTTTGGTAACGCATCCGTTGAGAAATTTGACCAGGGACGCGCGCCGGGTTTTAGACCGGTTGGAAACCTCTTACAAGACGGTTGCGTGTACCGTGGGACGGTGCCAAGTCTTATCTGAATGTGTGCATGAAAAACTGTGTTTATAAGCTTGCCTTCTGAGAATTGTTGTTTGGGAGGAGGGGCAAGATTGATTGGACGTCGAAATAGAGTCAATTAGATCAGCAGCACGTGCCACGGTGATTAAAACACGTGCTTTCGTGCTACGCTCTCAACTCAAAACTTACGGCTCAGATTTTTTAAAATGAAAAATGGATGCACCTTTTTAAGTTTTCAAAGTGTTTGGTTTCTATGAAGAGGCAAGTTTCGGAATGAAGATATTTTATCCCTAGCTTGATATACGCTGGTCGCGTTACATAAAGAACCAAACGTCACCTAATAATTATCACCAAATATCATCAAAATCACAATTAATCAAATTGAATTGTACAGACAAGAACAAGCAGAAAATATTTGTGGTGTCTCACATTGGTTATGAACAAATAAATCACAGGACGGGACAGTTGACACTTAGACAGCTAACCAATGCCATCAACGCACCATTTTAATTTACGCGGTTGATAATAAAAACCCGGTTGACACGCGCATCAGACACAAGCATTTGCACAGCGGCATTGTAGATGAGGTTTCTACGAAACATCGTCTTCCCTCGGAAGTAAAGCCCTCAAACGAAGAGCGAAAACAAGAGCGAGTTTTGCCGTCCTCTTTTCCCGGGTAAGGAGATGATGTTTACCCCAGCTGCTTCGAGCTTGTTTGAGGAACGTGTCTATTGACCAGGGTAGAGACATCAACGGTGCGGGCTGTGTTTGAAGGTCCGCAAGGCACACCCTCATGGGGCGTGCTCGTAGCTTGCGAGTTGGATGAAGAGCAGCTTTGCTCATCATGTGTTTTTGATAACTTGCCAAAGGCTCAAGCAGGCACACTCTTTACATGTACTTGCAAGAGCCGTGCAGTGGAAAATATGCGGCACATTAACTCCGAGGCAAATTTCATTTTAACGTCCATGGTTTGTCGATGGAAATAGAATCTCATTTTGTACTCGTTATTCGCGCCCATGGCATGCACGGAATTACAATGCATGCATCTAGGCAGAAATTTTAAAGTAAGAGCACAGTATTTTGTGATATTTTTAATTCTCCTCATCGTTTTAAAACATTTCTTGAAATTCTGAAGTTTGGTAATATCAGCAAACATTTGTGAAACAGTGTTGATCACAATGAGCAATCATGTCATGCATGTCATCAAATCCGGAGAAATATTGAAAGATTTCACGCGGTGAATTGCAAATGTCAGCAAATTCATTATTTCATTTTGCTGAATTTAAATAACAGAACACAAAACAGTCATTCCTTGCGCTGCTCTGGCAGTGCACTGACCGCAGTCGATCGATTATACATTCACGAAAAACACATCTGAAATTCATGTCTTCATCTTCGCAGAGAATGGCGGAGACGAAAAATAATTTTACCCTGACCTGGGAAAAAAATTCAGGACTCAGCCAATTTTCTCTGATTTCAATTCGCCGGCAAGTCCGTGCCAGGGTTATTACGCGGGCTGATTTTCTCCCCACGCTACCTGTCATCGGTCGTCAATTAACCTCCAGAGAGAATAGCGGCGGATGAAGGGGGGCTAAAGGGCTGCGTGCGCTAACATAGAGGGCGTTTATTTACCACCTGCCAGAGCCCCGTGGACCGTAGTTATCTAATAAGTTGTGGTCAATATATGATTTTAAGACTAAAATAAAAAAAAAAAATTGAAAGGTTATATTTTGAAGGCTCTATATTTTTAGCGATGATTTTTTTCTAAATTAAGTTGACCCCCCATTAAAGCTGCGACCGAATTACTTATAGGAACGATTTGCAATTCCAAATCAGGTGTACAAATGCGTCTTTTAAACCGGCTGAAGCCAATCTCATAGACACCTGTTTCCAGTAACACACTCACTCAAACCAGAGAAAAATGTTTAAAAAAACCTAAACTGTTGAAGTTTCAGCTCGGTGGACATTACACATTTCGAGAAAACAGTGAAAGACCATGCACAACCGTTCGATCATCACGGAACTAGATCTCACCCATAACACTCTTTTCAAAACTCTTTCAATAATATTGACTGACCGTTGGAAATCACCTACATTTCTTGATTTCTTCTGAATGACAGCAATCCAGACGGAATAATTTCACGGGGTGTTTAGTACCGGTGAACGATCTTTAATCCAAGTGAGCTTTTTGATAATCAGTTCTGCATGACCTGCATTGGCTACCAGTGAAATCCCGCATAACTTTCAAATTACTGGTTCTGATTTAAATAATATTGGATTAGCCCCAATTTACCTCAGAATTAATCAACAAAATCAACAACCCACAAAGACCCCTCCGCTCTAGTTGCAAAAGATCTTCTCTCACTCCTTATCCAGTTACCACCAAATCATACGGTCAACGTGCCTTTCAATTCACTGCTCCCAACCATGGGAATGATCTCCCAACCATCAAAAAAACCTGTCCCTGGATCCCAATTCAAACAACTTTAAAAAACTCACTGTTCACTTCTCATCTTATCCAGAACCTACCGTCTTCGCCTTTCAATTCACGCTTTCAATTCCATGGAATGAACTACCGATGATCTCCCTAACCTCAAGCCTGCTCCCTTGGATCAACAACTTGTTAAAAAAACTCTGTTCACTCACTCTGAAGCGCATAGAATTATTATAATTTGGTAGGTTATTGTGGGATAAATGCAAATAATCTTACATGTATGCCTTTGGGATGCGTTCTGGCCTGACTCATCAGTAGTTCAGATGGCGGAGCAGCGCTCAGACGATGTCTGACGTGATGTTTATGCGTTGATCATGCATCAATTACTCGTTCAATATACCCACAGACGCTGCTTTGAATAAGTGAATACGCAGCAGGATAGGTTCAAGTTCTTTATTTTAAAGGGCAATTGCGGATACAGGGGGGGGGGGGCATGGCCGCCCCAAAACGAACCCATTTTTTTTAAAGTGACATCTCAATAAAGGCAGGCACTGCGTACACCACCATCTTTTCCTTAAAAATGGTTAAAGTGGTCAGAAATTGCCTCAGATCGCACCACAGAGCATCTAGAACCCCAAAACCACGAACCCCACGACATAATTTTTTGGATCCACTCCCCCCCCCCAAAAAAAATGTAGTCGGGATCCGCACTTGTTAAAAGGTGATTGCAAGAATACAAACTTCGATTTGATCATAGAGCAAGGAAAAGTCCTCCCAGTAGCCAACTGATTTCTGATAAGCATCATTTGACCGTTCAGCTCAGATAATAGATCAATTAACAGGCCTACAATCATCACAAAATCTACCACCACAACAGGCCTAAAAGAAATTCCAATTGATTCGCCTTGTTAATACATTGTTTAATTACAGCTAGGACTCGGAAGTGTGTAGCCAACACACATTTATGCGATAGAGGTCCATTAATAATTAGATGGTTAAGTCAGGCCGAGTAGGTAATAATGCGATGTTGCACAAACATCCGACCTAGCGTCATCACTAATAAGCCAACTAACTGCGCAGGGATGTAGTTCCGGAGTACGGTTCTCATAGGATGACGTGTATCGGACAACCTTTGCAATAACAACGCTCAACTACAAGGCGCAGGTTCAACAGTGTCAACAAGAAACGAAATTATTGGGAAACAAAAACAAGCCAAGCCTATTAAAACCGGTCCCAGAGCGCAGTGACGTCATTTCCTACAGACCATCCACGTGCATCGGCATTTTGAGCGTCAACTTGCATAACGCGCATCGGCTGCGTCGTATTTTGAACACATTTCGAGCAACAAGCGCGCGTGTTTGGAACATTTTTTAACACTGCGCAATGCGTGCTTGAATGCGTAAAATGCGCAGTTGCAGTTCTCCTACAGAGATGGCCGTCTTTGAGAGAGACCTTTTGATTCATAATGGCTATTCACTGGGAGTCTTTCTTTCTGTATACACATTGGCCACAGCTAGCCCATTCATTGGCGTTACAGGGTGATCATACACGATAGCACTGCCCGGCTTACAAACTGACAGTCGGTCAGGTAGTCAGTCAGGGTAGTGAGATAGGTACAAAGACGATACTAGGCTGGCTCTCTGGCATGGGGGTTGCCAGGATTTTTTTGTAGAGGGGGCAAAGTACATTATTTCCCAAAATCCTTGTACTTTCTCCATCATATTCTTAATTCATCATTTTTCGAGGGTGGGCGGGGGATATTTGCCCACCCCACCCTACTCCCGCGGACGCCTATTATTGTTAAATGTGCATTAAATTAACATTAATATGACTTCGCACCTCGTCTTCTTCTTTCCCCCCTTTTTTCTCCTTCCTTTTTTTTCTTTTCCGGGGGGGGGGGGGCGCCCCCTTGCCCTCGCCCCCCCCCCCTCCTTGCGACGCCCATGCCCTGGGGACCCGAGAAGATTTGTTTCCCTGAGAAGACCTTAACGTATAGACCATTATCATGTTGCGGCCAACTTGATTTTTCCCATTCAAATCAACGTAACCAAAGCGAGGCTGGAAAGAAAACTAATCTTGTTCCTTAAAAAACATTATCATTCAGTATTGTTATTGGATACTGGGAACATGACTGAAATGGTGGCAGCATGATAAAAGTCTATAGCTGGATGACTTGTTATCGACATGCGGTGTTCTAATTCTACCTCCATGGTAATACCTTTGGTCGAAGTTAAACAGAGACTAGTCAACTCATCATGCGATGTCAGTCGATACGGTTGAGGGGAAATAACAACCTGTTAATGTATAACTATAGCGTGGCAGGTGGCAAACACCATACAGTGTCCGGCGGATAAGACTTGCTCCAGATTTATTAATTGAACCTTTCGACTTCTAAAGGCGGGCAGACAGAATGATGCGTCAATCTCTGCCCTTGGCTATGATTCTTATTGCGATATCATGCAACATGTCACAGTTTTTACGGCAACCGGTAGTCGGATGTGACGTCATTTGTACGTCATAAACGATATTGTGCAAATAAACAACTCACGATAGATACACAGGGGTTGCCCTTTAAACATAGGGCTTTACCACGACCGACAATTTTGATTTCGGAAATAAATATCTTGGTAACCAACGAGGCTTTTTCCAGAGTTGTAATGACTCGAGTCAATGACTCGACTCGAGTCCGACTCGAGTCACTTTTTTTGGCGACTCGACTCGACTCGAGTAAATGACTTGACTCGACTCGACCGACTCGAGAGCAAATGAAATGACTCGACTCGACTCGAGTCCCTCATCAGAATGACTCGACTCGACTCGAGGAAGGCTAATAAGACTCGAGTCCCAAAAAATAAAAGCAAAACTTATTTGCGAAAAATATTTGCAATGACTTACGCCGCGCCGTTCGCGTCGCCAGTTTTTGTTCACGTCACGTTAATGTTCGCGAATAATGTACGTTCATATACAGCGGCCGTCTGTTTTCCTTCCTCCATAATGATACAACTAACATACACCGTGTCGCGGACTCCCACCTTGTGGTTCTATAGCATGTAATGCTAAACCCGGAACCAGACTTAAAACGCATTTCTCAATCCGTGGTTTCATCATTGGTTTCGGGCGATTTTGAAGTTCTTGGTGGAACGCTGGCTAAATTTATGTCCCGATTTCACAAAACAAATGGATACGGACGGGCCCACCTTTAAATAATCAGAAACAGTTTTGTATAATGCAATTAGGTTTTGACATTGTCAGCGATCAGCGAACAACAAAATCTAGACCCGAAGCCAATCCAGTTATAAGTCCGAAGTTTCACATCTTCTTATCTGTGACGTGAGCTAGCAATGGAAACTGTTGGTTGGGTACCATACAGCATACTTTATGTCTTTGGATTTTCGTAATAGACTGGTGCCTTGTATTTCTGTCTTGTGTTTGTTGATTTTTATTGTAATTTATTATATAGTGTTCAAATATTTGTGACTCGAATTGACTCGAGCTAAATACTTGACTCGACTCGACTCGACTCGACCACACTCTGTGACTCGACTCGACTCGACTCGACCTTGTTGACCTAATGACTCGACTCGACTCGAGTCACTTCTTTAAAATGACTCGACTCGACTCGAGTCACAAAAATCAGTGACTCGTTACAACTCTGGCTTTTTCTCTCTCTTTTTTGTACAGCTAGGAACCTTTTAAAAATATTTACTTTCTGTTGATCGCCCGATTTTGTTGTACGTTTGATTTTGTTATACTGTTTGTTTCCTGTTTACTATGGTAACTGATTCTTTGCACTGTCCAAAACCTTATTTCAGAAAATGTTTTTGTGTGTATTTAATCGATCAGTTCCCTTAAATTTGGACTCTGTATATGGGCATATAGGACCAAAAAAACCGCGACTTCACACCACCCTAACTTGGATAATTGCCAGGGTTAAAATTCCCACCAACTATTGTGAAAAGTGAAAAGGTCAAATGTGAAGAGAGACGTTTTGAGGTCTGAACACAGTCGAAGTATGTACAGAAATTTCCCCATTCAGAGCCTCTTGACAGCTGGAGTGGTCCTCCGCACATAGTGCTGAATAATTGAACAGAGTGCCATGCGCTTGGATTAAACTTGCATATTTATATAACCGTCACGTCGTATAAGGTGTTAGCTCATACATATCGACATCATTGGCGCGTGTTAAACAGGCATGTATTCCCGACATGTGTGAAGAAATCGAAGAATAATCATTCATTGTTCTTGTACGGGCTTAAAAAGTTCTTCTCTGCTTATAACTACACTCTAAAAACTGTGTTTAGCAATTAAACACAATCTTGCTATCACTTTGTAAACATGTTTAGATGCTAAACATTATTTGTTCAATTTCTAAACATCAATGTTCAATTGCTAAACACTATCCATCCTTACGCTAAACATGTTTAGCATGTAAACATGTTTACAAACTGATAGCAAGAAAGTGTTTAGGAAAGTGTTTAATTGCTAAACACAGTTTTTGCAGTGTAATGGCCTTGCTGATAATTATACCTAACGATGATCAAAATTGCATGATATGCATGCATGGATAGAAATATAGGTCGCATACATTTTGATTTGATATACTACGAAGTGTTTTGTATGTAGTTTGCTAATTTGAAATTTAAATATAGGCTTGTCAATCTCAGAAAATATAAATGTAAATTGAGGTTACTGTGCCAAGGGCTATACCAAATTAAAACGTGTAGGCCCCAGGGCTAGTTACACGTTTCTGTTTCCTTGCGTCCGGTACGTACTTGACCCTAAAGCTAGCCTACACCAATAAACCTCATATGTTTCATAGAATTTGAAACCGAAATCCAATGACGCCGAACGATTACAATTCCCACTTTGTAAGCCTGGTATTAGATGTCATATTTTATCCACCCTCAGTCGAAGAACTATCGTACAAGCTGCCTTGGATTCTGTGAATCGCCCGGAGTACGCGGTTCAACACGCCGGAAAAGATGTGCACCAAAGCCCTAGGGATTAAGCGTCCCGGAACCATGCCGGAACCGCTTAGCCTGACTGGGTTTGCGTTGATTTCAGGTCTGGCTGCTGACTCGGCGTGTTATCGCATTATAACGGTTGGCCCGTATTTTGTCGCCTGAAAGTATATGGAGTGATATATGACACGGATTTTGATGAAATTTCTCGGTATTCCACTACTGATGTCGTAACATGTTGTCAACAATAATTGCTGGCTTTGATCTCTTCCGTGTGATTTGACCTATTAACGCCCCGGATATACGGTTTCAATTTGGCCTGTCTAAAGAAATTATCGCATGAATCACAATTTGATAAATTCACCGAAGCTGGTTGGGGTTCTGTATACCACAACAAAGCGGTCTGATGTGTATTTTCCATAGTGTTTATTTTTATTGGTCTATCAAACTGTGTCTATTTTGCGTTTCATGGTGTCCTTTTTCACCTTAAGTTCCAGAATTACATTTGTTTGGTATGTCATCAGACGAATTAGTATAATTTCATGTCTAATAATGACAACCACAATAAAACTTCAAAAGCATACAAGAAATAACCACAACAGGTACAGTAATGCTATTAATAAGCAAGAGGAATGCGTTACTCGCACTGAGAATACGTAAGTCTCAGTCCTCGTAACGGGATGCCAGAATCAAAATGTATACATGTGGATATTACAGTCATAAACTCACCGAAAAAAAGTCTTCCGGAAGTGAGGATGCAAGATAGTAAGGGCGAGGCATCTCAGTATATTCCCAGTTTCAGATGCAAAGGAGGAAAATAATGGACGTTTGAAAGCGACGACCGAAGTAGAATTCTCCGAGGCTCTGGCGGGCGTGTGATGAGGAATGACATTCTTGAATTTCGCGCTGCAGCACGCCCTAACGCTCGACCCATCATAGGCATGTCTGTTATTCGAAAACAATGCACTCCACATAATTCAGCCGAAATGTAGAACAAAGAGATACATGTACTCTAATAGCTTTCCCCGCATTCTGTATCCCTTTGGAACTCCTTGCCTAGTGGCTGTTTCCCTCCATTCCATGATCTGGCCTCTTTTTAAGACGAATGATCAATTCCTACCTCCAGCTTTACTGATTACTATTTTTCTTTTTAAAAAACCACTCTTGGCAAAGGAATAGAAAGAAGTAATATATATATTACTTCTTTCTATTCCTTTGCCGAGAGTGTTTTTTTATAGCCTTGCTTGGGGCCATTTTCTTCAAATATATAGAGATACTCTTGGAGGGCAATGGATATTTATACATTCTCAAGGATGCTTTTTAAAGTTACCTCATATTTTTAACAATGAGCAGATGGATTAACTTGTTGCAAAGTCGGTTGGGCTACATTACTGATATACAATGCAATTGTCTTGGTACTTGTCTTACTAAAAATGATTACATCAATGGTGTGACAATTCTATTAGCGCATCAACAACACGTTGAGTTCCAATGAATGGATATGATGACGTTAACGACCATACAGAGGAATCTTCAATGTCAAGTTAACTTTTCGTAAAGACTCCTTCGTCAGCTGCAGATGGAATACTTGGCTTTCTTTACTTTATTTCATAATCTCGCTTGATTTTTTGAGCATTGCCCTTTTCGTTTATCGCCACAACAGTTTCATATTCTCCGTTTTTAAAATATGTCTTAATCCGTCAAAGCACTTTACAAGAACGAGTGAAAAATATGACGTCACGGTTTTTTTTCAAAGAGGTATTCTGAGACCTGACACAATAGGTATTGTGATCAAAATAGTGTGTCTTTAATGAGTGAAAAGCCTATAAGGGTGGTCGGATTTCTTTTTATAGAATCGTCAGTTTCGCGTGCGAAAAGATAAAAATAGTCTTATGGAGAAACACCTGATGACGTTAAGTGTTTTCGATAGCTCGATGTTATCACACCTATATAAGTGAAAGTAGATCAGATATCATTCTCTTTTTACATTTTCATTCGGAGTGGTTAGTGTCAATTTTTCATTCTTTTGTGATCAACAACTTGTATAGAAATTCCTGCCTATTCATTCCCGTTTGATCTGTGTGTTCCTCTAAGCGTCTCCGTGCCTTCCTTTGGCAAACATTCAGTCTGGGTTCAAGAGTTCAACACCCAAAGTCTCTTAAGATTTCAACGATTGGATTGCTTGAAAAGAAAACAGCCAAACGGGCACTGTCTAAACGTCACGGCCAGGTAAATATTTATGCGTGTTTCTTTTGCCTGCAAAGGTTATCCATGGGCGGGGCGGGGCGGGGGAGGGGGGGGGGACGAGGGACATGCCCCTAAAGTTTTAAACAAGGGTCATTTTTTTAAAAATTCTTCAACCAGAAGAGAAATGGAGACGACTGTTAAGTTAATGTTACTCATGTGTTAATCGATACTATTCAATCCCTTCTCGCTATGCATTTTTGAAATATGAACAAAGAGAAAGCAAAGGGGAAAAGGGCGCCCCTAGAGTCAAAGAGGCAATCCCTTTTTCCGAATTTTGACACCTACACTCCCCTCCCTCGAACACGTGGTCCTGGATTCGCCCATGATATTGATGGCTCCAACATTTTCCTTAAGGTCCTCGATCACCACACAAATTATAACATAATGAAAGAAATCCAGACGATTAGAGATAATAAATACTCGCTGTCTTTATCATAAATCCCCCTCCGGCCGAATAACCAGATACTCCAAGTCCTTATTGAGATATCTCAGACGGTCGGGCGACTTGGCGCGTTAAGGAAGTACCTTCTGCCAAGATGATTAGTTAAAGGATCGAGTAACATCGGGTTGCGTAGCAACGGAGAGTTCATTTTCCCCAAGCTCTAGCGAGGCAGACATTGCGCGCGAAAACTCCTCTATATCCGTTTCACTTCTTTTATATTCGCCTCTGTTTCTTTGATCGTATTTGTTCAATGCTGTTGAATATTTCGTATCTTCCACACGATAGAACAATTTTCTCTCAGCTTTGGAAAGAAGTTTTAGCATGATTTTCCTGTGATATACAGTTTTCTTGAATTCCTTAAGACGCCGGTAGATTCCTGTTATCCACAAAATAAGGAGGTTCAGGAGATTCGATTTGGAGACGTGCCGGTTGTAGAAACAATTCATGGGGTGTTTTTTTATTGGAATAATATTTCAGTTTGTTTTCAATCAGTTGCATGTTTATTTTTGATTACGACTTCCTGCGCGCTTAAGTGTGGGCATGTTTTATGCATATGCTTTTTAGATGATGCTTCTACACTGTATAATATATGTAATAATTAAAAATCCCCCCCAACAAAAAAAACGAGGAAAGAAAACAAAATTGAAGAAACGGAAAGGACCGCGAAAATTTAGTTAATCGACTGCCGCGATAAATGTAGCTTCACCAGAAGCAAGCCATCATTCAATGCTGTAATGCTGTATGAGGTTTTGTGAATTAACGTGTCTCAACGCACTATTCTTAGCCTCATAGCGCTAATCAGACTACTAAAGTGTTGATGAACCACCTGAGTCTCGACGGCTGATCCATGTCTAATATTAGTGGAAAATAAATCTGTGTAAGTCATGATCATGACTGCACTAAAAAATAATAAAGATTGGTTATTCTCTTTTGAAAGTTTCATATATATATTTCTTATTTCAGCATTTTGCACGATATTCGTTGCCTGCTGTAAATCAAAAAGAACCATGTGATGTTATCATTCAAAACCAAAACTAAACAAACCTAATGAGACACAAACAAAATAAAACAAAAACAAAAACCCAAAAGTTACCTTTTTAGATTATTCCATAAAATTGACTCTCGATGATATTTCGCCCTTTTCCATGAGCACAGTATACGTCGTTTGTCTATGTAACAGAGTAGGATGTATACCTATAATTATGAATGAAAAGAAAAGAAAACCTAGCGAGTGTTTAATTGAATTTTACTTTAAATAACGTACGCCAGATTGCCAACATGGAATGGGAACAGTAAACAGCCGTTGTGTGACTATTAATAGAAGCGTCTGGTCTGATTTCATCAGGACACATGATCACAGCGACTGACAGACGAATTTCGCAGAATCAAATCAGATTATTTGATCAGACAAACAAGGCCAGCAGGCCCTGCAGGTTACGTAGACGGATCCGAACGACACTAGACGTCCCCATAATTTCCCCGGCGCGTCGCAAAACGTCAAGGATCCGGATTGGTCGAGTGCGCGTGGGTCTGGACACATGGTAGCAGACCAGTAAATAAACTTCCATTGACCCCAATGGTAAATGCTCCCACTTCAAAAATTCGGGAAAAATACTCACAACTCTCCAAGGTGTTCGAGACACACATCAAATTAAAGCTTATTTCATCATCTTTCATTTTCTTTTCAATTTTCGGGGGGTCAACTGATGACTTTTAGGAGAAATTTCCATCTGAAGATGATCACCCCTGAAAATAGTCCTGAAGCCCATCGCCATTTTGAAAAACGATGCCTACACTCCATTGCAAAGTAGAGCGCTTTTAGGGTCCAAATTACATCAAAATTACACAGAACTGCAAGCTCCAAGTCCTGTGCACGGTTTCCACCCATATTTTTTACAAACCCTCAAGTTCATGGCCCACAGCATGCTCAAATACCGAAGATTTTGAGGGCATGCAAATCGTGATTTGGCCGGCGCAGGCAATTTCGGACCGATTTACTGGTCTGCACCCTATAGAGAAGCGAGGTTTTGAAAAATTTCTCCAAACCACTTGTACGGCACGAGGAAGGATGGATGACTCATATTTCATCAAAAAATTGCGAAAAAAAAAATCTCTGACTGCGATTTCTGGCCTGAAAACAAGCCCTCTGTTTGCGGCTACCTTACTGTAGGGCGCCCCCAACGGGCGTGAAATGAGTTTTTGCTCCTTCCGACCCCAAATTACCCCCCCCCCCCTTGTTCGCTCGAAATTGCTGTGATTGGAGGACGGTCCATCGGCCCTATTCAGATTTTGGGCGCATTTGTTGCGGAACCGCCATTGGTGACCCCTTTTGAAACGCTGCCCCCCCCCAGGTTCCGCCCCCCTGAAAAAAAACACTCCGCAAACATTTGACAACAAACAGTGGAAGACGCCATTTTGAAACTACAGGTAGCAGACCAGTAAATAAACTTCCATTGACCCCAATGGTAAATGCTCCCACTTCAAAAATTCGGGAAAAATACTCACAACTCTCCAAGGTGTTCGAGACACACATCAAATTAAAGCTTATTTCATCATCTTTCATTTTCTTTTCAATTTTCGGGGGGTCAACTGATGACTTTTAGGAGAAATTTCCATCTGAAGATGATCACCCCTGAAAATAGTCCTGAAGCCCATCGCCATTTTGAAAAACGATGCCTACACTCCATTGCAAAGTAGAGCGCTTTTAGGGTCCAAATTACATCAAAATTACACAGAACTGCAAGCTCCAAGTCCTGTGCACGGTTTCCACCCATATTTTTTACAAACCCTCAAGTTCATGGCCCACAGCATGCTCAAATACCGAAGATTTTGAGGGCATGCAAATCGTGATTTGGCCGGCGCAGGCAATTTCGGACCGATTTACTGGTCTGCACCCACATGCCCCGGAACGCCGCCATTTTGTGGGCGGTGGCGGATATGATCCGGAGAGGGGGCGTTTGTCGTTTTACAAGAATCTTCCTTGAGGGATGATATTTGGGTTATTTTCAGTAATGAAAGCATTTAACCCATTTGTTTAATTCGTTAAAGGGAATGTAGAACATTTGCTTTTGCTGCAATTTTCAGAAATAAATGGATTTGGAGGATTAGTATGTATATAAAATATTGTTAAACTGACTTGTTTCATGTTTTGGGCTTGTAGATGCTGGAAAAACCAAGAAAACCTATCATGTTCTTGTAGTCTGGTTTCCTGACCCCACTTAAGATTAAAAAGCAATTAATACACTTTGGGGAATTGTAAGGTCAGAGAATCAGTCTAGCAGGCTTGTACCCCTTCACAGGTGTGTGATCAATTGCAAAGAAAAGTCAGAATAACTAAATTAAAAAATTAAGAACAATTTTTTTTAAAGCCAGTTTTCTCCAACGCTGGTCGGCCGACCAGCGTTGGAAAAATGTAGTTTTTCTTGAAAATGTCATCTCACCAGGAGCCACGATTTTAAAGGATGCTTTAGACTGTCATTCCCTAACAATTCAGTAAGGTATTTCGTGATAATTTGATCATTTCGTTTTTTGATGTTTGCAAATGTTGTATTTTCCCTTTAAATCTATGTTTGATTAAAATCATGTATTACCCCTGACCTGCGGGCCTATACAAACCATTCCCTAAATCTGTCAAATTCACAGGAGAGTGTGCACACTGTATGAAGCATTTTCGTCAATAAGATTTTGTAAAAAATAGGCTATATCTCCAGACAACACATTTCATACGACATCATTTTCCTCCCCAAAGTACACCGGATTCATTATTTAATTCATGCCATGAAGATTAGGACTTCCCCTGGCTGAATCTTCTGTGGTAATCAATTCCCTCCTTGTTACGTGTAATACGAAGCAGCACACCGACGAGTACGCGTCCGCTAAAGTACGAACTGAACAACCTGCTGAAAATACGCGTGATTAAAATGTTAATCATCCCATAAACTATTTTGGGAATACTCAAGGATGTTGTGTAAGTGCAATGTATTCTGTGCAATTTCAAAGGAATTCCCAAGTAATCTCAGAACCAATACTGAATGACCATAATGTTTACACCAAAACGGCTGCCGGTATTGCGTTTCAGTTTAATCCATTCTTAGTTTTTTAGTTTTCCTTTCGATTTAATTTGAATAAAAAATCCGCTGATGACACAGACCTTTGTTTCCCTTCTTTTCAGTGGCGTAGCCAGGAATTTTTCAGAGGGGGCCGCTGGGGGGCTGGAACATTTCATGGGGGTGCGTCATGTAGATAATTTTTTTAGAAACTCAAAATCTCAGTGGGGGCGACAAGGTTTCATGGGCGGGGGCTGTCCCTTCTCCCCCGTGGCTACGCCACTGCTTCTTTTGTTTTCCTTTGTTCCTATTGAAATCTCAAACTCCATAGCGTTTCTTTTATGGGGTAGATTGATTTCTAAAGACTTCCTTATGGGGTATATTGTTCTATAAGGATGCGTGTACGTGAGGAAGATGTCTAACATGCTTTTCTTTCTATTACTTTGGCCGGAATCTAAGATTAATTTTCTTTTTTTGTTAATCGTCTTATGTGATAAATCAAACCATTCCGAATTGACCTATCGCCATTTGCGAGTTAGCCACGCCCCTTAGAAAACTCTATGGAGTTTTTTAACATAAAGTTTTGTTCGTCTAATATTTTGCGCACTCCGCGTCCATTTGTCTATCATGTAATTGGACAATTTGTCACAATCTGCGTTGACGCGATTCTACCGTGATAGGTTAATTAAGCCATATTTTGTCTGGTGAACAGCTAACAACACAATTATATTGTAAGAAAGACATTCTCACGTGGTTTTGAGTTGCCAGTTTTGGCGACCATTCATTTTAAGGGTTGTTGGCTCAACGCTGTTAACTCCAATAATTCCATCTGAGTTCGATAACGTTTCATGGCATTTCCTGACACAAAAGTATTAATACCCGATACTTTACCGCAAGGGTATATCATATTAACTTATTCAGGCAAACAAGCCTGTCTCTAGTGACCAAATTAAAAGTGGGAACCAAGAATCAAAACATAGATATACAATTTCCACGAGATTAATCGAGAAGTATAGAAGTGAAAACAACCTAGTAAGAGAAAAACAACCATAACGAGCAAACAAGCGTCGAAACTGGTCGTCTCAAGAGGCATTTACCTGACCTATAGAGACTTATTAGGTAGAGCATTTAATACGCAGAACCTGTAAAACAAGGAGACCTTTATCTCCAAGAAATGGTGAAAACAACATCTATTAAGAGAAGACATTTAAATAGCTCAGTTGCTCGGCATTATCAACATCTTTGATTCGAAGCACGTTATTAAATAGCAAGAGGGTTGCGGTTCTACCACTGATAGTCCCTACCGCCCACGCGTCCCTTGAGGGCTTCCGTAGGACAGTTGCAAACTCATGAACGGTTTCACATGCATGTCACATTTCGAGAGCTTCGTAAATTGTACAAATAATGAGATTTGAAGGTGTGGCTATGAAAGGACATATCCTTAGGCCGTCAACCTTAATTTTTTTAGACAAACTAGTGTCCAAAACGGTCCCAATGATGAAAACAATAACATCATTATAAGGCATCGATGTGTAGCGTTTTGCAGCATCATCGATTCCAAGCACACTTACCTAATGGCTATATACGGTCATTCTAGATACTCTATCTGCCTACACGTCTCTTGGGGCTTTCGTAACATAATATTTTGGGGTTTCGAAAATACTTATGTACGTTATTTTTAGGGTTACGTAAATTGCAGAAAATTGATGGTGTACCTACAGGGACATTATTTTCTTCAGTCGCTGAATTT
This sequence comes from Patiria pectinifera, assembly GCA_029964075.1. Classification (NCBI taxonomy): domain Eukaryota; kingdom Metazoa; phylum Echinodermata; class Asteroidea; order Valvatida; family Asterinidae; genus Patiria; species Patiria pectinifera. Next base: position 16,086,242 of record CM057145.1, read on the forward strand.
CTAAACATTTGAAGGGATGAACTCATTATTCACACAATAATTGTGAGGTATTGTTTTTACTGAATAGAAATACACGTTCAATAATTGCACCAATGTATTAACCTTACACCACTTTGAGCTTTGAAAAAGATGCACACTTTCCTGTGATTATGTACCATTCCACAGCCAAAACCAGAGCTGCGCTTCAAAATTTTAAATTTGAAACCGAAACTCCCAGAAATTGCTCCTTTTTCACGGAAACTTAATATATTTAAGTTAAATATTGCTAAATGTTAGCTAAATATTCCCCTCCTGGTTAATTTTTTACAGGGGGTTTCCCTGTGATAAGTCGGTTGTTTGAAGTCATGCTCCAATGCCACGAGATCAACTAACTATGAAACCAAAAATCCCAGATTTTGGTCCTTTTCATGGAAATATGAGAACCAGATCCCTTTTTCCAGAGGAAGGGATTTCCCCGTGACAAATCTACCATTGTTTGTATTCGTGCCCGAGTACTCAAAACGCTGCTGAAAAAGCACAATCCAAAAATCCTCAGTCAATCCCTGCCTTTTATTCAGGCCTTAACCACTCACAAAAAAAAGCAGCCAATCAGTTCCGGTAATTTTCTCTCTGTACTTCCTGCTTGGGAAGAGACCGTGTTTTGTTTCGTTCCCTTAGGGGGAAAACCGTAGCGAATTCATTAATTGATGACGGTACGCACGCAAGCCTAATAATACCCTGTAATACCGCTGTCGCATCCGGGCAAGGACACAGCCTTCGGTAATACATGCATACACTATATTACGCTGTATTGACATTGGTACAACGCATGGTGTACAGGATTTTATTCAAAACAAACTCGCATAGATCGAGCTTAAAAATAATGCCATGTTTAATATTCAGACCGACTTTTACCAATTATGGGACTGCATTTTAAAGAATGAGATACATGTAATGTGCATGAATCGGTCCGCCATTTTGGTAGAACAATTATAACGATTTTCATATTCTGGTAACTTTCGTATAACATTATTTGCAAGGATTTCATTAAAGAAAAAGTACACAATCGACCTTAAAGGGGCCATGCAATGTTGGTTTTTTTAATTAGAAAAATATTTTGTGCAACTTTCTGCTCCTCTTGAATGTACGACAACTATTTGACATCCATCCTTTTCAGGGGTTAATTGTATAAAAAAAAGTGCACTTCTAAACATTTAAAATTGTCTTTGCTTTTCCGGACAACAGAGCTGAGGGTGCTGATGCTGTGATGTCATTTCAGGAAGACACTGTTCAGTTTTAGGGGTTTTCTGTTCAAATTGTGAATCCAAACATTTGAATAGAAAACCCCTAAACTGAACAGTTGTCTCAAAACCAAAAAACCCGAAAATTTCAAATATAGGCCAAGTTCGGGCAAGGACCATTAGTCGACTAGTGGTTGATTTGTGACGTACCTTACGCCTGCGCACTGATAGCAACGTGCGAACGTCTTTAGTCACACGCTGGTCAAAATGTCATCGCAAAACTTCTGGATCCTGGCTCTCTGCTAGCGTTATGAATGCGCGCGGCTATTGGTTACCAGCGAAGCAACCAACCCCAGTAGGCTGGTTCCAAATAGTCGACTAGCGTAGTCAACCATCGTCGACTAGACAGAGTTCGGGCAAACGTTAGTTAACCATTGGTCAACTATAGTCCTTGCGCGAACTTGGCCTATAGCTATGTCAAATGCGACACAAAGGTGCATTATTGTAAAAGATTCCACACACACAAAATACACGTACATGGGCCTTTTAACAAAATGATGCCTATTCGATACAAACATCAAGTTCATTTACATGACGCGATATTATCGGAGTACTTTGGCCCGTCAATTTAAAAGAACCAAGTTGTAAATCACCTTTAAAGAAATGTTTTGCTCTCGCGTGCAAACTGACTGAGAACATTAATGCATTTGCCTCGTGACTGTGAAACGCAAATCAGGCAGATATTAGCGAACGGGACGACCCCGTGATAGCCCAGTCACAAAACAAATTGCAGTAATGAATACATGATTGTATCGTTGTTTATGTGCGCCGTCGGACCCTCGGGCGCGATTGCATGAATCATGTTTGTATAAAGCTTGTCATCGTGAAATCATCCCATCGGGGGAAATACGGGGAGTCTGTCGCGACGGATGTTATGATGTAAGAGTATAGTGCTCCTCATCGCGTGCTTTCCGGGATTTTTAATGACTTTTGATTAAAATGCAAGATTAAAAGTCAACAAAACGAGAGTGACCTTTTTGTTACCAACGTACATGCATCTACTTGTCGCAAATACTTCTATCTTTATTTATACCTGACATTTTCAACCTCTTTGTATGGCCCACGCAATGGATTGGAACCCTCCAAGTGCAGATTAATTTAGACCCCATTCGTTTCATCTTCAATATTGAAAAACTCTTAGTAAGAGTGTCAGAGAGCTTCTTAATGCTAATTTTACTTTCCACTAGTATTCAAGAGGAAATCAGTACAGCCGTCTTAGGCAGAAGCTTCAGTCTTATAGTTTTATTGCTATTTGAACACAAAATTAAAGTTGCCTGAATTCTTATTCCCACGTTTCTTTACCGGTATAGTAACAGCCAGTCAACAAGCCCACATGGGCTGATCCGATAGCAGGGGCGGAAATCCCGGGGGATGGGGAGGATATACCACCCCCTCCCAACGTTTTGACCAGGGGGATGTGCCATTGGATCACCCCCAATTTTTGCGTGATAAGAAACAAATCAAACAGCCAAAATGATTTAAATAGCTGAGAAAAAAACCACACAAAGCCATACAATAGCTTTAAATGCGCTGTTTCAGATTAGGTTAAGGCGAAAGCGCGCAAGTATATATAAAATGTATATCTGTATCATAAAAAACGCCCCTATTGCAATGTGGTGTCCCCCCGCCCCACCCGTACCCCTGCTTTTCGAATTTCCACGGCCGGGCAATTTTACGATTTTGGTAAACCTCTCCCCCCACTCACTATTCACTTAACAGGTGAATCAGCGGTTAACGCACTGCAATACTAGGTCAGCATCATTGCCCGTAGACTGGCTTCTAAATAAAGATAAATTTTATCTCATATGGTTTGCCATTTTAGACGAAGTATATTGTATGGTATCTGATTTATCACCAATGTGTATTTACGCTATATGGCCGCATTTTGCAATCCCCAGAGTTTACGGAAAGCGGTTCGCTTCGATGAAGATACGCTGGTTTGATATTAACAGATAAATCATAAGGCGTTTTGTAAGAGTGTCATGTTAATTGCTGTGGTGAAGGCCTACGTGCAAAAATGCATCGCCCCTTACCCAATGCAGTCTAGAAGGCTGTGGCAAGTGGTTCTTAGTCATAGTTGCATTAACCCTGTGCCGTGTACATCTAAGGAAACTCAGATGTTTTCAAAAAGGATTCGATGGCAAGATTAGTACGGGAAATAATTAATTGGTCGCGCAACGTTATGTGAATTGTGTTATAATTTAACAAAATAATAAACCATAAATATTTATTCAAATAATCACTTGTCTGGCTTTAACAATTTAGGAAACGTTAAACAGACAAGTAATATTTTAATTAGAAAAAAAATGTAAATTGTTTTGAAAAAGTATCAGACGGAGAAGCTTGTTGCCGTAATGAAAGGCCGAGATGAGATTTAGGATGCCTCAAATCACATTTGATAAAATCTGACCTAAATCAATTATTATTATTATTGCCATGTTGTTAGTCTGACATGCACTGTGAAGCAAAACTGTGAATCTAGACGCTTTTTCCAGCCGATGTTTTCCCGACATCAAAAGAGAAAAAAGTGCCGAATCATGATATAACTGAATTTCGAACAAATCTCCCATTGTGAAATTCAAATCGCCCTGAAGCCTAAATGACACTCTCCTTCTTTATCCCTCTTTCCATGGAAACAAACTTCACACCCAAAGGGTTTCTATAAGTGCAGGCTTTCCGCTGTATTAATGTTACAACCACCGGCAAGTGAAAAAAATCTTTCTTTTCCCCTTTCAAAAACAAGAAATCCATAATGTTCTCGGGAGACAAAAACATCAGGAAAAACTAGGACGAGGCTAAGAGGTGAGGAAACGACACGTAACGCACGAAAGCGTCTCTCTCGACGAGTTAGATCTGCCGCCTTTTAGTAACTTCGCCGCTCGTAGGAGTTCGAGGCACGTTTACAGACACTCGAGAAAGAGTGCAAAAAGCCCATGACCGGCAGAAACCCAACCTAATGGGGAGACTGTACATCTTTGGTGACACAGTGCACCCTTGGGAAAGCCTAGTAACTGGGCCGAGACGTAGTAAGGAGAAAAACAAGTTATCATGGATGGTTTACACGAAGGAAAAAAAATGTAGCTTCAGAGGATTTTGAGCGAGAGGAGGTATAGTCATCATGTATACTAGCGGTGATCTGGTCTCGCGCGATATCAGTGCGCGTCTTGGATTTCAGAACCATCTGCGTGTTCCATTTCTAAGAGATGGACAAGACATGTGTTGTGTTACAAGACGAGTGTAATACATCTGGGCTAGTTGGATGGAGACAGGAGTTTGACTTAAATACACGGGGTTGATGAACCTACTCGCGCTGAGAGATATCGGCGGAGGTTCCAATCATGATTTTGACAAATTGGCAAAAGGGGTAACGGGTAGGTCTTAAGAAGATGCGAGGTGTTTCAGTCCAACCCTGATAATAAGAACACTGTTAAAATAACATCCCAATAACGAGGACAAGTTTAGGTCCTCGGTCTTTGATTTTCTCCGTTTTCCATTACTGATAATAATAAGTCCCATCGACCTTGTTATAAGGGAAGCTGTAGAGTTTATTGGAGAATTTCGTTAGACATTTTTCAAGGTTACTATGATCACACCAAGGGACTACAGGTTAAATAAAAATGGCTCATATTTTTTGCTAATTTTTCTTAATATGTTGTCTTTATTTTAAATTTGATATTTTCATTTGAAAGTAGGCCAGCTACTTAAACTTTGTTGAAGTAATAAATATATACAATCATTAAAAGAAAGTTAAACTGTACACTGGTATTTAAATAAATCAGTGCTGGTGAACAGCAAATAAGAAAAACGCGATACATAATTATATACAAATCTACTATGCATTATAAATCTATATGATAGACATTAATGATTCATCGTTTTCACTTAATTATCAAAATTCATAAAATGGCAATTAAATTTAAAGAAGAAATCATATCTGAAGTCAATGTTAATCAAGACAATCATCCCGTCTTGCTTAATTAAACCTAGGTGATAAAAAAAAACAATCACATATGGTATAGGAACTGATAGCTCAAACCTTTAAAATCAATAGTACTTGTGAAACTGAAAACAAGGACTTAATGCAAGTCTAATTCGTTTCACTGACGTCTTTACCTTCAAATTAATGTTAAAAACAGCAAATCAGCCTCAATGATATGCGCAGTTAAACGTCAACAATTCCTGTTGACCGAGCAAGTTGAGAGCGGATTAACGCTCTATTTACATTTCAAATGTCAACTAGAGATAACTATGTCACGTCATTTACGAGACTGTGTGTGTGTGGCAGATCTTCGTCATCGAAGAGTTCAGGAGTACTATAAAATCAGTTGCGCCGTTGTTGCCTTTCATGACGTCGGCGTCTGGCTTCAGCATTTCGCCGCTTGGTATCCGCGATTGCAGTTTGGACGCCATCTTTCGTTGCAGCTTGCCAGCCAGGACGGTCCATGGCCAGATTTTCCCAGTTGTTGATTGAGATGTTGGTGGCATTGAGGTGGCGTTTGATGGCGTTTTACGAGACTACGGCTGGGAATTACACGTGGGTCTATGGAAAGTAGCCGTAGCCGCTTCCATAGGCGCGTGTGTCATCGCAAGCCGTAGCCCAAGTTATTCGGATTCTATAGTATTATCCTCAATCTAATTTCTTCTTCTTTTTCAGATTAAAGGCTTAAACCTTGACAAAGATGATCTCTGACTCAAGTCACAATAAATTGTTCTAAAATCATTAGCAACCAGAAAGCACTCAGACAGCGCAAACCTCCGCCAAGGCTTCACAATTCCCGCCATATTGTATACCCAAAAAGATATACTCATATAGTGGTGAAGAATCCTTCCAAAAATCCTGGATCCAGACTCGGATCAGGATCACTTCTAAAATCTTGTCGATTTGTACTTTTAATATTTTTTTCACGTAAATCCGTCCATAACTTTTTGAGTTATCTTGTTAACAGACAAACCAATCAACCAACCAACCAACAAAATCCGATGAAAATAGAACCTCCTTGGCGGCGGTAATAAAAAAAACCCGATCATCTGGTGCCTTCTGAAACTCGACCAGTGCTCCAACAAAAAGATAGGAAATGTGACTCAGTCTACTGGTAACAAGTTATAATAATGATGTGGCCAATATTCACCTCTTAAGAAATATGCCCTTAGGCACCAATGCTTATAGAAAAATCATGATTTTTTTTTTCATAAATCGTAAACGCCCCGTTATCAAAAGCAGATTTTGATCGCACTCCTATCTGTATACATGAATAATGATGCTGATGTTCTGGCTGCGTAATCAGATCTCGCCATGGGTAGAGTGGTGGCTATTTGCTCGCTAAAACGTGAATCTATAATGATTTTTTCCCGTAGCACTCACAATCACCACTCTATCGCATGAAGAACCACGGTCTTATCATGAAGAAAACGCGCCTTGTGGTAAAATTGCACATGTGACAAGATATTAGAGTGATGCACAGCTGAAAAGGGCCCATGTCTTAATTTTCTCACTGAACATTGCATTAGGTAAAAGAGTTCTCTTTTTGGATTATCTACAAAAGCTTTTTGACTGCTAAGAATATTTTTTGCAATTTTTTTTTCGATCAAAAAGCGAGATGTCGAACAATTTTAGTCCACTTGAATTTTGATACACAAATGTCGCTCAAAGATTACAGTGTTTACATCAATTGTAAACCACCGAATTTACTATTGGTGGATGAAAGTGACGTAGCAAGCACGTAGCACCCAGACATGAATATTCATGTTTCATAAATCTGGAATACAGCGTCATAAGTTATATTTACATACATTCTTTACATTCTTAATGTCAAAGACGTATACAAATATTATATAGTGATGCCATTATAACATCGGTGAGATATGGTTTTCAAAATTATGTTTGTCTCGCCTTAGCTATATACGGCAGTTCAAAACAGGGACCAACTTTGAGAAATACCCAAGTGCATCTTGTACTGTTGAAATTGATAAACATTATTACCCTATCAAAGTCAAACGCCATTCTTTTATATAAAAAAGATCAGGCAAAGTATTGATATTGATTGGTACATTATGATGCAGAGTACCCTATGCGTGGATAGAGGAACATCCCTTAAGTAAGTACAATAATACCTGATGAATTGGATACAGAACAGTTGGATAGAGAATAGGTCAGTTTTTATCCCGAGGTTTCTTCTAAGGGCTGGTGTCTCCAGTCACTGATTCTTCTACAAGTTCTAAGATGTTGGTTGGACTATACAGAAGGTGATCCGTTAGCATTGATGGCCGATTCTTCAGTCTCTTCTTGTTTTGCTAGCCACTCTCTGACCATCCGAGCTCTCTCCTCCTTGCTCTCTCGGACATTCGGAAGCTCCTGAGATCCGAAGACGTAGGTGGCTTTATAGGCTCGCTCGTAGAGTCCCTCGTACGAGTCAACACCCTCAGAGAGAAGACTTACTCTGCTACCAGCGTGTGAGTCTGTTTGGGTGGGGCTTGACACCTGCACGGAGCAGAGCGACAGGTGGCTAGGGCATCGCAGTGGGTCGGGCATGCCGTGAAGGGGGTGTTGGTGAAACTGTCTAACAAAGGGCGGGGTTTCCAGGTCACCGTGCCTTAAGTCACCACAGCTCTTGCTAAGACTTTCAACTGCACTTCGTTCCACAGCTAGGAAGGCCTTAGTACGAGGCGATCCCGTGGACACCTTAAAGTCATCTTTCTCCAAAGCTTGGTTGTCGTTGGAGTTGACGTCTAGGCTACTCAGGGATCTGTGATTGTCCATGACAAGAGAGACTGGACGTTGGTTGCGCCGGCGTGAGAGGAGGGTATAGGTCGTGGGTGATTTGTCGTCAATTGCCGGCTCTCTCGATGCCAGATCCTTCTCGCTGAAGGACGTCGAGTCCGCGTCTGAGGGTTTACGCGCGCGTCCAGTCACGCAGGACGCAGAGGACGGCCTAGTGTGTCCCTTCGTCGCCATGATGGAAGTTGGTGATTTGGTGGAGCAGCACCGTTTGGGATCGAAGGCCCGAAGCCAGCCGAAATCGTCCGGTTTTTCACGAACTAGTTCGTTGTCTAGTCGACTACGCCGGCAGAAAGTTGGGGAGCTGTATAGGCTGAGTCGCTCGTCACGGGCTTGCTGGGCTAGCACGTCTTGCACTGAAGGCATGATGTGGTGACAGAAACAATCTAAGATGTACGCCTGGTACGAGTAGTCCGCTAGACTGTTAGACGCTGCAACAGCCCAGGCACCGAATTGCAAGTGTGCTGAAAATTGTCCAAGACTCGCACACACCTTCGCAGCAGTGTTTCGCCAGTTATGTGTCCGCGTTGCTTATAATGACTCTGGCTCCAGTGATAAATGTCAGTATTTAGTGCGTAGGAGTATCAGCGTCTGGACTGAGTCATCTCGGAGCAGACAGCCCATTTTTATCATCGACCGCTAACCGTGCCATTCTGCATACTAATTTCAAAATCGCTCATTGGACGTGCTGCGGCATGTCTGTTGTCTCGCGTTCAGTACGTGACCGCAGTCGTGCGACGGCCGCCAGACCCAATATAGCAACTCATGTATTATTCCGCAGTTCGAGGTAGCGCTGCATACGCAGGCATGCCTTGTAAGCCGACCTTTTGCGCATGTGCAAAGTGGCGTTACGAAATCGGATACTTTTCGGAGCGGCGCCTGATCAAGTAAATGGCACCGTCAAATCATGGGAATCTCAACTCAGGCCTGAGCTCGAGGTCACTTCCGGAGAGATGCGAATAAAAGACATGATGCAACTTGACCTAGAAAGATATTACTAATCTTTCTGTTCACACACGATGACTTATTCCCAATAAAAAAAATTCGTCATTTATACTTAAAATGGAAATTTGACAAACCCCTTATAATGTACTGTTTCTCTATTTAGATCACCTTTGTGTATAATGGGCTCACGGCGATGTACGACAAGAATTTGAACGATGCATGATTTCTTTACCAGAATTAATAGTCATACAATACTTTAAATAGTCCTTTGATCATTGATGTTGTCTGTTATCTAAATGTTATATCTATTTTTGCGTTTTGTGTTCTCGTTTTATGATCGGTGAGTACTTCCCTATAGTAGTAGGGGAGGTGGGGGTATGGGACCAAAATGGAAAATCTGCGGCCAGTCTGGACACGCCGCTCTCGATTCTTAAAAATAGTTGGAGGAAAAATTAAAGGGGAATCGCCCGCGGCAAATTTTTTAGAAATCTGACGTCAGGTATGGGACCAAAATGGAAAATCTGCGGCCAGTCTGGACACGCCGCTCTCGATTCTGAAAATAGTTGGGGAAAAAATAAAGGGGAATCCCCCGCGGCAAATGTTTTAGAAATCTGACGTCAGGTTTGGGGAGCAAAAAAGAAAAATGTGTGCCAAGTCAGGGCCTGTCGCTCTGGAGTTAAAAAAATAAATCTGTCGTCGCTAAAATGAGGTGTTGTCACCACCACGTGACCTTGAAAAATGTGTGAGTCACCACCACGTGACCTTGAAACGTGTTGAGGCATGATAGGAATGTGGTGTAAACAACGTGACCTTGAAAAATGTGTGAGTCACCACCACGCGACCTTGAAACTCGGGGCCCATTATCTCTCGTCTTGAAGATCCCTCACCAGCCGGTGAGTCTGATTGCTTATAAATCTAACGTCTGCCTTCAAAAAAAAATGAGAAAAAAATATTATATTTTCTATAATAAAATGGAGAGTAATATGTTCAGACCGACCGTCAAAGGATATTCTAAATGGAACAAAGCCACGCTGCGTGATTACGTGCAGCGATATAATATACCGCACAATGAAAATGTTTCTCTTACTCGTAAAGTCTACATCGAGGGGATAAAAAATTATGAAAGTCAATTTAAAAACTTGAGGAAAAAGACACTACATGAGCTCAAACAGATTGTAGACGAACAAAATCTAAAATACGTACCGACGGGTTATAAAGGACGATTTTTGAAAAAAGATTTAATCTCGGCGATTAAAATATACAGACAACCCGAAGACTTTACAGAGTCAGCTTTTAGAGAAACGAGAAGGTTTAGAAATTACTACAGAAACTGGGAATTAAACCCCAGACTTTATAACCACGATTTAATCAAGTTTTTTGATTCGCACAAGGAACAAATAGTCAATAAAATCAAGTCAGAATTGAGAGAGCTGAGAGGTTTAAAACTGGAGCTCACAATCAAAATAAAATACGAAACAACCAAATAGGATGGTACGATCGAAACTATCGAAGCTATTCATTATAGCAAGCCGAAAGCCGTTTTAAATCAAAGTCAAATAAAACAGGTTTTAAAAGAAGAGATCGAAGAGCTATTTAAAAAGGATGAAAGGTATACGAATCAAGGATCGGGTTGGGTTTTAAAAAAGATAATGGCGTTATACATCAACATCAACAGATATAATCCAGTGAGAGGTAGTTCTTACATAAACCTACCCGAACATCTTAAAATTAAACAGGCGATGATAAACATCAAAAACAAAGACGACGAGTGTTTGAGATGGTGTTTGAGAGCTGCTCTTGGGTTGTATACAGATAAAGTAAAAAATCAAATAAGAAATAATCCTAAATATAAAATTCATAAAGAAGAACCTGTTGTATACACCAAAGACGACGGACTCAGTTTTAAAGGCGTTGACTTTCCGACACCGGTCGATCAGATACCCAAGATAGAAAGACAAAATAATTTATCGATAAACGTATACGGTTATGAGGGTGAGATATATCCATTATACGTGTCTAAAAACTACGGGGCAAAAGAGATCGATCTGCTTTTGATTTCTAAAGGTGACAAGCATCACTATTGTTGGATAAAATATTTTACGAGGTTGATGTACGACGTTACCAAACATAAATGTAAGAAATATTTTTGTCGAAGATGTCTATGTCATTTTACCAATCAAAATAAATTAGACAGACATATCGCCGATTATAAGGGTATAGATGCACATCCATCAAAGATTGTATTTCCGACGGGTAAACCAAAATACATACACGGGCAACCAGGCGAAAGAGACATACCGATATTAGAATTTAAAAACTATAGGCACAAACAAAAAGCACCATTTGTCATTTATGCTGACTTTGAATCCATACTACAAACAACAACACCACCCACACAGACACTAACATCTAAACCTACTCACTCAGACAAAGAGACAAACACAAAAAAGATTAACGTTCACAAAGCTAGCGGTTATTCGCTAGTTGTCGTGCGATGCGACGGTAAAAATGTGTATCAAGAGACTTATAGAGGCAAAGACGCTTCAACTAGATTTATAACAACGCTGTTACAATTACAAAGCGATATTAATTGCATATTTGAAAAACCCCAACCCATGACATGTAACGAGCGAGCCAAAGACCATCACGATACAACAAACGCGTGTTGGATTTGCGAGAAACCAATTTATCCCAATTACTCGAGCAACTGTCAGTGCCAGAAACCCAGAGAACCCAAGACGATAAAACAAAAGAAAGAACATCAGTACAAAAATAGTAAGGGATTTATCGAGTCTAAATGTCTAGACTGCAAAAAGACCATTAATAAATTTAGAAAGGTCAGAGATCACTGCCACGTCACTGGTAAATATAGGGGTGCCGCACACGCTTATTGTAACCTCAAACTACAAATTAAACCCGGTTGTACACCGATACCGGTCTTTTTTCACAATTTACAAAATTACGACGCGCATTTAATCATGCAGGGAATGACAGAATACGATAGCCAAACAGAAATACAAGTGATCGCTAAAAATTCAGAAAAGTATATTTCGTTTTCGATAGGAAATCTACGATTTTTAGACTCGTTTAGTTTTATGGCATCATCGTTGGATAAATTAGTGAAAGGTTGTCCAAAAGAGTCGTTTCATTTACTCAAAAAGCATTTTAAACTAGGTACGCCAGAGGCGACTGACTTGCTATTACAAAAAGGAATTTATCCCTACGAATATATGAACTCGTTTGATAAGTTTCAAGAGACCAGCCTACCACCCATCGGCAAGTTTTACAGTAGACTAAAAGACGAACATATATCGCAACAAGACTATGACAGAGCTCAACGCGTGTGGAACGAGTTTAATATACAAAATCTAGGAGAATATCACGACTTGTACGTGACTACCGATACGTTATTACTTGCAGGTGTATTTGAAAACTTTAGACAAACGTGTATTACAAACTACGGGCTAGATCCAGCCAATTATTTTACCGCACCCGGATTGTCCTGGGATGCTCTATTGAAACACTCGGAAGCTAAACTCGAGCTGTTGCAAGACGTCGACAAACACTTATTTTTTGAAAAAGCAAAACGAGGAGGCATATCTAGCGTGGGTGGAATGAGACATCACAAAGCCAATAATCAATATCTCGATGACTACGATTCAAACAAGCCCTCGAGTTATATCGCTTATTTGGATGCCAACAATCTGTACGGTTGGGCTATGAGTCAATATCTACCGTACAGTGATTTTAAATGGACACCCTCGAAACCGTTTACCGAAGAAAGAATATTAACGCTTAAGAAAACGTCCAACACCGGCTACTTTTTTGAAGTAGATTTAGACTATCCGTACGATCTACACGCCAAGCATAACGATTATCCCCTAGCACCCGAAAATATCGTCGTACCCCAAGCGTGGATGTCTGATTATCAAAAAGAGTTATTGGATACCGAACCTAATAGCGACGTACAAAAATTAACGTGTACGCTTAATCCAAAACAAAGATACGTGTTGCACTACGTTACGTTGCAGTCATACCTCGATCTCGGTTTGAAACTAAAAAAGGTACATCGCGTGTTAAAATTTAAACAAGCGCCTTGGATGAAATCTTACATCGATAAAAACACGCAACTCCGAACAAAAGCAACCTCTGATTTTGAGAAAGACTTTTTTAAACTGATGAATAACAGCGTGTTTGGTAAGACGATGGAAAACGTTAGAAATCGAATAGACGGTTACCTACTGAGAGACAATAACGAGAGCGATCAAGCAAAATACAAAAAAATAATTCAAAAACCGAGCTATAAAACAACAACGCCGTTTCCAGAGTGTGACCTGTCGTTTGTCGAAACATATAAAACGACAACCGTGTTAAACAAGCCCATTTACTGCGGAGTGAGTATCTTGGATCTCTCAAAGACTCTGATGTACGATTTTTATTACAACCGATTGAAAGACAAATACGGAGATAAAATCAGGTTGATGTATACGGATACGGACAGTCTGTTGATTGTCGTTTACACGGATGACATATACAAAGACATGCGATCTCACGGGCAACACTACGACTTTTCGAATTACAATCTGGATCACGAGTTATACGATCCAACCAATAAGAAAGTGATCGGTAAATTTAAAGACGAGTTTGGAGGTAAGGTCATTCAAGAAGCCGTTTGCGTAAGACCCAAGATGTACTCGATTTTAGCAGATGACAACAACATCACTCTTAAAAAGGCCAAGGGAGTCACAAAATCGGTCACTGACAAAAGATTAAAACACCGACACTACTACGACTGCATCTTTAAAAATAAATCTAAAACAGAAACGATGACTCAAATTCGATCGGAAAAACACATCCTTTACACCATATCTCAAAATAAACTGTCGTTGAGTCCGTTGGACACAAAGAGGTACATTTTACCGGATGGAATACACACGCTCGCTTATGGTCACCGTAATCTAGATATTAATTAGGCGGTAATTGCGTGTCCTCGGGTACGACTTGAAGCTCTTGTCTCACAAAACTCCTTTTTGGGCCGTCTTGCAGGTAATAAAGAGTAGGACCCGTCGTGACTTTTTTACCTTCAATCATTTTAAATTGACTCGTTCTTTTTTCCACGTTGAAGATGTCTACGCTCCAAATGGGATCCGTGGCTCTTCTCGCAGTACCACCCTCTTGCTCACCCGGGTAATATAAATATCTAACCATAGCGTCTTGCGGTAATTGTTGCTCTTTTGTTTTAACGGGGTTAGCCGGCGATTGCCGGACCTGTTTTAGTTTAACCGCCTCTGACGGCGCTTTAGCTATTAATCTCGTCGTTTCATCGTTTATAGCTTTGATCACGCTGGGTAATCGCTCGACCCATTGCGTGTTTCTACTCTCGGGATTTAACATTTCTTGAGCGTACTGATGACCAAACAGTCTCTCAGCTAGCGTTCGATTGAATCTTTCTACGATACCCTGCGATCGGTGGTTTCCGGGTTCGCCGACGATAATCTCGACGTTTTTTGAGGCCATCCATTTTTTAAATGCTCCTTTAAATTCGGTACCGGCGTCTACTCTCAACGTTTTAGGGTAACTCAAAGGCGACCTCGCGTAAATCTTGACGATAGCATCTCGCGTGGAATCCGCCGTTTTAGAAACCAAAGGTTCTGCTTCGTGGTATCGACTCGCAACATCGACAACCGTCAAAGCGTATTTATAAGTCTTGCGTTTTACTTTATCCCAGGGTAGGTATAGCACATCCATTTGGTGAAAGTCGTTTGGTGTTTCAAACTCTCGCGATGTACTCGTAGGCCTGGGTACATACGCAGGACCCGGTAGATAAATTTGCCATATCGCTTGTTTTTTAAGCCAATCTCTGATTACCTTTTTATCGATTTTTGTTTTATCGTGTAAATGGTCGACGGCACTTTCACCTCTCCAATAACCGCTCGGGCTATAATACAGTTTAGATAATGTTTGCATTTTATTTAATATAAAAGACGTTTATAATAATATGGCTAGCGTTGCTATGATGTTAGGAGGCGCGATCGTCAACGCCTTAGCTTTTACTGGTTCAAACTTTTTATTTTCAAATCTGAAACAGAGTGACGAGGAGCGTAAGAGACACGATTTAGCGATAGAACAACTCTCGGCCGCCAAAGATAAGTGGCAACGAGAACGAACGAAATATCTAGATTTTCTAAACGAACGTATCAGAAAACAAAATGCTTCTAAAGAAACATTTTCTAACGTAGACCGAGCGTTGCGTTACTACAACGAGGTGAGTGGACAATCTACCGAACTACCCGTAGGACTGCAACACGAACCCAAACTCGAAGATTTTTACGAACCTAGCGACCAACAAATAGAAAGAGAACTGGCGTTTATCGCGGGAGGAACGCTATTAGTGGGCTTCTTGGCTTACAGATATCTTTAAATTTAAAACTCGTATAAATAAAATGAATGCGTATGGAAAAAAGCTCAATCCCAGCAGACTATTAAAAATACCCAGATCTATCAAGGGTGAGAGAAAAGAGGTGGTCATTACCCACAATCCCAGTAGTATATCGGCGGGGCAAACGCTGAGGGTCAAGTTTCCTCAATTTCCTGGAGCTCAAGATGCTAACGCGGGCGCCAACAGCGGTAAAGATCAAGCTATCGCGGATGCCTATGGTAACAGATATTGCATTCCCCTAGACATTGACATACTGACTTCGCATCACCCTTTTTACCCCAGCGGTTTAAAACAACCTCTGACGTACGAGATAAAGTTTAACGATCACGATAAAGTAGTCAACAGTTCAGATACGGCGGCGATGTATTCTATCTCAGACTTATCTCTCGAATACGAAGTGGTGACCAACAGAGACCTAGCTATCACCATCAGGAATAAACACAAGGGGTTAATGCAATATCTGTTTGATAAAATCCACTCGCTAGAAGTTAGATCCGTCAACAAATCGGACACGCTTTGGAACGTCAGCGTCAATCAACCCATCAGGAGTCTCAAGGGTATTTTGTTTTTGTTTAAAGATCCCGCTGAGAAAAATCCGCAGCGGTTTTATAATCCAAAACTAACCAAAACATCGGTGACCGTAGAAGGTAAACCCAATCAACTCTACAGTCAAGGCATGTCTCAGTATCAACACTGGAACGAAATTATCAAGTTCTTTGGAGACAGCGATACCGAAAGCGGGCGCGGAGTAGCTAAAGACTTACATATGACGGGTTGTGACCTCGGAGACTATCTAAAAAACAAGTACGGTCTGTGGCTCGATTTTAGAAGTAACGACGACAATTCCGCTCACGGATCTGGTAGAAAAATCGGAGACGGAGGAGGCATCAACATTCAATTTAACAGAGAAGCCGAAGGTCAAGGTGACCTCACGATGTACGTATTTTTAGTCATGGATGCTCAATTGAACTTGGAAGACGGGAATTTTAAATCTCTGTTAAGTTAAAATGACACAACCGCATTGCGCTTTAATCGTCGGCAAAACAAATTCAGGTAAAACCAAATGGATTTTGGATCTGTTAGAGTCAGACTATAAAAATATATTTGAAGCGATAGTCATCATTTGCCCTACCATATTTAAAAACAAAACGTACATCGAAAGAAAGTGGATTCAAGCAGATCCCGAGGTATACCTCTGCGATCCGGAATTGTACAAGATGACGCTCAACGAAGCGATCGATTTTTACAGGAAAATATTTGAAGGTGTTGCCACGTTGTTTATCGTGGACGATTGCTCTTCGGATCAAGAGATTAAATATCGTAAAAAGACGTGCGCGCTAAGCAAGATGGCATTTAGCGGAAGACACGTAAATCACAGCTGTTGGTTACTGACCCAAAAGTACAACAGCGTTTTAAAAGATTATAGAGAAAACACGGCTTGGTTGGCATTATTTTACTGCAAAGATAAAACATCGTTTGATCAAGCGTTAGACGAAAACGACGTCGTACCCATTGAACAACGAGATTATATAAAACGACGTTTGAGAGATGTGAAATATAGTAAATTGGTCGTATACACCGAACCTCCAGTTAGTTACAAGCTACTTGAGTAGCTAGTTGAGTAACAATTAATAGCTAGGTGAGTAACAATTAATAGCTAGGTGAGTAACAATTAATAGCTAGGTGAGTAACAATTAATAGCTAGGTGAGTAACAATTAATAGCTAGTTGAGTAGCAACCTATTCAACAAACTACAATTTGTTAATCAACAAACGTCAACAAAATACATTTTGTTGTTAGTAAATGATAGCAATATTTGAGTATATGCAGTTTTTGGCTATTATCATCATATCGCTTAATTTATCGTTTTACACCTACCAATACCTTTGCTTTTGTAACAAAGTTGCAAAAGCTACAACAAAATTAAATTCGTTTCTAAATAAATGGAGGACCTAAAACTGACTTTAACGAACGAACAAGATCACAACGCAGAACATAAAGATCGTTTGTGCGGTGTCGTAGCAGCCGGAAACTCTAGAAAGTACTTGGGAAAGGAATACACCGTTAAACATATCGAAGCTCTTGACAGTAAAGAACTCAACAAGCTGTATCATCTGTACGAAACTAAATTTGGAAATGAAATTGTTAAAACCGTTGGTAAATACACTTTAAGTCTATTTTCGAGAGTGTTAGCTGTGGTTACACCCGTACAAGTTTTAGGATATAACGTCACTATAGATTCTGAAGAAGAACTCACCAACGACTTGAGTTCTGATCCTATTATAAGCGCGAGTATGGCTGGTATGTTGAGCGACGTTTGTTACAAGTACGGAACTTTAATATCACCCCTAGTTGCTACGATTATCACAACAAAACATTTGAAATTTAATAAACCTAATATAATAAATGGAAGATCAGAAAGCAGCGACAGCAACGCCTGCAGCTCAACCAGCAGAGACAGAGACGCCCCAACCGATAAAAACAACGTCGTCACCGACGGTAACGAGAGTGACCAAGACTAAAAATCCTAAACGAATTCAGCAGGGTAAAGCTTTAGCCGAGCACAATAGACGGATGAAATTAAAATTAGCAAAAATGGACGTAACATCGGTCGATAATACGAGCTCACCAGACTACAACTCTTGGGCGATGTGGGGGGTAATAGCGTCTATAATAGGGGTGGGGCTGCTGGTACTAAAAAGTAAGGCAACTGCGCCGGTAGTACAGCCAGTGCCGGTAGTCACGCAACCCACTACACCCAGCGCCTCCAAAACGCTAGACATGGAATAAACATCAATTTAAAAATTGTTATATTAAAAACGATGAGTAACTTTGACACCAACGGAATAGCAAATACGATTTACCACGGAGCCGTCATATCGGGTCTTTCGATGGTATACGCCATGATAGGAGCTAAACTAATCAAAATGAAAGCGCCGGATTTAAACAAACTAAGCGTAGAAGATGCGGCTAAATTGACGGGCATTATAAGTGGAGCTCTGGCCACGCAAAATTGGTTGGTGACCCAGGGTATACTACCGGGCAGTATAATGAAAACGGCATAATTTAAATAGGTTTATTAAATAAATGGCTGAGGGAGGATTTGACTTTGACCCCGTTGATGATTACGATTACGATGACGATGATGATGTAGCAGAGACCAATTTGGACGACAACTTTGATACTCCTGCACCACCAATCCTCACTACCGACATAGATGACGTTTTAGATCAAGGAAGAAGCATGCTCACTAATGGGCGCGTTGATGAGTTTTACGATACTTATAACATATACAATAAACCAATATCTCCGAGATACGAAAACTTTATTCTCAACACAGAAGGTTTATTTTATGACACTGGTAAAGGCTTACTAAGGTTAACGGATCAAAGAAAACCAGACAGATTCTTGACTCTGAGGACTATAGAGTTAAATGTAAGAAAGATGGGTTTAAACGGTAGAGATTTTATTAGAAACAAATTAGGTTTTACGCATTACGAACGTAAGACACTCAGTGACGATCAAAGCCAACACCTGCAATCGATACAACCCGAGAGTATCCCCATGACAGAACTACCCAGAGTCACCGATGAGGTAATCGAGATTATAGACAATTTAGAACAAGACACCGGCGCTCAAACGGAAGGATTGAATTACAGAGAACTCCAGGGTTTAGACAAAACTCTTCAGACGTTGAGAGGTAACCTAGAACTTAATTTAGCGCGTCTCACAGAACTAGACCGAGAGATTGCAGCCACGAGACAAGAACTTGACGAATCTCACAGCGAGGAGGGTCGACGAGAGTTAAACGATAAATTGAGCGACTTGAACGTTGAAAGATCCGCCAGATTAGAAGCCGCAAAAGCCAACGAACGAGGGCTCAAAAGTCAGATCGCTAGAATCAAAGAAACGATTAATAAAATATTAGGCGACGACACGACTCTGGCGGAAAACATCAGAACTCTGTTTAGAGAACAAGGTGTGACCGTAGTGAGTATTTTAGCTGCTTTGAGTTTAGCCATCAGCACGATAGTGAGTAGCATCGTCGCTAGCGTGAGAGGTGCGGGTGCCCCACCCGCGCCATCGCCAACACCTGCACCAACACCAGCACCAAAAGGTGGTATCAAAGAGTGGATTTCAAAACAACTCGCTAATTTTGCATCTGCTCTTCAAAAACTCGGAGTGAGCGCGTTGGGCGCTCTGCCGGGTATCATAGGAAGCGTACTCAGTTGGATATTTAACGCACTGAGTAAGTCCGTATCGTGGTTGGCCGAACACGTGTGGGCTTTGTTTTTGGGTGTGGGAGCCTTGGTGTTTGCGTACCTGCAAAAACGATGGTAGTAATAGTTGTAATCAAGTTTAAACAAAAAAATAAAAGCCTTACCAGCACAAAGTTGGTAAGGCTTATTTTTTTGTGTTGTGAGATTAGAGTGTGACTTATCGCGTTGCCTCGTAAGCCAAAATACCCATACCAACGATAGCCAACATTCCTACCGTCAACGATAATTTTTCGTCTTCGTGAGTTTGTAGTTTCGTGGGTTCTTGGGTTAAAACTGTAGATGTTGGTGCTGGTGTTGGCGCTGGTGTTGGCGCTGGTGTAGGTGCAGGTGTTGGTGATACAACATCGTTCGTCATAGGCTCTGGGGGTGTTGGTGGCGCGACGTCATCGGTGTCATCAAAAGAGTCGTCCGGTTGAGGTTGTGAGTTTAAATCTGGCACCAAACCAGTGTTCATACTCTGGGTAGCGATTTGAAGATTGTTGTTATAGCCGTCGTGCGTTCCAACCCTCAAGTTCATATCCGATGGAATTAAATACAACCCCGGTTTCACGACAAAATTTAAAGGCGTTCTGGCATACTGCAAAGAGTCTTGAAATTGATCGATACTCGTTTCCATGTCGTCTACTGCATTGATGATATCTTCAACGATGACGTTAAATTGTCTCTGAGCGTCTAATCCGGTGCCCGGTGATAATACGCTCGTTTTTGTTTGAGCCTGCGCACCGAGTAAAGCATACACGTAAGATCTGATCGATTCGTTGATCTTTATGATTCCTGCGGGGGTAAACGAACTTGTGTCGGGTATAAAATCTAACCAAGCCTTTTGTACCGATTCGTTTTGTTCGATGTAAATAACCGTCCAAGGAACGTAACTGCTTCCACTCTTTTTAGGACTGTCTAGACCGTGGTAGCCGCCGTAAAGAACGTTGGGTTTGTTGGGTAATGCTTTATCGTATTCACCAACCGCCACAAACTTGCCTTTATTAAAGATATATGAGGTACCTAAACCGTTAGAGTTTGTGTCTCTCGTCTGTTTAAAAGACTTGTTTTGATCTATGCCAAACAACAAACAGGTATCGGTAAATGCTCTGTGATTATAACTGTTGTCTAGAGCGTTAAATGCGTCATCTCCCGGTAAAGGAGCGGCAATGTCGTACAGGATCTTTCTAACCGTAAAATATAAATGAAAGTTAAAGATGGCCCAAACGTAACGGTTGCTCGCGTTTAAAAGATCAAATCCAACACCGCAGCCCGTAGTAGCGCAGTAGATCGCAAAATTTAACTGATTTTGATAAAACGACATGGGGTGTGATTTCCAACGATCTACATCCTCGTCCGTCTCAACGTGAGGCAATTTGTAGTCCGAGGTTAAGTCGGGAAACATGGTTAAAACCCGTTGGTATTATTAACTATGACCTCCAGTTCACTGGGTTTAGTGCTGTTTAAAAACTTTGCTTGGGGTGCAGCTTGATGTTTTAGCTCGTTTGCCTTGGCTACATTTTGATTTACTTGTCTCGTTACCTGATCGGCTATCGATTGTATCTGCTTTTTTAACGACTTAAAATCACTCATTATTTTAGTTTCAGTTTTAATATAAAAAGACTTTAAAATAAATGCATTCGTTTCACTTGTTTCAAAATGAGCAGACGTTTAAATTAGAAGACGTCGTAGATAATTTAAACGGTCAAAAATCTATACGCGTAAAAAGGGTGTTGTTTAACGCCGGATATTTTAATATTTCCAGCGCCACGGAGATTGATTGGTTTACGCAAATAGATGGGAGACCCGCGTTTACCACAGATAAACCTCCCCTCATACCTGAGGAGTTTCTTTCAGATGTACACATAACAACGCCGGATAGAGATTTGATAGAGCGATTGTTACCCGATATACCATACCACTATTTAGTTAACGATGAAAATGTTGTACAAAAAACTATAAACGATCTTATAAAAGCGTACGAAGACGATAGACTAGAATCCGTTTTAGAATCAAACAAAAGAAAAAGAGCTATTATAGCTGAACGGCGAGGGTGGATTTTAGCCGCCATGAATTCAGAAACACCAAAAACTGAATTAGAACTTAATACGCTTCAATCTTTAGTAAGAATATTATTTGTTAGAGAAAGAAAAATCTTTGAAGGTGAGGAATTGGCTTTAAAGTTTATTGAAGGAGAAATGGGTGCGAGCGAGTTGAGCGAGTTGAGAGATAGTAGAGAAGCAGGAGTGATTATCAGAGGAAGTCTTATCGTGACGGGTGATGATTTCGATTTTATTCCTCCGAGTCATTTAGAGCCGTTGCCACTCGGAAGTATCGGTTCGGTCATCATACCACCGGGGTGGTACGACGTCGATTGGTTCGATTTCATTTTAAATTCTATACCCGGGGTAAGTTTTCGAGTATTTAGAGAATCTAAAAAGGTGACGTTGGTGATAACCGACGTAAATCTCAAATTGCGCTTGAACAGAGAAGTATCTCGATTACTCAATTTACCCAAAGGAAGACTGGTACCCAAAGTGGTGTACACGGGGTATTACGACGTTAATCCGTTTAAATTTTTGTTTATTCGCTGCCCGCAATTAAGTACGAGTGAAAACTTTTTTAATGGTCGTCCTTCTGACATCTTAAAAATCGTACCCGTGGCAACGCGCAAACCCGAGCCTGATAGAGTCGAGGATTTCAAAAAACTTAAAAACGGTATAATCGACAAACTGACATTTTCTATCAGCGGTGAAAAAGGACAGGTATTCAACAATAAGGGTGAGGGTATCATTATCGAGTTGGAGATCTTTTAATTTTAAAATCTTTTTATATTAAAAACATGAGTGTAGATGGTAAGGCGTTATACCCCGATATTTCTGGAGATGTACTCCGATTAAATAGTAACGAAGAAACAAAAGTGTACAGACTTAAAAAGATTGAAGAGATTCGATCTTTAATCTTGAAAGAGAGAGACCACCGAGAGCGCACTTATAAAAAAATAAAGAGAATGATCGACACTATTCATTACGTAGAGATAGGATTAGAAGGATTGGGGGCTATAGCGGGGGCTGTCAGTATTCCCGCTCTCTTAGGTGTTATATCAGCCCCCGTTAGATTGGTGCTAGAAGGAACCTTTATAGGCGCTTTTGGTGTAGATATTCTGCTTAGAATCGCGTCTAGGCGATTATCCACCAAGCTGAAAAAGCACGACCAGATTAAAATATTAGCAGACTCCAAACTTAACACGATTGAAGAATACGTGTCTCAAGCCATCAACGACGGAGATATATCGCACGAAGAGTTCTTACTGATTACGAGAGAACTCGCAAAATTTAACGAGCTTAAGCAAAAAATTCGAACAAAGACCAGCACAAAGCTTCAAAAAATTAAAAACGATACAGACTTTGAAAAAGAAGTTAAAAAACGGGTAGACGAACGGCTGGCAAAAGAAAAAAAATCTCTTATCGAAAAACTTACAAGTTCAAATTCTCGGTAAATAAACATTATGAAAGCGATCCGCCGAGTTATACCTCTATTTCACCTCTTAGGGCTACACCCTCGGCCCCGCCTTTATTGTAGTGGTCATCGTATCTTTTTAGTGCCTTATTAAATTGATTTTGAGTTACTTTAAATACATCTCTAACTCGTTCTTTGTTCCATCCAACGACGTGATGGTAACACGCCGCTATTAACGACCGTTTCACGCATCCGTTTCCCCTCAATGTTTTGTAATTAACGAGCTCGTTATATTTATTGATTGTTTCTTGGACATCTTCTACGTCTTGCTCTGGACAAACAGAAAAAATAAGTTTCTCCACAGTTTTTCTTTTGTTTCCTTTTAAAGTTGACCAATTGATACGATCTTCTTTCGCATTTTCTGCCGAAAAATCAAAGTAACGTGAGACTATTTCACCACACGTTTCACAAACTAAAAAACCATTCTCGATGATTATATGATGATCGCACTGATCTGTTTTATCAGATGGCTTGAGGTTTTCACTCTGAAAAAAAGTCATGGATATATCTAATAAAAACCGATATTATTTTTTAATAATTTTTCAAATACTCGTCGGTCTGAACATATTACTCTCCATTTTTAAATAAAAACAGCTTCTCTACCTTTTCACAGATAGAGAAGCTAATTTTTTTCCCCGAGTTTCAAGGTCACGTGGTGGTGACTCACACATTTTTCAAGGTCACGTTGTTTACGCCAAATTCCTATCGTGCCTCAACACGTTTCAAGGTCACGTGGTGGTGACTCACACATTTTTCAAAGTCACGTGGTGGTGACATCACCTCATTTTAGCGACGACAGATTTATTTTTTTAACTCCAGAGCGACAGGCCCTGACTTGACACACATTTTTCTTTTTTGCTCCCAAACCTGACGTCAGATTTCTAAAACATTTGCCGCGGGGGATTCCCCTATATTTTTCCTCCAACTATTTTTAGAATCGAGAGCGGCGTGTCCAGACTGGCCGCAGATTTTCCATTTTGATCCGGTGACCCCACCTCCCCTACTACTCCTATTGTCTTCTGCGAATTTCTACAGATACTTTGTTTTATAAAATAAATAACTGTACGTTGAAACCGAGGCATCCAGTGTTTCTTTCAGGCAAGGATTAACAAAGAAAATACGTATAATTGCTTAATACACTAAGGGCCTCGACTTGGCTGTTAATTGTCAATTCACGTAAGCCAAGAGCCCGACTTATCCATAGTACTTCCGCTACCCTGAGACTCAAACAGCCTGAACCAATGCATGCCCGATTTGGTCTAGTAGTGTTTTTGTTCTAGAACTTTTTTTGTGTGAAACAACTTGGTCACGAGTCATTTGGTCACAATGAATCTCTTAATAGGTGACTTAAATTGGAAGGAGGGATTAATTATTGTTATGTAATAATACCCCCATGAATGATGTGTAATTCACAAAAAAGGCTCTGCAGCAAAAAACTGCTTGACCGAATCGGGAGATCTTGGTATCATATTTCTTCTGAAAAGATCTCCATCCATTGGTAAAGGTGGTTTGAATGTCAAGGTAGTGGGAGCTTTTCCATTCCGTTTTTATGTTTTTTGTAAGGGCCACCGTGTATTTCCGTAAGAGACCTTATACTGTAAGGTCTCTTACGGAAATTTTCACAAGGGGGCGCACTACAGTAAAACGTCAGATTATTCCCGATGGAGGTAATTTAACTCGCCCACGATTTTGATGCGCACATTGAAGTCCGTCGTTATAAAGACATCGTTTTTCTAGACTATAGTTTCCCCCTCCCCCAATACAAAGTGTTAGCTTTATATAATGGTTCATTTCACCGTAAGTTAACTTTACAAAGTCTATTTTAACCGATTCGCCAGCAGGGCAAGAGTTGTACAATGACTCTCAATTTTGAAATACATTTTGCATTAAAGAAATCTCCAAGGTACATGTGAAGGAAATGAACGGCGCTAATGCTCTGACATTTATCTTTTTACATCGACTCCAAATATAGAATGCAATTTTACCTCTATGCTCAGTCCAATCAGTCAATTAATCCCAAAAGTTAAAATTCATGAAGACAATTATAAGCCAATTTCCGTACGCACTGCCGCCGCCAAATATTCGAGAGTGTGATTGGTCGACCGAACCAGCCGTGTTTAAAACACGTGGGTTAACACGTGCGATCCATCCGGACTCATAACAAGTCTTAAAACTTGCCTCAGGAACAAAAAAAAACTCCAATGGTAAATGCATTTAAAAGCATGGTTGTCTTTATTCAGTCTTGAGCGACACTTTGGGTATAGAACGCATATAGTACAGGATTTAAGTCCCTGGAGGAGTCGGGGATCTCCTAATGGCAAATGCACCGAGAAGCATCTCATGGTGGTCTTTATTCAGTTTTGACCGACACTTTGGGGGTAGAACGGATCCTGTTACGGGATTTAAGTCCCTGAAGTCTGTGCTTCAGGGGAAAAAATCTCCTTATGGAAAATGCATTTAAGCATCTTCATGGTTGTCTTTATTCAGTCTTCACCGCCACTTTGCGGATAGAACGTATCCTGTTTGGATTGAAGTCCCTGAAGATGTGAAGACTGTGCCTCAACAGGAAAGGACTGAGAGTATGGATGATTATTAACTTGATTATGTTCATTCTTTTCAGAAAAGTATCGGCGTTGACTTACGTGATTAGAGAAATACTAGGAGCTGTAGGGGAGGGGGATTTGAAACAAATGGTGTGTCTATGGCCTCGGGTCTAAAGAGATTCAAGTTAAGTCCGAGCTGGAATCGAGACCAAGTTTCGAAAACCCCTTATAGTCAGTTTTAAAGCGGGGGCGGCTGTAGGCTATACATTTTGACGGGATTTGTATACCCGTCGTATAAATGCCGGTCATGTTCCGGCCATGATTAGGCCAAAAAAAATATTCTGTCTCTGGTCAGACCAAAGTTCCGGAATTGACGCGGCTTTTTTTTTTTTTTGCTTTATTATTTTTTTCTTCAAGCTTGGATTGTACAGACAAGGTGGGGTACTATTTTGCTTTTTTGGTGTACATTGGTGTCCATAATTTGCCTTGGTGCTCTCGATCATTTGCCTTGGTGCAATTTCCCATTCCTTGGTGCTCTTTGGTAAAAAAAAAAATGAGGAGGTGCGGCAATAGAGGGCGCTGTTGGAGCTACCGCGAAACATTTTTGAAAAGAAGAAAGATTGACGCGCATGATTAAAATCGACGCGCGCGCTGACCAGAGACCGACTTATTATTTTTTTTGGCCTTACATTCTCCTTGAACGTACCAGGTTGTGTGTTCAGAACGCATGTCAACAGAAAAGAAGACATGTTTACGGAGGCAATAACCCCAAGGCTACGGATAAGTTGACTTGAAACTAAAATACGGGATTTGGGATCAGAGTGAGGGGGCAGGTTACGGCTCTGGGCCGGTAAGCCAATTCAACATCTCGTGTGGAACAATGACATTTTTGGCTACGGTAAGCTTGCTATATACTGGTCAAGGACAGCTTGACGTGTTTTGTTTATCAAAACAAAAACTTTGTTAATTTAAAAAAGAGTTTACACATGCGCCAGCTTTAAGCTTTATAGAATGAACACTAACTCTGGTACGTATTGTAACGCACTAGCACTGATTAAGTCGATTCTGAAAATATCCCTCTAATGAGTATCCTCCGGAGGATTAAAAAAATATCTTGTTGACAACTTTTGGAAGAGTTGTTTTGTATAATTGAACAGCGCCTAGGGTCGCGATCTCATGATGGCAAATGTCATCTGGACAGTGCGCCAAAAATATATCACTGTCGGAAGCGCGCGTAAAAGCACGCAGGTCAACGCGCGTGGGCCAACACGTGCAAAGGATTACCGTGATAATGATATCCTCGGGCATACAAAACATGCCGAAATACACGTACGATAAAGCAACAGTTAGACGTATAATATAATAATATCGCAGTGTTGTATAGCGCAGGTATCTACCAACAATTAGGTACACAAGGCGCTGGAAATTATGTCTATTATTAAAGAAAGGTAAATAAATAAAGTTTATGAGAAAAATGAGACCCATTGGGTAGCACCTTATAAGGGTTTACAAGGTGCTGCGGCGCGGCTCATATTGCAGCCATGCCAGAAACACCGGTGCAAACCCCTTCTCTTAGCGACAAGTGTTACTGGGTTCTTCAACGTGCACAACACACGGAACCTACGGCTTTACGTCCCATCCGAAGGACGAAGCAATAATGGTAAAGTGCCCTGCTCGAGAGCACAAGCGCCATGTTCCCACGGTCAGGATTCGAGACCATGTACCACGGCACACGAGTCGAACATATTTTACCCCCCCCCCCAAAAAAAAAAACTCATTAAATGTACACCACTATGACTTCACGCCTCTTTTTCTTTTCTCTTTTTCTTCTTCCTTTTTTTTTTTTTTGCTTTTCCGGGGGGGGGGGGGGGGGGGGCCAAGCGCCCCCTCCCCCCCCCCCTCGCGACGCCCATGCTACTTACTTATCTATTTCAAAAGGTCTGGTTGAAAGTACACATTCCTCGCTAAGTAAAAAGCAGATGCTCCATGCACAGCATGACAACTTAGTTGTGCACTGAGCCGCTTAACTATTTTAATTGGTAAAAATCATGCAGACGTAACATTTCAAAGCAGTTCATTCTCTGATTAATAGCACCACTCATGTGCTTCATGGAGACATGCCTTTAAATGCCTAAAACATTTTTGACAGTTCGGAAACATGTATATGTACGGATTCAGAGATAGGGGTTGTAATTTATGAACAATTTCCCCCATTTTTTTCCCACTCTGCATCATGTGTATTATTGTTTATGGCTTATTCCTAACAGGCTTTTTTGTAAGTAAACAATATTTCCTTTCTTTGAAAAGCCGCGCTGTATGGCGCAGTCAAGGGCGCCCTCAGTCAGTCGACAGCGCAGCCAACAACGAGGTTCTGTTGATGTACCCTAACGTGGCGCGGCCCCCAACGTGGCGCACTTTGATTTTTCGCTGTAGGCGCCTACCTAGAGCAAAAGTTTTAACTGAAATTTCACAGAAAGTGAAATTTCATCAAGTTCTACACACTCCTGTTCATAAATCGCGAGTTAAATTCCCCGTAGCCTAACAAATTTAGAAGAAAAAAACTATTTTGGCGTGATTTTGCGATATTATTTTCAAGTGCAAGGTGAACCCTTTGAAAATGCCCCCCCCCCCAAAAAAAAAATTCTGACAAACATCTGGCTGGGTATGTACATAGAGATAATAATTATTTATCTGAATTTATCAAGTTGACAGAAATTCTTAAATGTTAATTTGGAATTTTCCGTGATTTGTTCATGTGCGCCACGCCGTTAGGGAACAATCCACCAATTTGTGTCCAATTTCCGGACGCCACCGTTTTTGAATTTCGGATTAAATTTTACGAAACTGAAATTGTTCACAGAGGTTAAATATCAATTGGCATTAATAAGGTAAAAGTACTAGTATTTTACTGCATGAATTTGATGTTTGTCAACAAAGAGGTTTGGCAACACTACACGAGGAAAGTCGGGTAATTACGGTGCGCCACGTTAGGGAACACGACTATATTCTTGGTGAGCGAAATTCAGTGGTGAAAAAATCCTACCCCCCCCCCCCCAAAAAAAGCACTACGCAAATATAGTGGTTATAATCACCGTAAATGATTTTATTTTTGGTCAACACGAATAGCTGGCTAAAATTTGAGTCAGTGTCCAAAAGCATTAATTTTTGGTGACCCGATATTTGTTTGTCTTATCAATACTTTATAAGGCTAAATAGTCTAGACTTACATGAGCTGTCTGCTGTATATGTATAATGTTTATATCATCAAACAACAGGCGGCGCTCTTCACAATTAACGGTGTCATGTCAATACGATCTTAAAAGCCATTAATTCCCATTTCCTAAGAAAAAGAAAAACGGAAACCCAAATCTAATTCCCATTTCCTAAGCAAAAAGAAAAACAGATAACAAAACCCATATCCCATTTCCTGAGCAAAAAGAAAAACAGATAACGAAACCCATTTCCCAATTCCTAAGCAAAAAGAACAACGGATAACTTACCTATTTCCAATTTCCCGGGCAAAATCGGATAACGGACTTCGAATCCAAAATCCCATTCTCGACAGCCAAACGGAAAACGAATAACGATTCCCACTTTTCTATTCGACAGCCAACGGAAAACGAATAACGATTCCCACTTCCCTATTCGACAGTTAAACGGAAAACGAATAACGATTCCCATTTCCCGACTCGAAAGCAAAACGGACAACGAATAACGATTCCCATTTCCAAAATCCTATCGAGGAAGGAATTGGGATTTCGCAGTGCATGATGGGAAATTCAGACGTCGAAGAAACTTTTTCGCAACTTCGTCCCCAGGGTTTACTTTATTGTAACTTTCTTTCCTATATTATGCTACTGACAGTGCGTACCGCTGAACACCACGTAAACGAGATTGTATTTGACACCGTTAATTGTGAAGAGCGCCACCTTTTGTTTGATTATCCTGATATACATGTAATACAGCTACAGCTGCTGCTATACGAACGATGTATCATGGTAAGTTTGGACTAGTATTTGTTTCTCAAAATTTAACTTCCTTTTCGGCGTCCTGGGAAGATTCCCGTATCTGGACATCACTAATTTTTCCCTAACTAGTAACCTATGCCATCATTAAGAAAAATGTTGAATTGAGCAGGGAAAACCATGGCATGCGTTGTAACTTGTACTTTTGTAGTTGTACTTGTAGTGTACGAAGGGCCTAATGGGTAGTAATGCGCTAGGGCATGATCAAATGTCCCCCGTGCTGTCCCAGGTCCGATGTCGGGGTTTGGTCACATTTTTTATGTCCCAGGGTCACTCAAATTACATTGCATGACGTACTACATGGAAAGGAAAGCACTAGTTCGCCCCACGTTTGTGTCGGGCATGTCGGGGGTGTGTAAATACTAAATTCCCCCTTAGTTTTTGTATCTTTTGTAAATTTGTTAAAAAAAAATTGTATTTTTTCCCTCAAATTTCATAATTATTGTCCACCAAATTTTTCAAACAATGACCTTTCCAAAAATGGCAGACGAAAACAATATTTGAAACTTATGACATGTATGAAGAAGGTTAAGATGTTAAAATAACTTGTTTTGCTTTGTTTGTTGAAGTTGACAGAGTTTGAAGGTTCTACCAAGGATGTCAACTGTGGAGCACATACAGGATGCAGAGCACACTGATGACGTATCACCATGGCAACGCCAAGTAAGGATCTCCCAGATGAAAAACTTAGTGATGTCATGAACAGGTCACGCAATTAGCCTTGAAGTGAAATCTTGCAGCATCATGCAATTAAATTATGCGAAAATACCTTGCGACGAAATCACAGAAAACTCTTGCAGAGACATATCAATCCTGAAGTAATCTTATGTGGAATGCCTTTCTAATGAATGATATTATTATTGCTAATCCTGTCGTGTCATTTATTGTTTAATTTATTTAAAGTCTTGCATAGATTCAATAAGGTCTTTTGATATAGAAGTGCAAAACACCTTTGTGACAAACTACTGGGTATTTGATGTGTCATTTTGGATTTTGGAGAAAAAAAGTAATATGTTCACTAAATTTTACCAATTTCGTGCATGCCATGTTTCAATAATTGGCACATCTGGCAAGGGAACTGTAAGGAATGTGCTTTTAGGCCTTAGGGATCTTCCTAGCAATCTTCAAGCAATTTCATTTTTCGGCTAAAAACTGACTTGTGGAAACGACTCGTAAACAGTTTAGGAGGCGATAAACATTATACATGTCCTCCTCAAGTGTTTATTAAGAGAATAGGTTGAATGTACAGGATGTATGAAGACAAGGTAACATATTTTCCCTCAAAATCAAAATTTAAAAACCATTGCCAATTTTGATTGGCCCCTACAAAAATGAGAAAATTCTTCTTTTTTTGTCTGTAATTGACTTCTACATTTAATTGCAGAATATCACATTTTCTTTTTGTGATTCGTGGCTCTGGACGAATTTTTTAAAGGGAAATAAAGTCCGAAATTGTAACTGGTCTGATTCCCACCTCGTATCCAAAAATTGCCTATTTCCAACAAGAAAACCTGCGTTAAGTTTTGGAACTCTCATACACAGAATTCAGAGTCCCACATTTTCGGATTAGGAAGGCACAGTTCTTTCACCACAGTCAGTGGAGCTAATATTGGTCTATCTGTAAGGTTTGTAAAAAAAAACACCTTACAGTTCTCGAAGTAGGGCTAGCTAGAGTTAGTCATGCTTGTAAGACACATGTACATTACCCCTAGCCTATCAAGTCTATGGGGCCGTGCCCGGTGCCCCATAGTTCTAGAGGTTCATGTGCATGGGTCATCTCATAAATTTGGGGTCCATACAAGTGTGAAGTTTTTCTTTCCCTGTTACATCTGACTTGTGTAATTTGCCACGACGTATCGTTAAAATTGACTTCAAACTATTTTTGTTTGTCAGGTACTTCGTTGGAGGAAGAAGGCTGGTAGTTGTGTAGTTTCATGCAATATTTGCTTAGCCATCGAGATAAGCACTTCAGGAAGATGGACGCAAAAGGACCTGAGCTGATTTTTCATCTGAGGGTCCTGGGGGACGAGGAACCGTTCGTTTGCTCAACCTGTGCTCAAGCTTTACCTTCACTAAGTGATCTTTGCGCCCATGAAAGGGTGCACACAGATGAGAAACCATTCATTTGTGAGACCTGTGGCAAAGTGTTTAATCGGCAAAGTGAACTTGACAGACATGACAGGGTTCACACTGGTGAGAAACCCTTCGTTTGTGAGACTGGCTGCCAAGCCTTCCCTTGTCAAAGTATTCTACACATTCATGAGAGACAGTGCACTGGTGAGAAATCCTTCGTTTGTGAGACCTGTGGTAAAGTTTTTATTGAAAGAAGTCATCTTCTGCGACACGACAGGATTCACACTTGTGGGAAACCATTTGTTTGTGAGACTTGTGGCCAAGCCTTCTCTCATCAAAGTACTCTACACATTCATGGGAGACTGCATACTGGTGAGAAACCATTCGTTTGTGAGACCTGTGGTAAAACGTTTATTCAGCAAATTGATCTGTACAGACACAGCAGGATCCACACTGGTGAGAAACCATTCACTTGTGAGACCTGTGGTAAAGCCTTTGCTCGACAAAGTGGTCTGCATCAGCATAGCAGGATTCACAGTGGTGAGAAACCATTCACTTGTGAGACCTGTGGTCAAACCTTTGCGTATCAAACTGATCTATACAGACACGAGAGGGTTCACACTGGTGAGAAACCATTCGTTTGTGAGACCTGTGGTAAAGCCTTCGCTCAGCAAAAAGGTCTTCGTCAGCATGGTAGATTACACACTGGCGAGAAACCATACATTTGTGAGACCTGTGGTAAAGCTTTCGCTGATCTATCTACTCTAAGCAGACATGAAAGGGTTCACGATGGCAAGAAACCATTCATTTGTGTGACCTGTGGTAAAGCCTTTGCTCAGAGAAGTGGTCTGTGTCAGCATGGCAGATTACACACTGGTGAGAAACCATTCGTTTGTGAGACCTGCGGTAAAGCTTTTACTCAGCAAACTGGTCTAAACAGACACGAAAGGGTTCACACTGGCGAGAAACCCTTCGTTTGTGAGACCTGTGGTAAAGCCTTCTCTCGGCAATGTAATCTAAACAGACATACAAAGGATCAAACTTGTGATAAACCATTCGTTTGTGAGACCTGTGGTAAAGCTTTTAATCGGCAATCTCGTCTGATCAGACATGAAAGGTTTCACGACGGCCCTAATGACAAGAAGCCATTTGTTTGTGAGACCTGTGGCAAAGCCTTTACCCGGCAAACCCATCTAACCAAACATCAGAGTATTCACACTGGCCAGAGAGTATTCGTTTGGCATGTTTGGAAGCCGAGTGCTCAGTAAAACTTTCCTCAACCAAGCCATGTGAAGACACTTAAAGACATCCTCAAGACTGATACAGCTCTATATATTAGATATTACTAGAGTGTTAACTCCTGATTCTTGCACTTGGAGACGCCTTGAAGCCGTCCTGGGCGCAGACATTAATGAAATGAGATGGATTGAATATTGAAAGTGTACTTTAAATGTAACGCACAAATATGCAAACAACTTAAGTGCGTCATTGGTTTGAAAAAAGCCATGGTTAAT
Organism: Patiria pectinifera; assembly: GCA_029964075.1. Taxonomy (NCBI): domain Eukaryota; kingdom Metazoa; phylum Echinodermata; class Asteroidea; order Valvatida; family Asterinidae; genus Patiria; species Patiria pectinifera. The sequence goes on from CM057145.1 coordinate 16,119,614, forward strand.
CATCTGCAGTGGACATGCGCACACGCGTTGGGCTGTTTGCGTAGAGCAAAATGTCACGCTCATTTGCTGATCTTGTGTTTCGGTTTTGAGTGTATCAGCTTTGATAACGCACCGGTTTGGAATACAAACGCAGATCAAGGGCGGATACAGAACACAATTTTTTGGGGGGTCAAAAGAAAATTTTGGTCCCCCCCCAAAAAGTGGGTCAAAAAAATTACGGCGTGGGGTTTTTGGATTCTAGATGCTCTGTGGTGCAATCTGAGGCAATTTCTGACCACTTTAACCAATGTTTTTTTGAGGGAAAGATGGTGGTGTACTCATTGCCTGCCTTTATTGCGATGTCACATAAAAAAAAAAAAAAATTGGTTTCGTTTGGGGGGGGGGGATGGCCCCTTTTGGCCCCCCCCCTGGATCCGCCCTTGACGCAGATATGCAAATAGACGTACAAAAGTCGTACAAAATGTCTAGTTCTCCATAGATTTGTGCACATTGTAAACATGGATGCGCCCAGCAGGCATCACTTTGAACATGAGTCAGAGCTCTAGTAATTCATTAGCCATAAGTTGCAAACCAAAAATTATAAAAATAAATAAAATAAAACACAATTGCCAGGATGCTTAAACTTGTATTAAGGCTAAGACGAAGCAAAAAATAAAACTTTTTTTTCGCCCCTGCCTGCTTTTTTTCCCCCAGCTTTTTTTCCTTTTCTTAGTAATCAAACATTTGAAATAAATGTTTATTTTTCATGTTCTTCCCATTAAATTTGTAGCTATGTATGCACGTTTGCAATCCGTTGAAAAGCATCACAGCCATGGGCGTCGCCCGGATTTTTTCTAGAGGGGGGCAAAAAAAAATTTTGCCAAAAAATGCTTGTATTTTTCAACACATTCTTGATTTATCAGTTTTAGAGGAACTCATTAAATTTACACCATTTCTTTTCTTTTTTTCTTTTTTTCAAGTGCCTTGCCCCCTCGCGACGCCCATGATCACAGCTTAAGTGGATGCAAACGTATCAACAAAAGAGGCGAGAAAATTGAAGAATCCACCCTGGAAAATTATCCATCTTGCAAAAAAGCTGCCATTTCCCTTTTAAAAATACCGAACGAGAATTTCAAGAAACTACTTGTTTAGTTTTTACTTGGCCAATAATTTCAACTCGGTTTAATGAGGATCAACTTAAATTGTCTGTTAACAAATTTTAGTTGTATGAAATTTGAATAGAAAAAAATATATGAGTAGAACTGCAGGCCCTTAAGATCTTGCCTTTGTATTCATATTAATTAAACCTTTCCTTGTTCCGTCTCAGTTAAATGTGTTTCCAAATTAAGACGTAAATCAACCAAACTACGCGTCTCATGAGTTTCTTTCAATGAGTGAGTCTTTTTGCAACTGAATTTTACTTTTTGGTGGCAGAAAAGTTCAATAAAAACATTTTCAGTGACTTGTCAGAATGTTGTCAATGGTTGAAATGTGTACATTTGCCATCGATTGATATCTCGTGGGACTTTGCTCTGTGTAAGGGTTTTTTTGGGGGGGGGGTCTGGCTTAATGGTTTTAAAATGAAATGGATTAAAGTAGTCCTAACTCAGCTGCATGAATAAAAGTGGGAAATGCTTTTAAAAACGAATTTTTTGATTGTTCCGGTTATTTCAAATTATTTCAATTCAATTAACGTTAATTTGTTTCCCTTTAAATGCATGAAGGAACGGAACAAGTAGTCTGGGGAGGTGGGGGCGCAAAAATAATACGGAGAACGGTAGGCCTTTCGAGGTGATAGAGGGCGCACTACATGTACATCAGCGCGAAAATCATCCTTCATTCCTTGTACAAGCTGACAAGCGGCGGGCGTTAAAATGTTTAATCTTTTTAATCCAGAACAGGAAAGAAAGTTGCATCCTGACGCCACTTTTTTTTCATAATATGTTGTCTCAATGAAGGTGAGTCAAGGGGAGGGGGGCACAGGCGATGAAAGCACAATCACACGACGGACTAATTATTGCAAAATAAATTTGGCTTCACTTCAGCATGTTGGTACAGACTACAGTGCTACTGCTAGCCCCATTTTCTTCCTCAATCATGTCCATGGTTTACTGTACTCCTAGAACTATGAGGCTCCGCGTGAGCGGAGCCTCATAGAGTCAGAAGCCCGCAAAATTGCTGTCAACACAAAACACTAATGCTAATTAAGTACAAAAACGTCCATTCCAAATAAGCCATTTCAAACTCCGTACAATACCTCATGACATACTCGTTATGTGCAATCGGTGGATTCTGTCTGTTTTCGGCAAAAATGATGAAAAATATGCCCTTTCAACCTAACAATTGTATCGAGCACGCGCGCTGATATCGCAGTCATTTTCGGGTTCGATCGCTCGGAGCGCGCCGCGGGGGGTATGGTGTAGGAGCGGATTGATAGTACGCGCATGCGTACAAGTGCAAGTACGTACCCCCCGCGGCGCGCTCCGAGCGATCGAACCCGATAATGACTGCGATATCAGCGCGCGTGCTCGTTTCAAGTGTTAGGTTGGCTCAGTGCGGAAAGGGCATATTTTTCATCATTTTGGCCTAAAAACAGACAGAATCCACCGATGTTTGTTTGGTGCACATAACGTGAGTATGTCATGAGGTATTGTACGGAGTTTAGGGGCAAACTGTGCAGCGGTTCTGTGGGAAATGGCTTATTTAGAGTGGACGTTTTTGTACTTAATCAGTGTTTTGTGTTGACAGCAATTTTGCGGGCTTCTGACTCTATGAGGCTCCGCTCACGCGGAGCCTCATAGTTCTAGGAGTAGGTTTACTGGACCAACTCTGTAAATAAAGGCCACACTTGGAACTTGGAACATGTACAAAAACATGTAGAACTTTGTCAAATTTTGATTTTCACATTTAGGCTTAGTTTGTAGTTTATTTTTGCCTTTTTCAGATGTCTATTTTTCGTGAAATTTCATGTTGAAATTTTGATACGCTAACGTTGGCAAACGAAATCTGGAAATTTCATGAAAAAAAGACATCTGAAAAAGGCAGCAATTTTTGATTAGCTAATTAATACTAGTACTAGTAGTAATAGAACAATTATAGGTGAAACACTAGTATTGTGGAACAGGGTCTTAAACTTTACGAAGTGGCTATCATGGCTATCGTTACGGCAGCCGTTGTTTAGCGCCCTCTACGATACTTTTTTGATACGCACGCAGGTATATAATTATTTGGTTCCCCACGTTTTAGCGAGCAGTGCGACAGCTCAGTCGATAGAGGGTAGGATTTTGCACCGCGAGGTTGCGGGTTCGCATCTCAGTTTTGCACTCGAATTTTTTTTCCCTTTTCTAACCTGAGGCTTTGGAGGATTTTTTTTTAAAAGGGAAATAAAGTCCGAATTTCATAACGTTCAAATTCACTTTTTTTCCTTCTAATTTTATATTTTCTTCTCATGTTTTTATAAAAGTTGCAGTCTACCGTAACGACAGAAAATGGAAATTGCGTTACGGCTGTCGTAACAATAGCCACTGCGTTTGATTTTCACATTTAGGCTTAGTTTGTAGTTTATTTTTGCCTTTTTCAGATGTCTATTTTTCGTGAAATTTCATGTTGAAATTTTGATACGCTAACGTGGGCAAACAAATCTGGAAATTTCACGAAAAAAAGACATCTGAAAAAGGCAGCAATTTTTGATTAGCTTAATTAATACTAGTAGTAATAGAACAATTAATAGGTGAAACACTGTATTGTGGAACAGGGTCTTAAACTTTACGAAGTGGCTATCATTACGGCAGCCGTTGTTTAGCGCCCTCTACGATATTTTTTGATACGCACGCAGGTATATAAGTATTTGTTTCCACACGTTTTAGCGAGCAGTGCGACAGTTCAGTCGATAGAGGGTAGGATTTTGCACCACGAGGTTGCGGGTTCGCATCTCAGTTTTGTACTTGAATTTTTTTTCCTTTTCTAACCTGAGGCTTTGGAGGATTTTTTTTTAAAAGGGAAATAAAGTCCGAATTTCATACCGTTCAAATTCACTTTTTTTCCTTCTAATTTTATATTTTCTTCTCATGTTTTTATAAAAGTTGCAGTCTACCGTAACGATAGAAAATGGGAAATGCGTTACGGCTGCAGTAACAATAGCCACTGCATAAACTTTAAGTATATGATTACCAGAACATGTTTAATACCCAGTGATTGATTGAGAATGTAACACCATTTTGTTTATCATGCAGGAATGACACCAGTTTTTCTACCCAGGCCTATGTTGGTTGACTCAGTGAATCATGGACAGTAAAGATACTTCTCCATCAGCATCTGGTAAGTAGGGCCAGCAGCTGTTCACATTTCAAAGACTTTTCGGTGTAACTTGATAAGATGTGTAACCTTAAAGGGAATATACATCATTTGCTTTTGCTGTAATTTTCAGAAATGGATGGAATTGGGGGGTTGGAAATATATAGCAAATATAGTTACACTGGCTTTTTTGAGGTTTTGGGTTCGAAAATGCTATAAAAACCAAGAAAAACGATCATTTTCCTGTAGTCTGGTTCCCCGACTCCATATAAGAAGAAACAGAACAGTTTACATACATTTGGGAATTGTAAGGTTAGGGAACCATTCTAGCTGGCTCGTACCCATTCATAGGTTTGTAAGTGATTGCAAACAAGTGCGATGGTCAATTGGGGCCAGTATTTGAAAAAAAAGCCAGTTGTTTCCAACGCTGATCGGCCGATCAGCGTTGGAAATTGATACAAAAATACCACTTTTCTTGAAAATGACAATATACCAGGTGCCATGATTTTACAGGATGCTTTACACTGTCATTCACTAACAGTCCAGCAAGGTATTTTCAAAATGATTTGGTAGTTCTATTTTTTGATGTTTGCAAATGTTGTATTTTCCCTTTAATAAGTAACCTTGATACGACGTGTACGACAATAATAGAGAAATAGATCATAGCCTTCGTGACGGATACAGCAGCGGCATTGGTGCCCGCCCCCCCCCCCCTGCATACACCTACCCCTCCCCCTAGCAGTGACCTAAACGTTATCAAATTAGAAGATTTACTTCAGAGAGCCCTTTGCCCACCCTGTGACCCCCCTCCTCTCCCCCTACCCCCTCTCTGGATCCACCCTTGAGCCCAGCCATATTTTATAAATTCCAAAGATATATGAAAAGCCGAAACTGACATCAGAAAATCATGTCCAGGCCAGAATGAACATTTCACGATTGAAGAAATATTCTCTTGGCCGTCAACTACTAAATCATTCATAATTCAGAGTGTTGCATTTTTGAAATATTGGTTAACATTTTTTTTTCACCCCCCCCCCACACTAACAGATGTAGCCAGTGAGATTCTGGTGGACCAGTTCTCCGGGGAGGTAGCCAGCAACCTTGGCCATGATTGGTTGAAGCAGAGCGAGGAACCATTCATTTGTTCAACCTGTGGTCAAGCTTTTCCTTCACTAAGTGATCTTTGCGCCCATGAAGGGGTGCACACAGATGAGAAACCATTCATTTGCGAGACCTGTGGGAAAGCCTTTACTGAACGAAGTCATCTACAACAACACAACAGGATTCACACTGGTGGGAAACCATTTGTTTGTGAGACCTGTGGTAAAGCCTTTATTAAACGAAGTGAACTGCAACGACACAACATGATTCACACTGGTGAGAAACCATTTGTTTGTGAGACCTGTGGGAAAGCCTTTACTTACCAAATCCAATTAAACAGACACAACAGAGCTCACACTGGTGAGAAACCATTCATTTGTGAGACCTGTGGTAAAGCCTTTACTGAACGAAGTCATCTGCAACGACATAACAGGGTTCACACTGGTGAAAAACCATTTGTTTGTGAGACCTGTGGTACTGCCTTTACTCAGCAAGGTAGTCTGCGTCAGCATAGCAGGGTTCACACTGGTGAGAAACCATTTGTTTGTGAGACTTGCGGCAAAGCCTTCCCTCATAAAAGTACTCTAAATAAGCATGAGAGGGTTCACACTGGTGAGAGACCATTCGTTTGTGAGACCTGCGGTAAAGCGTTTACTCAGCAATGTAGTCTGCATAAGCATAGCAGGGTTCACACTGGCGAGAAACCATTTGTTTGTGTGACTTGCGACCAAGTCTTTTCTCATCGATGTACTCTAAACGTTCATGAGGGACTGCACACTGGTGAGAAACCATTTGTTTGTGAGACCTGTGGTAAAGCCTTTGCTCGGAAATATAGTCTTGGTCTGCATAGCAGGGTACACACTGGTGAGAAACCATTCAGTTGTGGAACCTGTGGGAAAGCTTTCATTGATCATTCTTCCCTAAAGACGCATCAAAGGGTTCGCGATGGAAGGAAACCATTTGTTTGTGCAACTTGTGGTGAAGCCTTTGCTCGGAAATGTGGTCTGCGTCTGCATAGCAAGGTACACGGTGAGAAACCATTCGTTTGTGAGACCTGTGGTAAAGCCTTTGCTCGGCAAAGTGTTCTGCGTCAGCATGGCAGGGTTCACAGTGGCGAGAAACCATTTGCTTGTGAGGCCTGTGGTAAAGCCTTTGCTTACCAAACTGATCTATACAAACATGAGAGGGTTCACACTGGTGAGAAACCGTTTGTTTGTGAGACCTGTGGTAAAGCCTTTGCTCAGCAAAAACGTCTTCGTCAGCATGTTAGATTACACACTGGCGAGAAACCATACATTTGTGAGACCTGTGGTAAAGCTTGCGCTGATCTGTTTACTCTTAGCAGACATGAAAGGGTTCACGTTGATAAGAAACCATTCATTTGTGAGACCTGTGGTAAAGCCTTCCCTCATAAAAGTATTCTTCACATTCATGAGAGAGTTCACACTGGTGAGAAACCATTCATTTGTGAGACCTGTGGTACTGCCTTTACTCAACAAGGTAGTCTGTGTAAGCATAGCAGGGTTCACACTGGTGAGAAACCATTTGTTTGTGAGTCCTGTGGGAAAGCGTTTGCTCAGCAAGATAGTCTGCATAAGCATAGCAGGGTTCACACTGGTGAGAAACCATTTGTTTGTGAGACCTGTGGTAAAGCCTTTTCTCGGAAATGTCATCTGCGTAGGCATAGCAAGGCTCACACTGGTGAGAAACAATTCATTTGTGAGACCTGTGGTAAAGCTTTCGCTTATCGTTCTGCTCGAAGCCGACATGAAAGGGTTCACGATGGCAAGAAACCATGTATTTGTGAGACCTGTGGGAAAGCTTTTCCTTGGCAAAGTGAACTTAACAGACATGAGATGGTTCACACTGTCGAAAAAGAATTTGTTTTGCACGGTTGGAAGTCCAGCAGTGAAGTTTTTTCCTCGACCAAGTCAGATGAAGACACATAAACAGGTCAAGATGGCTGATGATAAGCCATTATTTGTATTGAAAATAAACAAATATAATACTACTAATAATAATAAACTTTTGCAAAAAATTAAAGGAATTGCCTGGATGTTTAAACTTTGATTAAGGCCAAGTGGCCAAGTAAGTAAATAAACTAGTTTCTTGTCCCCTACCACTTCTTTTTTCCCCAGCCGCCTTCTTTTCTTTTTTAATCGAACAGTTGCAATATGTCTTCTTTTTTAAAGTTCTTCCAAGTGAATTTGTAGGTATGTATGCAAGATAACAATCAGTGCAGAAGCGTTACTGCTTGTTTGGTGACAATATTAAGGCAAGGAGCAACAAAATAGTCAAGAAAATGGAAGAATCCATCTTGGAAAATCTGCCATTTTGAGAAAAAAAACCTGCCATAGCCTTGAAAAAAAAAAAAGTGACAAGAAAGTTTTGTCTTATTTGAACTCTGGTGAAAACCATTTGTTTGCGATTCTTTTGGATGCAAAAGTATCAGCCGAAGAGACAAGGTAATGGAAGAGTCTATCGCTAAAAATCTGCCATCTTGAATAAATCAGGCTGCCTCCTTTTTTTATTAAAAGCCAGGATAAAAAAGTATTGGGTGTTTTACTCGGCCGAATGATTTCAACTCGGTTTATTGACGTTCAGATTTTATCTCTGCATTGTCTTTTAACAAATACTAGGTGGGTGGAATTTGAAAAAAACCCAACAAATTTGAGTATAATTTCAATCCTGTTACATATTGTCTTTTGTAATTCTTATTTGTAAGCTCCCTTTGACATTCTTCACCAAATTCTTTACTGTGCACATGCAGTGGCGTAACTACTAGGGTCAATTATTCGGGGGGGGGGGGGACATGGGGTGCATCCATTTTGCAAGGGGGCACTAAAGGAAATGATATGTCTCATTCCAACGGCGCTGTGTAATTTACTTAAGTGCAATCATTTTATGTAGTGTAGACATATTTAATAAATGTACAATTATAACATAAGGGAGTAGTTTGATTGTATCATTCAATCATTCTCCACCTGTGGATCAGATGCAAGATTGTGCAGTTTCCAGTGTTTGAAACCTTTCATTGTACTTTCTCAATTAAATGTGTTTCCAAATTAAGATGTAGAACCAGAATACGAGTCTCTGAGTTTCTTTCAATGAGTGACGCTTTTTACAATGAATTTTACTTTCTGGTGGCAGAAAAGATCAATAAAAAGATTTTCAGTGACTTGTCAGAATGTTGTCAATGTTTGAAGATTGTATATTTGCCATCGATTGATTTTGTAATAGCAGGACTCTGCTCTGTTAAACGTTTTTTTTTGTTTTTTAAGGGAGAGGGGGGGGGGAGGGAGGGTTTTTTGCTTAATATATTTACTATCTTGCCCTAGCTTGAAGTACTTTGATGATAATTTGAAAACGACTTGATTGTAGCCTTAAATCTGTAATAATTAAAATTCATTTTACCTTAAATTTATTCCCCAAATGCAAGTTGTTGCGGGGGGGGGGGGGGGTGAAAAATTAACACCGAGTATTAATGGTTGGCCATCGGAGTGATAGAGGGCGCACTTGCAGTGTGCATCAATATCCTTGCTTCATGCCGGTAAAATCCGACTCCTATGAATATCAGACCCATTTTTCCCTATTATTGGTTAATCCCTCGCCCCTGACAGGTCACTCTCCCGAGCTAGGCCGAAAGAATACATGTACCCCGCCCGCCATATACCCCACCTCGTAATTTTCGTATCCGGCCGGATACGCGGATACGGAGTCACGCTTGGATGCTCAACCAAAAATAAAGTCCACCCCATATCCTCGTCGCGTATCCACTTCCTGGCACCTACTAGTCCGGGTAACTTGGACCCAACTTATCGCCTTTTTTAACATTTGGACATGGTCTGGCGATAGTCATGATAGTAAAGTCCAAGCTAATACCGCGACCTAGACAACACAGTCCCAAACACCAACATTTTCCAACAAAAAACATTAGATTTCACCTTCAAAACGGCCTCCAAATTACTAGATATGCCAAGTAGACATCGATAATTAAGATGGTTGTACTGATCTTAAACACGTTAAATTTCCGATCGTGTTTAATGTTTCTTCTACATGCCCAGCGTACATTCGTCCCAGCGTTACATAAGATTACTAGCTATAGCCATATACACCGTCATATTCGCTCACAAAAACGATTCCATTACACTTACAAGTAATCATATTTATTTTCAGAAGTATAGCTAAACATTTAATTATAAACAAGACCGTGCGAAGCTTGAATTATTCTTTGACAAAATTAGTTTAGTACTATTTTGCTTGGTTTGTGATTCATCTCCTTTCACACAATATCACAAGAGGTGAACGATGTCATTCCCTGATCAATCTAGGGACGGGAAGAAGTTTTTACTGATTACTTTGTAAAATTAAGGTTTGTTTACCTTCTAGATTGTAATTGGTGTATGTTCAGGTTTTTAAATAAATATATCAATCATTTGAATGAATCTCCATACAATTTCTCGTGTGAGTGTTAATGTTCAGTTAAAAAAAATATGATGTCATTTTAGCATACTTTTAATACAATTATTCATTTCGTTGATGGAGTAATTCAGTGTGCTCTAATGACCAATGTGCCAAAAATGAAATGGCAATTTACTTACAATCATTTTTGGGAGGAGGGATTAAAAAAAATAAGGGAAAAGGAAAGGGGGGGGGGGTTTCTTGAATTTCGAAAATGCATAATAAGAAAGTGTATATCAAGAAAGTGTGGAAAAGCTGTTTGGAGGGATTGAGGGTAACTCTTCATCGTTCAGTTATTTTTTTTTAAAGATTGTTTTGGAGGAACGCTTGAACTCCCTTCTGTAAGAAAAATTTCACTCAATAATCCATTTTCCAAAGTAAACAGTGAAAGCACAATGCGCGTTTACCCGTCTGACAGTAAACGCGCCGCCATTGTTCGGCCGCGCATTCGTGCACAAACACGGCGCGATGTCCTATGGGTGCAGACCAGTAAATCGGTCGGAAATTGCCTGCGCCGGCCAAATCACGATTTGCATGCCATCAAAATCTTCGGTATTTGAGCATTCTGTGGGCCATGAACTTGAGGGTTTGTATAAAATATGGGTGGAAACCGTGCACAGGACTTGGAGCTTGCAGTTCTGTGTAATTTTGATGTAATTTGGACCCTAAAAGCGCTCTACTTTGCAATGGAGTGAAGGCATCGTTTTTCAAAATGGCGATGGGCTTCAGGACTATTTTCAGGGGTGATCATCTTCTGATGGAAATTTCTCCTAAAAGTCATCAGTTGACCCCCCGAAAATTGAAAACAAAATGAAAGATGATGAAATAAGCTTTAATTTGATGTGTGTCTCGAACACCTTGGAGAGTTAATTGTGAGTATTTTCCCCGAATTTTTGAAGTGGGAGCATTTACCATTGGGGTCTATGGAAGTTTATTTACTGGTCTGCTACCCTATCCAGTCTGTGTATATGGAAATCAATGGTATCGACCACTGATCTTTATTATAGAGATCAGTGGTATCATCATCATCTCATCTAGGCGCTTGCGTCAAGTTGATCTGACATCGCGCACTCTGTAAGTGTTCTCCACTGTTCTCTGTCTGATGCCACGTGCCACGTCCATCGATCCTTGATGTTGACCCCCGTGGTTGTCAGGTCCTTGTTTACTCTCTTCAGCCACGTGGTTCGTTGTCCCCCTCTTGGTAGCTTGTCAAGTTCTTGCGGATTGCCTCTAGAAGTGCTTGCTTGGCAGGAGCTTCCTCGGGTAGTCTCAGGAGATGGCCTGTCCACCTAAGACGTCTTCGGGTAATGGCAGTACTCCAAGGGATCTCGTTGGTTCTCCTGTACAGTTCTTTATTGGTGATCTTCTTGGGCCATTTTATATTGAGGATTGAACGCAAGAGTCTTCTGTGAAATGCATCAATATTCTCTTCTAGTGACTTAGTCAATGTCCATAGTTCGCTGTTGTATAGGAATACAGATGCTATGAAGGCGCGGAATGTTTTGAGTTTCGTGTTGTTTGAGATTGCATCACTGTTCAAGACATTCCTGAATTTGTTGAAAGATACCATCGAAAGTATTTTCCTCCTGGTAATATCTTGCTCAGTGTCGAGAAAAGATCCCAAGTATTTGCATTTCTTCCAACTGGTGTTGCTTCCGTTTCTACTGAATAGGTGTTTCTCTGTCTTAGACGTGTTTACTGTGAGGTTTCGCTCTTTTAGTACCTCAGGTGCAATTCCTCTCCACAGTTGCTATCGGGTGGATATTGTTACTTGCCCAAGTGATGTCATCAGCATACTGTAATCCCATCTCAAAGTATGCTGGCGGGCAAATGGCGTAGCTGTGGTTCTCGAGTTCCACAGGAAGGGATTGGGACTGTGTCTGCGTGCAGTAATTGTGATCTTGAAGAGTGAATGGTGTCTCGGGTGTTTCCGGGTCAAGTTGTCTCAGTGCTTTTGCCAGGTATAGAGTGAAGAGAATGGGACTGAGGCAGTCTCCTTGAGGCACGCCGATGTTGGTTTTGAAGGGCTTACCCAAGACAGTTCCCACTCTGACTTGCAATCGAACGTCTCTAAGCAAGATTGCCAGTAAGTGGAGTTCGTCTTGCTCTAGTATCTCTTTAAGATCCTCAAAGAGAACCACTCTCCTCACCGAGTCAAAAGCCTTTGACATGTCGAGCAGCAGTAGGTGAAGTTCATAGCTATCGGCTGTGATGGCCTTCTCTGCTAAGATCTTTAAGGCAAAGACCTGCTCAGTGGTGCCTCTGCCGTGTTGATAGGCTGCTTGGGAAGCTGGTATGTGGTCGTCTAATCTGTCGGCGATTCTCTTCGTCAAACAAATGGCCATTATTTTCCGGATAATTGTCAGAAGAACGATTGGCCTTATGTTCACTGGGGGTCCCTTTGGTTTGCCTGGCTTAGGAAGAGGAACGAGAATACCTTCTTTGATGTCGTCAGGGTAGATGCCAGTGCTAGCGGTTTCATTCAGAGTTCTGGCAATTTCTTGAGCAATCATCTCGGGTCCATACTTAAGCAACTCGGCACTGAGATTATCTTTTCCAGCACTTTTGCAATTTTTTAGTGATTGGATCGCCTTTTTGACTTCTATCTTGGTGAAGGGTTTGCTCATCATCCGTGGTGGAAATTCTTCAATTATAGCTTCGACAATAGTGGTATCGACAATACCGTTATCTTGTCGCGCATTCTTAAGAATGTGCGCTCCATCTGGAAGAGTTATTTTTTGCGAAGATTGTGCAAGGATCCAGTTGCACAATCATAAGAATGTGCACGCGCATTCTTAAGAATGCGTGATTTTCAAGAAAGCGCACAACAAATAAGCCATTTGCGTGTTAAATTTGAATAAAATCTGGAACGCTGACTTAATACAATGCTTTGCACGTTTTAACCTAGCATTTTCCGGACCAAAGAGACTGTTACTATATCACGTGATTCGATCGGGGCAAGCCTTATGCTAGCAACCCCCAGCTCCGGCATGGTCCGGTGTCTTTGTGCCATTCTCACCATTGTGAACGATGTATTGGTGCTGAGCGTCTCTTACGTAACTATGCAAGAGCTTGCCCCGAATCATGTGATTTGCAACAACAGTGTCTTTTGTCTGGAGAATTCACAGTTAAAATGTGCCAAGCATTCTGAGCAAGTCATTGTACCAGACGTTTTTCAAATGTAAATTCCAAAGGGTATATATAGGCATAGGTTACACGCAAATGGCTTATTCCAAGCACTTGAAACAGTTAAAACCGCTGCATCTGCAGGTAAGTTGGAATTAAGTTGCAGCTTAAACTGATGAAGTTTCTAAGACCTAGTAAAACAAATTTTATTGAATCAATCTGCAACACTGTATCAGTTTAGCTGTTTGAGTTTAATTATTTGAATTTATCTATAGCAAAATTTTCTAATCTGTATCTGTACAGCAACTTATCACATTTTCGTGTGGGTGTCAGGTCAACTCCCCCCCTGGCCGACTCGCCCCTTACCGACTCGCCCCTTACTGACTCCCCCCCTAGCGGAAGCACCCTATAGATTTGTGTGTTGGGCACACTTCCACTTTTGTACTGAGCATCACATTTTGTTACCATTGTAGTAGATTTGTTGCAAAAATATTCCGTACACTTGTGGGGCTAATGAGATGATCACTTTAATTGCATACTATGGAATAGATCTGATTGGTTGTATATGTCTCCCTGATAAGTGCTAAAGATTTGCATGTATCTGTTTTAGATAATGCTGATATTTCTGACCATGTTGGGCCAGCAAATAAAAATTTTCCCAAATCAGTTTCTTGGATCCCCCTTTTGTTACACTTGGGAGAATTGTGTGTCAATATAGAAGTAAATCATTATTTTGTTTAGTTAAACCATATTGAAGACCTGAACTTATACTTTAATAGGTACAGTGCAGTCATAAAACGGTGTAGGCCTATGCGAGCATGTTGATTGCAATTAAAGAAATGTTGTTCTTCGTAATGAGCAAATCGTGATGATAAGGGCGGTCCAGGGGGCCAAAAGGGGCCATCCCCCCCCCCCAAAAAAAACCAAAACCATTTTTTTATGTGACGTCGTAATAAAGGCAGGCAATGAGTACACCACCATCTTTTCCTTAAAAAAACATCGGTTAAAATGGTCAGAAATTGCCTCAAATCGCACCACAGAGCATCTCGAATCCAAATTTTTTTCCGGGGCCCTTAAGCGGGCCCCGAAGCCCAAGCCGTAATTTTTGGACCCACTTTTTTGGGGGGGACCAAAATTTCTTTGCCCCCCCCCCAAAAAAATTGTGTTCTGGATCCGCCCTTGCGTGATGATGTGTCACTCATGTGACTATAATTAGTTTTATATCAGTGGTCATTTCATAAAACGGTGCCTTGTCCTTGGCCTTGGCCTTGAGGGTTGAGCCTTGGCTTTGGCCTCGAGGCTTGATGGTCTTGATGTATATTTGAAAAATCAAATCGTCCTGCTGCATTTAAAAAGCATAACATAACTTTTAGAAAACCTTTTTCTTTGCGAAAAGAAAACTTTTTTATGCACGTCCAAATAAAAGTCTTTGAGGTGACTAAGCGAATGGAGTTAACGAATTTAGGGAGTTGTTCCAGATATCGGATTTTCCCCGTGCGTTATGTGGAGGGCAAGGCATTTTTGTTTGAATTGTTGTTATTTACCTTGGGCCAGCCTTAAAGCTATATAGTCCATCATTTGCAGCTATCCAAAAAGTAACTGACGTAATAATTGTTGAAAAAACAGGTTGAAGGATAAACTAAATTATTCTCCTCCCTTGAAATGCAAAACTGCCCCTCAAAAAGATGCCCCGCTCGCATTCAGAAGATTGTTTGACCTTTGCGACTGGGCAAACGGTGTTCCCCGACACTGTCTTTAATTTTTTTTTTTCACGATGTCCCCGTACTGTGCATAATTTTCCAGGGGGCGAGTCGGTCAGGGGGCGAGTCGGTCAGGAGGCGAGTCGGTCAGGGGGCGAGTCGGCTAGGGGGCGAGTCAGGCAGGGGGCAAGCTTGTGAGGGGCGAGTCGGTCAGGGAGGGAGTCGGTCAGGGGGCGAGTCGGTAAGAGGCGAGTCGGCCAGGGGGCGACTTGACCTGCAATCTTTTGTGTGTAACATCTGTGCAGATAGTTAACGGCAGAAAAGATGGCCACAGGAGACCTGAAAAACAATTTAAGACGTCTGCAGAGCAAGGTGAAGCTCATCAACTATCCCAAGGATATGGACATGAAAGGGTCTGTATAAATTAAGAGTCAAAATTATTCCTGGGAATGTTGTGATTGTTTGGATTTTTGTGCAATCCTCAAATTAAATTGTTTTGACTTTAGTTCAATCGCTGAATGATGACAAATTTGTTTTGTACAAACTCCATGATCACGAAGGTACGCTTTGGAGGATGGATATTTGAACCAAACATGCCATCCGCATTCAGTTCCACACATGACGTAGCGAGCCTGTCCCACAAAAACACTTAAACTTCATGATTCACAATCAATATTGTGGTTTCCTACAATTAAAATAATCACTAGTTCTTCTTTTTTTATCATTTTATTTTTGTTTTGTTTTCAGAGTTTCCACAGGTTTAGCCCAGGCGTTTCTTCCATTGTTGCATTACACCTTACTGGATTTCTCCCGTCCAGTGGCTGAGCACATTGTCAACAATAACATTGAGCTATATGGCAAGAGTGATGATCAATTCATGGAAGCCGTCTACAAAGTGAGTTGTCTGTCACCCAACTACCAAGTCTCACTCTCAATGGGCTCCGTGCATGAACAGAGAGAGCGTTTTTTAACCACTTTTGAAAGCCCCGTGGACAGGACACCATATATGTAGTGCGAAGTACGCATGACTTATTTTATCGTGAATGTGCACAAAGTCATAGTCTTCGCGTGAACGTCAGCCATTGTTGGCAATGCTTTCGAATGTCCCTCCCAGTGGTCTGCCCAAACTCTCCCCTTCTTCCCGTTGAGGGGGTACTCAATTGTGCACAGGGCAGAGTTGCTGACTCGAGTCATGTGACTTGGACTCGAGTCGGACTCGAGTCGCCATTTTTGTGACTTGTGACTTGACTTGTAAATACCAGCTTTGACTTGTGACTTGACTTGGACTTGCAAACAATGACTTGTGACTTGACTTGGGATTGCAAAAGATAACTTGTTACCAACTCAAGTCAGACGCTAAGTCTGCTGTTTGTTATCCGACAGGTTCTTTTAGCTTATTACAGCTGGACAAAATAATGTGCAACTTGACGTGTTCTTGGACAAAGATACTTGTGACTTGACTTGTGTTTAGACCAAATGACTTGTGACTTGACTTGTGACTGGAACTCATGACTTGTGACTTGACTTGGACTTGCAAACAATGACTTGTGACTTGACTTGGACTTGCAAAAAATGACTTGCTGCCACCTCTGGCACAGAGCCCATTATAACAAAAGCAGTCTTTGAATTTATTCACAATTGATCAGTAGTCTTTGAGAGCTGCCTTTCCTCAACATGACTGGCCAATTGACGTCTATATTTAGATTTGTGAGATTGTTTTCACAAAAGTGTCAGTGGCTGGAACTCAATTATTTAAAAAAAATTCATTTGAACTCCAACACAAGCTAGTAAACTGTATGAACCGGATTAAGTTAACTCGACCTCTATTTGATAATATTTCCTATTCCTATTCAGGTTCTCCGAGATATTTTTCAATACAAGCCTTCCATTACCAGACAGCAGTTCTTCAGTCACCGCTTCGCCGAGCATAAAATCATCCTAGTGGTTGATCTGATCCGAATGGTTAAGGAAAAACACAAGGAACTGACCAAAGGAAGTCCAGGTGCCACACATGCGCCTGGAAGCCTTGCTAGATTGCGTGCTACACCAAGTAGAAGTATGTGTAGACGTTCAGTAAATCTGAGATCTGTATCCTGCAAATATACAACATGTTTCAAATATACAAGTGTACTATGGACTAGCAGTCAGTGTTACAGTAATAACAGCTTGAACAGAGCACTATGTTCAAAGTGATGGTAACCTTGACCTTATAACGCATTGAAATCGCAACACTGCATTGCAATATTCCCACAGAAATGTTTCTGACAGCATCTTCTAGCGAGGCAACCGTCTTCCTGCCAACTACTACAGAAACATCTAAGATCACTGAGAAAGACACTGGGTACCATACCGCCGAGACCTCGCCAACCATCAAGACTCCTGATAACCAGGTGAGAGTTCAGCAAAGCAGGCTTGAAATTAGTCTCACAATGGCAGGCCATTTAATGACCTATGTCGTAGGGGTCAACCAAATTTAAATATTTGCGCGCTTACCAATAGGATGAAGCGTTAAGCATGACACATGAATGTGTTAGAGAAGTAGGCCAATCGAATTATAGGGGAGGCGACACAACCATGGCACAAAGCAACCAAATTCACAGCATTCCACCCTCAATTCAATATGTTCATAAATGTTCTTTTGGCCATAAAAAAGATCAGGCTAGGTTAAAATTGACAAGCTCTCCTAGCCTATACAGTGAATATATTATGGGTCCCTCTAGTCTATAAGCAGCAAGTCTGTAGCTATTTTAAAAATCTGAATACATTTTAAAACGTATTGCTATTCCAAGTTCCTCAGTTTTGGCAGATTTAGTTGCTATTTGCTTACTATTTCTGTGATTAGATTTCTGTTAATGTAATCCAATGCAAAAAGTCAAGGATATTTCATGGAAAAAAGTATCTTCAAAAGTTTGAAGTTGCCAAAACAATCTTTTTGAAATCTCACATTAATAGTTCACCAAAACGAGAAAATGTGCAGTTAGCGTCAAATTTGAAAATTGAGGTTTTGCTTGTGTGATTCTTTTCTTTGCCTTACTCCAGAGTGACACGGATCTAGAAGAGAGCCCTGTCATCCAGGCTCTCGTCAAGCGGATTGTACATTTGGAGGACCAACTGACTGAGATGTATGAGGCACAGGTGGAGAAGATGCAGAGTGATATGCAGGCACCTATGGTGCTGGTGCTGGTGCTGATGCAAAATACTATCATGATATATATACTAGAGAGAGAGGTAAGTGCTGCTGCAGTTCAGGTTAGGCTGCTGCTGCTGCTGCTGGTGCCGTTTTGGATCACCGTCTCCCTGTAGGACAGTGCAGTTGCAGTCTTTTCTTATTTTTGCTGCTGCAATGCTTATACATGTAGCTATGTTTAATAGCATACTACCAGGAATCAAGTAAATTGCTGTAGTTGCCAGACAATTTCTTGGCTTGTTTCAAACAGCAATTCATTAGTTAGAATTTTGTTTTGATATTTCAGGTACCAACTGAGCCAGCAGAAGTGCTGACACAGGGCCTAGCTCAGGGTAGGTCTGAAAGTTCATTTTTAGAACATCAAAATGATGCCAGCTTTCTTTTAGTATATGTATTTGTAAAACTCTGTACAGTAAATACACTAAGTAGTTCTTTTCTGACCTATTTTTATTTTAATTACAGATTTAGCTACGGCTTTGTTGCATCTGGTCAGAAGACGCCCAGAAGACATACCTCTACCCGACTCACCAGCCATCCCACGAACCCCCAACCACACCCCACTCAGCAAATGCTGGCAATGATTAGCCTGTCCGATGAGTCACCCGAAGAAGACTAGCTTAACACAGTGGACAGAGAGGTGAAGAATTGACCGGAATATATAAAGAGTACTTTAAAGAAAACAAGTAGAATATGTGTGCTTAAAGATAAAGAAATATGCGTGGCTTGAGCCAAGGTAATGAACAGA
Organism: Patiria pectinifera; assembly: GCA_029964075.1. Taxonomy (NCBI): domain Eukaryota; kingdom Metazoa; phylum Echinodermata; class Asteroidea; order Valvatida; family Asterinidae; genus Patiria; species Patiria pectinifera. The sequence goes on from CM057145.1 coordinate 16,138,206, forward strand.
TTGAACCATTTGCAGTTAAGCTAAGAAAAGAACACCAATTAACAAAGTTTTGCTTCGCCAAAACAAACCTGTTTACAAGCTTAAAAACATTTTGCAGTGTAAATATTTGCCGACCTATTTATGTTCTGAAAAATTATGAAAAAGTTCTCTGCTTAGCAGATGCATACGATATTGCCTTAGAATGTGAAATGTGTTTGTTTCTGCTTCTAAAAAGCCAAGATGTTGTATTCCCTTATAAATATGTATTTAAAAAGTATAAAACAGGGGAAATCAAAATTAAAATGCTTATAAAGACTACTTTATTATAGTTGATTTCAACAAAATAACACGATTTAATTAATAAAAAGGGAAACATTTAAAAAATAAACCTAATCCTAGAATCAGCAATTCAGAAACAATTCAACACTTAAATCGGATGATATAAAATTAAGATTTGTATTTTTTGGTGTTTGTTTATCGTGGTGTTTGTTTATTGAAAGATGTTAAGATATATTTAATTTAAAATATTTGAAATTCTTTTGTTGATGAACAGAAAGTTTTGTAAGTGTTGCGTTCAGTGTAAGCACACTGGAAAATAAGTATATGTTAACGGGATGCTCTGCACAGATGTTTTTTTACAGAAGCAAAATTGTCAACTTTGTGACTTAAGAATTATATTTTTGCAGAGATGAAGACTTTACAAAAATAAATGTGTGTTTTGCAAATGATGTGTTTCGTTTGTTTCTGTTTAAATAAAGCATAACATGACTGATAAACCATTGCCTTTCAAATTTAAATTTCCATCTTCATCAGTAAAATGGAGGGGGGAAAAGCAATATATAAGAAAAACTGTTTGGAGTTTTGTCCAGCAAGTTCCTTGATAAATATCCCATGTCAATCCTACACAAACCCACATGATAAAAAACATTCACAAGCTTCTGATTTTGGACTGCAGCAATTCCCTCAGTCTTTTCCAATTCTCTGTGTCCAATCAAACGGCTTCCACCATTCTCCAAACTGCAACACCTTACGGCGTTCAAGTTGGTCGTCAAAGTTCTGTCGATGGGGTCGCCTCCATAACTGGGGTTCAAGGTCCATCATTCCACCGATAATCTCCTGTTGGCATGGGAACCAAAAAAGAATTGTATAAAAAAAGACAAAACTGTATAAGCTTGTGCTTTAACAAATGATTCATATGTTTTAACACGAAGACTATCAAAATCCATTTCAAATTTTCAACTTGCTCTGTCATTGATATGTCATTGATCTCGACAGCCAAAAAATTATTGGACTCAACTATAAAGTAAAACAGGCATCCATCTCAGAAAATGTCCGTTACTTTTTGTTTATCTTTCCAAAGTAGTGAGGAAACACTTTCTCATCTTCAATAACATGAGCAAAGCCTCCATCTAACCCAAAGTCCACGCTGAAATATGGGAATCCTTGTGGTATCTGAGGAGGAACAGAATAAAATCAAAATTCAAAAATTATTAATTCTTAAAGATTAATGAGACACTACAAGTAAGTTTTCCACACCACCTTTCCCATCATTAAAATTTTACCCTTCAAAAATTTGATGACCTTTTATCTGTCCACCTGCTCAAACATTTATGGACTTCTTTTTAGATTATTTCTCTCTCAACTCACGCTTTTACGGATATCCTTCTTCCTAGTGTCAACCAGTTTCTTGTTCTGGGACCACTCTGACTCTGATTCCTGGATGGCTTTCTGTGAGGAGAAGAAAAGCAAGTCAGGGAACAAGACTTCACAACAAAAATAATCACCCCAGACCTCATTCGACAATGCCACATTAATATAAAAATGTTTTCATCCTTCATGACATGATAACATGAACATCAATACCTTGAAGTATATCGGAGCCATGTCTCCAATCTCCTTAGGCAATGGAACACAGTGGGTTCATGCACGTCTCCAAGAAAATGGCGTCTCTGTCTTGTGATCCTCAAACATCTTGGTCAGACCTTTGCGATAAATCTATAATGATGATATCAAGATAATGATGATAAAGAAGAGTATACATACTTAAGAGTTCTTGCTATTATTATTGAATGATGCCAAGTTTAACCCATTAAGCATTAACACTGCCAATTCAACATGTCTTATGCCTCAGTGACGGATCCACTGTCTCTCTTAATGGCGCACACAGAAAATCTAGATTAGTCGAGAAAATGATGGAATAGAAATTGTGTTGGGATCATCTGACAATAAAGTACAACATTTCTGCTGACATTTTGCTGATAACAATACCTGCACTTCGTTCCACACGTCTTCATCCAGCACAGTGCTAGCCACTGTATGCTGCATGGGTACGATAAGACAATGGCCTTCAGTCAGAGACTGGGTGGCTGGCAGACACAAGTACACCTGAAACAACATTAAAACCAAAACAAAACAAGTCATTCATTGCAAAGTTATACTGGAAAATCTGTTGTTTTATTGACTAGCCATACACAGCTTAACAACATAGGCAATAAGGCAGTACAGTAAGATCACACAGTTTCAAGTTCTGCAGGGACTGATGGAAGATCCTATCACATTTTAATATCATGTTATGTTGTTGTTTCAATTTTGAAATGAATGCAATATTTTGAGCCATAACTTTTAGCTAAAAGTCTAACTGCATCCAAAACAGTTTTTATTAAAGGATATTTCACTTCATGTAAGTACAAAACACAAACTATAAACCAAAGAAAGGTTATGGATGTATTTCCTTTCCTTTCAATATAACAAAAGCGGAGTATTACTTTCTCTTAAAGGAATTACCTTGATTCCCAGCGCAATATGATGAGGTGTTTCTGCATCTCGGGACTATCCAGACAGAATGGACATTTAGACATGGAGGCAGCCATCTTACGATGCTGACTGATTGCCACTGCCTTCTGTCTCTCCTCCTCCTTACTATTAGATGTCTTCTGAGCAGCAGTCGATACAAACATGTCATCCAGGGTGTGGTCGTCGGTAAGCTTCTTGAGGGCCTGAGAAAATAAGTCAGATCATTGACAAAGGTACTAGCTGCGGTCATATAATTTATGACAACTTCACTTAAGACACATCTGATTACTTGTTATATGGGAAATCCAGTTGGTACATTGTTACTTGGGAAATTCTTAGATGCATTACTGGAGATGCAAAACACAATAAGACAAATATTTGACTGAAGTGGTACCTTGTTGGCTACTTTGTTGAAGAGACGAAGCTGATCTTCACCCGATGTCATTCTTTCTTTTCTCACCATGTCCCTCAGGTCCTGCTAGTCATCGTCGGCAAAGTACCTCTCCCTCTGCCCGTCCCTGTCATGAGTGATGATCTGCCAAACAGATCAATCATATACATATGTACTTGTTTCTGAAAGTGATCCAATTCTTGTCCAATTTTGTTTAGGGGTCCTAAATCTGTTTTGTGTTGCCTTGTATTATCATTTGAAACATTTGATGTAAAAGTCTTTCCTCTCTTTTTTCTCCTAGTTCCAGAATACCAGGTTTTAGTTCCCATTAGAGTTTTAATTTATCTTGGTTCTTTCAATTTTTCAGCTTGGATTGGATACAGGAGCTTACAATGTGTGAACCTAATTCAACAAAATCTATGGTGAATCTCAGCATACTGACAAGATTTACTGAGATAAAACCAATTCTCTGTAAAAAAAAAAAAAAAAAACTCAGCATCCACACTTCTGAACTAGTGTAAGATTCTTTCTGGATTCATAAAACTCACATTCTGTTTCTTTGTCCTCTTCTTGCCCTTGTTACTATAGACCGATACCGGATTGTTCCGGTAGCGGCCAGCTCTGACCGGTTCTATCCACTCTGGTTAGTACCACTTCCTCATCATCTGAAGATCCTCTTCCTGTCTTCCCCTTACTACTTGATGGGCGTGGCTGGGCGGGGCCTTTCATGGCTTGGTTGGCTTTAGCTTGGCGAGACTCTTCTATCTGTGCCTTCAATTTCTTTGCAAGATCCTTAAGAATAAGCAAATATTTGTACGTGATTTTTTAGTTATTAATGAAAGTCAAAATAACTGTTTTACGACAATTCTTCAGATTAATCAAAAATCAGAAAGGAGGAAATTTACCTCATTTCCCATGAGCTCTGCTTTGACAATCTTAGCTCCGAGTTGGTTCATCTCCGCTTCACTGAGAATTTTTGGGGGAGGGGAAGGGCTTCGCTCACTCTCCGTGTCACTACTACTGTCACTCTCAGACCCAGAAGATGAGGACTCACTTGAACTTCTTTTCTCAGGATTCTGTGATTCAGTAGATGTCTCAGTGTTGTTGTTTTTTTCCAAGCTGGAGTACTTGAAGATGATTTACAGTGAAGCTTTTTCCTCGACCAAGTCAGATGAAGACACATAAACAGGTCAAGATGGCTGATGATAAGCCATTATTTGTATTGAATAGTATATTTGTAACAAATATAATACTACTACTAATAATAAACTTTTGAAAAAAAATAAAGGAATTGCCTGGATGCTTAAACTTTGGTTAAGGCCAAGTGGCCAAGTAAGTAAATAAACTAGTTTCTTGTCCCCTACCACTTCTTTTTTTTCCCCAGCCGCCTTCTTTTCTTTTTTAATCGAACAGTTGCAATATGTCTTCTTTTTTAAAGTTCTTCCAAGTGAATTTGTAGGTATGTATGCAAGATAACAATCAGTGCAGAAGCGTTACTGCTTGTTTGGTGACAATATTAAGGCAAGGAGCAACAAAATAGTCAAGAAAATGGAAGAATCCATCTTGGAAAATCTGCCATTTTGAGAAAAAAAACCTGCCATAGCCTTGAAAAAAAAAAAAGTGACAAGAAAGTTTTGTCTTATTTGAACTCTGGTGAAAACCATTTGTTTGCGATTCTTTTGGATGCAAAAGTATCAGCGGAAGAGACAAGGTAATGGAAGAGTCTATCGCTTAAAATCTGCCATCTTGAATAAATCAGGCTGCCTCCTTTTTTATTAAAAGCCAGGATAAAAAAGTATTGGGTGTTTTACTCGGCCGAATGATTTCAACTCGGTTTATTGACGCTCAGATTTTATCTCTGCATTGTCTTTTAACAAATACTAGGTGGGTGGAATTTGAAAAAAACCCAACAAATTTGAGTATAATTTCAATCCTGTCACATATTGTCTTTTGTAATTCTTATTTGTAAGCTCCCTTTGACATTCTTCACCAAATTCTTTACTGTGCACATGCAGTGGCGTAACTACTAGGGTCAATTATTCGGGGGGGGGGGGACATGGGGTGCATCCATTTTGCAAGGGGGCACTAAAGGAAATGATATGTCTCATTCCAACGGCGCTGTGTAATTTACTTAAGTGCAATCATTTTATGTAGTGTAGACATATTTAATAAATGTACAATTATAACATAAGGGAGTAGTTTGATTGTATCATTCAATCATTCTCCACTGGTGGATCAGATGCAAGATTGTGCAGTTTCCAGTGTTTGAAACCTGTCATTGTACTTTCTCAATTAAATGTGTTTCCAAATTAAGATGTAGAACCAGAATACGAGTCTCTGAGTTTCTTTCAATGAGTGATGCTTTTTATAAGTTTGAATGTTGCTCTCTGTTGGCAGAAAAGATCAATAAAAAGATTTTCAGTGACTTGTCAGAATGCTGTCAATGTTTGAAGTTTGTATATGCCATGATTATCAATTGATTTTGTAGTAGCAGGATTCTTAAGGTTTTTTTTAAAGGGGGGGGGGGTTTGCTTAATATATTTTACTATCTTGCCCTAGCTTGAAGTACTTTGATGATAATTTGAAAGGACTTTTGTGATTGTAGCCGGTAATTTGTAACTATTAAAATTCAATTTACCTTCAATTTGCTCCCCTTTTATGATGCAAGGGGGCAAAATTAGCACCGAGTATTAATGGTTGGCCATCCGAGTGATAGAGGGCGCACTTGCAGTGTGCATCAACCATAGACATAAAGAACCTTCTTTATGTCTATGGCATCAACCATCGGAAGGTTGTAAATAGCAAAAAAATTAGTACAGTTTCTACTATATAGAGGCTTAATGTCAGGCGTGCGTGCGTATACGACAGTTGACATTTTCTTGTAATCCAGAACAATTGGACAACAATGCCAACACTTCGTTATGACGTGCTGTAGCGCTGAACATTGTACCAGTTGCATTTGGCAGTTTGGAAGAAATCAACTGAAAATGTAAGTGAATACACTCGAGGAAAAAATGTTATAACCTGTTAACGTGGCGTTGTGTTCTCTAACGTGGCTTACCTAGACCAGGGCCCAATTTCATAGAGCTGCTTAAGCAGAAAATTTGCTTAAGCACGAAAAAACATTGCTTAGTAAAATTAAGTTACCGGCCAAAACTCCATGTGATGTACATTGCTTCTGACTGGTATTTAGCTGTTGTTTACTTACTTAGAATAACAATAGCATGGAGTTTTGGCCGGTAGCCTGATTTTATTAAGCAAGACGTTTTTGTGCTTAAGCAAATTTTGTGCTTAAGCAGCTCTATGAAATTGGCCCCAGGTGGACTCCCTTTCCTCCCTACGTAACGGAGGGAGTCCAGGGTATGAAGTGCTCCAAACCGGGCGAAACAATTTATGACCAGTATTTTCAATATTTTTACCTTGTTGGAGAAGCCAATTTTTACGTCGTAGTATTCTATGTATCCTTATCTATTGGGCCGCTGGGTTCAGAAATTCCATATACGATGCTGACCGACCTTAATCTGGAAAATAAACTCGAAAGCAACGTTAAACTTGTACGTGTTTGTAGACTCTTTTCATCAGTTTCTCACAGCCGAGTCTATTCTAGTCGTACATGATGTAGGTCTGTGCAGCATGTAGTCTGGTTCCGTACGACTCTGGGAATAAACTGATGAAAAGAGACTACAAACACGTACAAGTTTAACGCTGCTTTAGAGTTTATTTTCCTGATTAATGTCGGTCAGCATCACATATGGAATTCCTGAACCCAGCGGCCCAATAGGTAAGGACACAGAGAAAATGTAGGCCTGAAATTAGCCCCACTAGTGTGGCCGTCGGTATGCTGCGCTGAACCTCTGAGGTTCAGCGCAGCATACCGACGGCCACACTAGTGGGGCTAGCCTGAAATAAGCTTCTTTAACGAGGTAAAACGTAACAAAATCTGGTCCAAATTTTGGGTGGTCTTATGTAGATAATTCTCGTCCTGGACGTTAGTCGTATTGCAATGAAGACTTCGTCCAACCTGGGCTAGTGGCTTACCCAACTTTCCTCGTGTAGTGTATATGTGTTGCCATTTATGCCAAACCTCGTTTTTGACAAACCTCAAATTCATGCAGTGAAATACTGGTACTTTTACCTTATTAATGCTTGCTATTTAACCTCTGTGAACAATTTCGGTTTCATAAAATTTATTCAATCCGAAATTCAAAAACGGAGGCGTCCGGAAATTGGGCACAAATTGGTGGAGTGTTCCCTAACGTGGCGCACTTGATTCAATCTCGGAAAATCTCAAATTAACATGTAAGAATTTCTGTAAACTTGATAAATTCTAATAAATCATTATTATCTCTACTTAAATCCACGGCAAAAAAACCAAAAAAACTTTGGTGTCTCCCAACCCCGGCTCGACCACCAAGCTGCTGTCTCTCTCAGCTTGGAAAACCCCATCATAAATGGGAGTCCCGGCCGAGCCAAACCCAATTGTATCCCGTCAAGCAACCCCAATCCAATGATCAAACCCAAACACAACAAAAAATCCCCAGTATAAGGGCCTACTATGAATATTTCCCGAAAAACTGTTGGTAGTCTTGTCTCAACAAGCGACTTGTCTCAACGGACGACTTGTCTTTCCATTTAACGCACATACATGTACGGTCGAGTTGTCCCAAGGGTTGAGTTGTCTCAACGGTTGAGCTGTCCCAAGTCGAGTTGTCCCAATGGTTGAGTTGTCTCAACGGTCGAGTTGTCTGACCCCCAAATGATTGATTGATTGAGAATAAAAATAACACCATTTTGTTTATCATTCAGGAATGACACCAGTTTTTCTACCCAGGCCTATGTTGGTTGACTCAGTGAATCATGGACAGTGAAGACACTTCTCCATCAGCATCTAGTAAGTAGGCCAACAGATATACAAATTTCACAATCTTCGGTTGTAACTTGATGAGAATATAGAGAAATAATTGACTCTGATGCTCAACAACTCAAGTGTACATTGCAAAATAATAGAGAAATAGATCATAGCGGGATGAGAGATGGATCCAGCAGCAGGATGTAGATGGGGTGCCCCCACCCCGGCCCACAAATTCTAATTTGATAAAGTTTTAGTCACTGCAGTGCAGGTGGGGGGCGGGGGCCTACCCCCTGCACTGCAGTGACCAAAACTTTATCAAATTAGAATTTGTTTTACTTGAGAGAGCTCTTTGCCCCCCCCCTCCTCCTCTCTGGATCCATCCTAGAGGCCAGCCGTATTTTAAAATTCCAAAGAGATGTGAAAAGCCAAAACTAACATCAGAAAATCATGTCCAGGCCAGAATAGAAATTTCATGTTTGAAAACTATATTCTCTTTGACATCCAGTACAAAATCCTTTAAAATCCCAAGTGTTGCATTTTAAAATGTTGGTAAAAAATGTTTATATTTCCCCCCACACTAACAGATGTAGCCAGTGAGATTCTGGAGGACCAGTTCTCCAGACAGGAAGCCAGCAACCTTGGCCATGATTGGTTGGAGCAGAGCGAGGAACCATTCATTTGTTCAACCTGTGGTCAAGCTTTTCCTTCACTAAGTGATCTTTGCGCCCATGAAATGGTGCACACAGATAAGAAACCATTCATTTGCGAGACCTGTGGTAAAGCCTTTACTGAACGAAGTCATCTGCAACGACACAACAGGATTCACACTGGTGGGAAACCATTTGTTTGTGAGACCTGTGGGAAAGCCTTTATTAAACGAAGTGAACTGCAACGACACAACATGATTCACACTTGTGGGAAACCATTTGTTTGTGAGACCTGTGGTAAAGCCTTTGCTCAGAAAGGTCGTCTGCGTAAGCATAGCAGGGTTCACACTGGTGAGAGACCATTGGTTTGTGAGACCTGTGGGAAAGCCTTTACTCACCAAAGTCATCTGCAACGACACAACAGGATTCACACTGGTGAGAAACCATTTGTTTTCGAGACCTGTGGTAAAGCCTTTACTCAACAAAATAGTCTAGATATGCATGGCAGGGACCACACCGGTGAGAAACCATTCGTTTGTGAGACCTGTGGTAAAGCCTTTACTCGGCAAGGTATACTGCATCAGCATAGCAGGGTTCACACTGGTGAGAAACCATTCATTTGTGAGACCTGTGGGAAAGCTTTTACTCAACAAGGTACTCTAGATATTCATAGCAGGGTTCACACTGGTGAGAAACCATTTGTTTGTGAGACCTGTGGGAAAGCCTTTACTCACCAATCCAATCTGAACAGACATAAAAGGATTCACACTCGTGAGAAACCATTTGTTTGTGAGACCTGCGGTAAAGGCTTTACTGAACAAAGTCATCTGCAACGACACAACATGATTCACACTGGTGAGAAACCATTTGTTTGTGACACCTGTTGTAAAGCCTTTACTCAGCAAGGTAGTCTGTGTAAGCATAGCATGGTTCACACTGGTGAGAGACCATTGGTTTGTGAGACCTGTGGGAAAGCCTTTACTTGCCAAACCAATCTGAACAGACATAAAAGGATTCACACTGGTGAGAAACCATTTGTTTGTGACACCTGTGGAAAAGCCTTTACTCACCAAAGTCATCTGCAACGACACAACAGGATTCACACTGGTGAGAAACCATTTGTTTGTGAGACCTGTGGGAAAGCCTTTGCTGACCAAACCAATCTGAACAGACATAAAAGGGTTCACACTGGTGAGAAACCATTTGTTTGTGAGACCTGTGGGAAAGCCTTTACTCAGCAAGCCCATCGAAACATACATAGCATGATTCACACTGGTGAGAAACCATTTGTTTGTGAGACCTGTGGTAAAGCCTTTGCTGACCAAACCAATCTGAACAGACATAAAAGTATTCACACTGGTGAGAAACCATTTGTTTGTGAGACCTGCGGTAAAGCCTTTACTGAACAAAGTCATCTGCAACGACATAACAGGATTCACACTGGTGAGAAACCATTTGTTTGTGAGAACTGTGGTACAGCCTTTACTGAACGAAGTGAACTGCAAGGACACAACATGATTCACACTGGTGAGAAACCATTTGTTTGTGACACCTGTGGTAAAGCCTTTGCTCAGAAAGGTCGTCTGCGTAAGCATAGCAGGGTTCACACTGGTGAGAAACCATTTGTTTGTGAGACCTGTGGGAAAGCCTTTGCTGACCGAACCAATCTGAACAGACATAAAAGGGTTCACACTGGTGAGAAACCATTTGTTTGTGACACCTGTGGGAAAGCCTTTACTCAGCAAGCCCATCGAAACATACATAGCATGATTCACACTGGTGAGAAACCATTTGTTTGTGAGACCTGTGGGAAAGCCTTTGCTGACCAAACCAATCTGAACAGACATAAAAGGGTTCACACTGGTGAGAAACCATTTGTTTGTGAGACCTGTGGGAAAGCCTTTACTCAGCAAGGTAGTCTGCGTTTGCATAGCAGGGTTCACACTGGTGAAAAACCATTTGTTTGTGAGAACTGTGGTAAAGCCTTTACTGAACGAAGTGAACTGCAACGACACAACATGATTCACACTGGTGAGAAACCATTTGTTTGTGACACCTGTGGTAAAGCCTTTGCTCAGAAAGGTAGTCTGCGTAAGCATAGCAGGGTTCACACTGGTGAGAAACCATTGGTTTGTGAGACCTGTGCTAAAGCCTTTACTTGCCAAACCAATCTGAACAGACATAAAAGGGTTCACACTGGTGAGAAACCATTTGTTTGTGAGACCTGTGGGAAAGCCTTTACTCACCAAAGTCATCTGCAACGACACAACAGGATTCACACTGGTGAGAAACCATTTGTTTGTGAGACCTGTGGGAAAGCCTTTGCTGACCGAACCAATCTGAACAGACATAAAAGGGTTCACACTGGTGAGAAACCATTTGTTTGTGACACCTGTGGGAAAGCCTTTACTCAGCAAGCCCATCGAAACATACATAGCATGATTCACACTGGTGAGAAACCATTTGTTTGTGAGACCTGTGGTAAAACCTTTGCTGACCAAACCAATCTGAACAGACATAAAAGTATTCACACTGGTGAGAAACCATTTGTTTGTGAGACCTGTGGGAAAGCCTTTACTCGGCGAGGTTCTCTTCACAGACATGAAAGGGTAGACACTGGAGAGTAGGCATTCGTTTGGAAGTCCAGCAGTGAAGCTTTTTCCTCAACCAAGTCAAATGAAGACACATAAACAATTCAAGATGGCTGATGATAAGCCATTATTGTAGATATAATAATAAGAAATACATTTGCAGGATGCTTAAACTGTTACTGACCCTAACAGTCCTTCATCCTCCAATTTTCATGTGATTTCTCACACACCCTAGGGAGTTAACCCTAAAGGGGCCGGGTTATTTTGACCATCTCTCAGCCGGGGCGGGGCGGATTCCGCCCCCCCTAAGATCTCGGCCATCGAGTGACGAAAAATTTTGAAACTCAGCACATGCATAGAACAACTCTTCCTTAACATACCCAAGAAATTTCATGACTATAGGTCAAAGGGTTTTGGAATTATGGCTAATTAATTATTCATATGTACGAATGGCAATTCTGCTCTGTGTACACGACATATATGCGAAAATTCAGTTTTCACGGCGCGTAGCGCCGGAAATTTTTTCGCTACGCGGCAACCCGTGGTCCGATTTTTATGTTTTTGGTATCAAAAGATGCGCAAAGCTCGAAGCTAAAAAGTCATAACAGCTCGGGTCGCGAAAAAATTTTTTTTAGAGGCTATCACGGAAAATGTTGAGGGGGGGGGCGGATTCCGCCCCCCCGGCCCCTTTAGGGTTAAGGCCAAGTAGAGAAACAAACAGTGTCTTGTCCCTGCCTGCTTCCTTTTTCCAAGCCGCCTCTCATTTATTTATTATTTTTTATCATTTTTTAAAATTTGCCATATAAAAATTTATATTTTTTTATGTTCCTCTGCTCATTTTGTAGCAATGTACATACATGTAATAAGCCAGTTAGGTATTTCAACTGTGCATGAGCTCAAAGATATGGGTAACGGTTTATTCAGGATAATAGGGAGGTTTCGCAAGCGAACGGATACGCTTATGCTTAGCTATCCGTATCCGTTTTTTACTTACGTGTAGCGAGCGAGATATGCGTGTCGGCTGCACGTATGACGTCATACGCCACTCACTATCCGCTAAACGTGCAGACGACACGCATATCTCGCCCGCTACACGTAAGTAAAAAACGGATATGGATAGCTAAGCGTAAGTGTAAGCATATCCGTTCGCTTGCGAAACCTCCCTAATCAAATGTTTCGAAGGCGCATGAACGCGGGCGCACGACGCTTGCGTGATAGTTACCTGCAGAATGGGCGAGTGCGTAACATCGCGTAACATCGCGTAACATCGCGTCAATGATGTTATCCCGAATAGGTCATTGAAATACCACAGTAGCTTATTAACAATCTGTTAAAAAGCATCACGACTCATTAAGCCACAAAAGTATCAGCAAAAGAGTCAAGACAGTAGAAAAATCCATCTTGGAGGGTGTGCCATCTTGAAAAATAAAAGCTGTCACCTGCCTTTAAAAAAGTAGAAATCCTGACGAGAAACTATTTTTGTTTTTACTTGGCCTAATGAGTTCAACTCTAGGTTTAATGATTAAATGTACCATTATAACATAAGGGAGTAGTTTGATTGTATCATTTTAATCATTCTCCACTTGTGGATCAGATGCAAGATTGTGCAGTTTCCAGTGTTTGAAACCTTTCATTGTACTTTCTCAATTAAATGTGTTTCCAAATTAAGATGTAGAACCAGAATACGAGTCTCTGAGTTTCTTTCAATGAGTGATGCTTTTTATAAGTTTGAATATTTTTTTCTGGTGGCAGAAAAGATGAATATAAAGATTTTCAGTGACTTGTCAGAATGTTGTCAATGTTTGAAATTTGTATATTTGTAGATCGATTGATATTGCTTAGCAGGATTCTGCTCTGTGAATTTTTTTTTAAGGGGGGGGGGTGGGGCAGGGGGTTGTGGTTGGCTTAATAAATTGAAAATTGTGCACTATCTGAAGTACTTCAATGAGTTTTGACTCATGAAAATGTTTTAAAATGACTTTCATGATTGACCGTGTAATTTCTAATGCAAAGTTAACCCCCTTACAATTAAAAAAAAAACATGAAAAGATCAATTTCACCGAATTTTGATGAAAATGCAAGGTTAACCCCTTACAATTTGAAACTTCCCTAAAAAGCCAAATTTTGCCCAATTTTGATGAAAATGCAAGGTTAACCCCTTACAATTTGAAACTTCCCTAAAAAGTCAAATTTTGCCAAATTTTGATGAAAATGCAAGGTTTACCCCTTAATTTGAAACTTCCCCCAAAAGTCAAATTTTGCCCAATTTTGTTGAAAATGCAAGGTTAACCCCTTACAATTTGAAACTTCTCCCAAAAGTCAAATTTTGCCCAATTTTGTTGAAAATGCAAGGTTTACCCCTTACAATTTGAAACTTCCCTAAAAAGTCAAATTTTGCCCAATTTTGATGAAAGTGCAAGGTTTACCCCTTACAATTGAAATTTCACTGAAGAGAAAAATTTTGCCCAATTCAATTTTGTTGAAAATGCAAGGTTAACCCCTTACAATTTAAAATTTCGCAGAAAAGGCTAAATTTGCCAAACTTTGATGAAAATGCAAGGTTAACCCCCTTTCAATTTGAATTTTCCCCAAAATGTCAAATTTTGCCCAATTTTAATGAATATGCAAGGTTAACCCCTTATAATTGAAATTCACTGAAGAGAAAAATTTTGCCCAATTTTGTTGAAAATGCAAGGTTAACCCCTTACAATTCAAAATTTCGCAGAAAAGGCTAAATTTGCCAAACTTTGATGAAAATGCAAGGTTAACCCCCTTACAATTTGAAACTACCCCAAAATGTCAAATTTTTCCCAATTTTAATGAATATGCAAGGTAAACCCCTTACAATTGAAATTTCACTGAAGAGAAAAATTTTGCCAAATTTTGTTGAAAATGCAAGGTTAACCCCTTACAATTTAACATTTCGCAGAAAATGCTAAATTTGCCAAAATTTTGATGAAAATGCAAGGTTAACCCCTTACAATTTAAAATTTCGCAGAAAAGGCTTAATTTGCCAAATTTTGATGAAAATGCAAAGTTAACCCCCTTACAATTTGAAACTTCCCCCAAAAGTCAAATTTTGCCAAATTTTGATGAAAATGGAAGGTTAACCCCTTAAAATTAAAAATTTTGCAGAAAAGACACATTTAGCGCAATTTTGTTGAAAATGCAAGGTTAACCTCTTACAATTTGAAACTTCCCCCAAAAGTCAAATTTTGCCAAATTTTGATGAAAATGGAAGGTTAACCCCTTAAAATTAAAAATTTTGCAGAAAAGACACATTTAGCACAATTTTGTTGAAAATGCAAGGTTAATTAATTCCTTACAATTTGAAACTGCCCTAAAAAGTCAAATTTTGCCCAATTTTGATGAAAGTGCAAGGTTTACCCCTTACAATTGAAATTTCACTGAAGAGAAAAATGTTGCCCAATTTTGTTGAAAAAGCAAGGTTAACCCCTTACAATTTAAGATTTCACAGAAAAGGCTAAATTTGCCAAAATTTTGATGAAAATGCAAAGTTAACCCCCCTTACAATTTGAAACTGAATCCTCAAAGTGTCAAATTTTGCCCAATTTTAATGAATATGCAAGGTTAACCCCTTACAATTGAAATTTCACTGAAGAGAAAAATTTTGCCCAATTTTGTTGAAAATGCAAGGTTAACTCCTTACAATTTAAGAATTCGCAGAAAAGGCTAAATTTGCCAAATTTTGATGAAAATGCAAAGTTAACCCCCTTACAATTTGAAACTTCCTCAAAATGACAATTTTTGCCCAATTTTAATGAATATGCAAGGTTAACCCCTTACAATTGAAATTTCACTGAAGAGAAAAATTTTGCCCAATTTTGTTGAAAATGCAAGGTTAACCCCTTACAATTTAAAATTTCGCAGAAAAGGCTAAATTTGCCAAATTTTGATGAAAATGCAAAGTTAACCCCCTTACAATTTGAAACTTCCCCCAAAAGTCAAATTTTGCCAAATTTTGATGAAAATGGAAGGTTAACCCCTTAAAATTAAAAATTTTGCAGAAAAGACACATTTAGCGCAATTTTGTTGAAAATGCAAGGTTAACCTCTTACAATTTGAAACTTCCCCCAAAAGTCAAATTTTGCCCAATTTTGTTGAAAATGCAAGGTTAATCCCCTACAATTTGAAACTGCCCTAAAAAGTAAAATTTTGCCCAATTTTGATGAAAGTGCAAGGTTTACCCCTTACAATTGAAATTTCACTGAAGAGAAAAATGTTGCCCAATTTTGTTGAAAAAGCAAGGTTAACCCCTTACAATCTAAATTTGCCAAACTTTGATGAAAATGCAAGGTTAACCCCCTTACAATTTGAAACTTCCCCAAAATGTCAAATTTTGCCCAATTTTAATGAATATGCAAGGTTAACCCCCTACAATTGAAATTCACTGAAGAGAAAAATGTTGCCCAATTTTTTGAAAATGCAAGGTTAACCCCTTACAATTTAAAATTTTGCAGAAAAGGCTAAATTTGCCAAACTTTGATGAAAATGCAAGGTTAACCCCCTTACAATTTGAAACTAAATCCTCAAAATGTCAAATTTTGCCCAATTTTAATGAATATGCAAGGTAAACCCCTTACAATTGAAATTTCACTGAAGAGAAAAATTTTGCCCAATTTTGTTGAAAATGCAAGGTTAACCCCTTACAATTTGAAACTTCCCTAAAAAGTCAAATTTTGCCCAATTTTGATGAAAGTGCAAGGTTTACCCCTTACAATTGAAATTTCACTGAAGAGAAAAATTTTGCCCAATTCAATTTTGTTGAAAATGCAAGGTTAACCCCTTACATTTTAAAATTTCGCAGAAAAGGCTAAATTTGCCAAACTTTAATGAAAATGCAAGGTTAACCCCCTTACAATTTGAATTTTCCCCAAAATGTCAAATTTTGCCAAATTTTAATGAATATGCAAGGTTAACCCCTTATAATTGAAATTCACTGAAGAGAAAAATGTTGCCCAATTTTGTTGAAAATGCAAGGTTAACCCCTTACAATTCAAAATTTCGCAGAAAAGGCTAAATTTGCCAAACTTTGATGAAAATGCAAGGTTAACCCCCTTACAATTTGAAACTACCCCAAAATGTCAAATTTTTCCCAATTTTAATGAATATGCAAGGTAAACCCCTTACAATTGAAATTTCACTGAAGAGAAAAATTTTGCCAAATTTTGTTGAAAATGCAAGGTTAACCCCTTACAATTTAACATTTCGCAGAAAATGCTAAATTTGCCAAAATTTTGATGAAAATGCAAGGTTAACCCCTTACAATTTAAAATTTCGCAGAAAAGGCTAAATTTGCCAAATTTTGATGAAAATGCAAAGTTAACCCCCTTACAATTTGAAACTTCCCCCAAAAGTCAAATTTTGCCCAATTTTGTTGAAAATGCAAGGTTAACCCCTTACAATTTAAGATTTCGCAGAAAAGGCTAAATTTGCCAAATTTTGATGAAAATGCAAAGTTAACCCCCTTACAATTTGAAACATCCTCAAAATGTCAAGTTTTGCCCAATTTTAATGAATATGCAAGGTTAACCCCCTACAATTGAAATTTCACCGAAGAGAAAAATTTTGCCCAATTTTGTTGAAAATGCAAGGTTAACCCCTTACAATTTAAGATTTCGCACAAAAAGGCTAAATTTGCCAAATTTTGATGAAAATGCAAAGTTAACCCCCTTACAATTTGAAACTTCCTCAAAATGTCAAATTTTGCCCAATTTTAATGAATATGCAAGGTTAACCCCTTACAATTGAAATTTCACTGAAGAGAAAAATTTTGCCAAATTTTGTTGAAAATGCAAGGTTAACCCCTTACAATTTAAAATTTCGCAGAAAAGGCTAAATTTGCCAAATTTTGATGAAAATGCAAGGTTAACCCCCTTACAATTTGAAACTTCCTCAAAATGTCAAATTTTGCCCAATTTTAATGAATATGCAAGGTTAACCCCTTACAATTGAAATTTCACTGAAGAGAAAAATTTTGCCAAATTTTGTTGAAAATGCAAGGTTAACCCCTTACAATTTAAGATTTCGCAGAAAAGGCTAAAAAAAATTGCCAAATTTTGATGAAAATGCAAAGTTAACCCCCTTACAATTTGAAACTTCCTCAAAATGTCAATTTTTGCCCAATTTTAATGAATATGCAAGGTTAACCCCTTACAATTGAAATTTCACTGAAGAGAAAAATTTTGCCCAATTTTGTTGAAAACGCAAAGTTAACCCCTTACAATTGAAATTTCACTGAAGAGAAAAATGTTGCCCAATTTTGTTGAAAATGCAAGGTTAACCCCTTGCAATTTAAAATTTCGCAGAAAAGGCTAAATTTGCCCAATTTTGATGGAAATGCAAGGTTTACCCCTTACAATTTAAAATTTCGCAGAAAAGGCTTATTTTGATGAAAATGCAAGGTTAACTCCTTACAATTTTAAATTTTCCTGAAAAGACAAATTTTGCCCAATTTTGATGAAAATGCAAGGTTAACCCCTTACAATTTTTAGTTCTTAATATTAGAACTAAATATCTACTGAACGACAGTAGTTATTACCACATGGTGTTACCTAAAACCGAAACCACACTTCAACCATGAATATAAAGAATCACTTTTAAGAAACGCACTGCCGGATATTTTATGTGTTGGAAATCATTTTGTCTTCTTTCAGCCAGAATGCTGACACTCTCTTTGTGTTTGTTTTACACAATCATGTCAAAGGATGCACCACTGGACCTATGGGTTGAAGGAAAATTATAAATAAAACGTCAAACACAGTAAAGCATTGTTTGTCTTTGTTTATTTTGAAGTATGCAATAATATTCCCTTCAAACACCTTGTAACGTTTGACATTTTAATTCTAAATCTACAAATGAGTATGCTAGGTCAGGTAAGCCACTTTTCCAACTCTTTAATAGCCACCTTATTGAATGCTTTAGATGGAATTATGTTTATACGTAATTCGGAAGAAGGGACGCGTCGTCCAAATTGCTAGGCATGACTACAGAAAGAAATACATGTAGTATCCAGACATCACTTCTTTGGTTGTGTACAAAGTCTATTGAGAGTCAAGTGCATTTCAGAGAAATTTTTAACAAAATTAGAAATGTTTTTCTGTCTTTTGCACATTTTTTATTTTTTACGACTGACCATCACATACGCTGTACGGTGAAAACAGTGGAGGCAGGATGTAACTTTCTTTCCTAAGATATGATGACACAATTCCAATAATCCATGGGGTTGTGGGAGGATTTCCTAAGGTATGATGATACAATTCCAATAATCCATGGGGTTGTGGGAGGGTTTCCTAAGGTATGATGATACAATTCCAATAGTCCATGGGGTTGTGGGAGGGTTTCCTAAGGTATGATGATACAATTCCAATAATCCATGGGGTTGTGGGAGGGTTTCCTAAGGTATGATGATACAATTCCAATAATCCATGGGGTTGTGGGAGGGTTTCCTAAGGTATGATGATACAATTCCAATAATCCATGGGGTTGTGGGAGGGTTTCCTAAGGTATGATGATACAATTCCAATAGTCCATGGGGTTGTGGGAGGGTTTTCTAAGGTATGATGATACAATTCCAATAATCCATGGGGTTGTGGGAGGGGTTATGAGGCGGTCATTAGGGGAGGGTGGGCTGGTTGCGTGATTTTTATGCCTATGATGTTGGGGCCAATTCATGAATAATTCAGTAGTTTCAATGGCAAAATTGTTTATTCATGAGAACAGAACTATGACATCAACACATAACAGCATTGTTGTTCTAGTCAACCAGTTACATTAAAGCATTTTAAAAGAACATTTGGCGCCGAGCTGCCGCGCAGTAGCGTAGTGGATAGCGAGATGAGCTATGGATACAAAGATCCCTGGTTGGAATCCACATCATCGCTACTCATTTTCATCGACTATTTTTCTTCTCCAAATTTATCGTTTAGATAATTTTAATTTAAGGGAAAA
This sequence comes from Patiria pectinifera, assembly GCA_029964075.1. Classification (NCBI taxonomy): domain Eukaryota; kingdom Metazoa; phylum Echinodermata; class Asteroidea; order Valvatida; family Asterinidae; genus Patiria; species Patiria pectinifera. The sequence goes on from CM057145.1 coordinate 16,157,430, forward strand.
AAAATAAAGAGAAACTATGTCTTGCAATTCAAAGGAAAAACTGAACTATTCATGAACATTGCCCCTAACCGTCTTGGGAAAAAACATACGCAGGATGGTTGACTGTCGAAGGTGGGTTTTTTTTTGGGGGGGGGGTGGCAAGTATAAAGAAAGAGTACAACAATCAAAACCAAATCGTTATCAGTATTAAATCATTAAATGTACTGCTTTACAAGAATAATGTATGCTACGGATGATTTCACACTTCTACAGTGTGGGTAAAATACTTAAGAAAAGATTGATAAAATTACAATAAACTTGTGGAAGGGAGGGGGAATGTACACATGTTTGTGGTGGGGGCGTCTATACAAATACTATAGGAATGAAATACAATATGACGATACATTTCTCATACTTTATGAGGGGGGGGGATATGAAGAGGGGGAGGGGATATGAAGAGGGGGGGCTGGTGGACTTCAAAATATTGTTTGGGTGGCAATTAAGGGTAAAAGAAGAGTACAAGATCAAAACCAAATTATTATCAGTATTACACAATTGGAGCACCGATGATTGGAAGAAAGTTACTAAATGTACTGCTTTATGAGAATAATACACAGATGATGTTACACATTATAGCGTACAGTGCGGGTAAAATATGTTACAAAATATTGATAGTTTTACAATTTACTTAATCATACAAAACATGCCTCCATGTTCCCCACAACTTACACTAATTTAAGTCGCAGTATTATTGCACGATATATGTATTTTGTTTCAAGATCAACTGCACAGCATATATTACAAGACTATTGATTTAATACTTGTAGACTATTGATTACTTGTGCAGGTATATATCCTGCCAGTGCAACGAGGTCGTAACTCCATTCTGCAACAAAGTCGTATCTCGCGCAAATACGCTCCGTGCAACAAGGTTGTATCTCGACGTCCATTGACTGTATGTGTGTACATCCCGGTTATTTTAATTAGATACGACCTTTTGACATCTGAAACTTGCGTTTCAAACATTGCCCATTTTAGGAGATACAACCTTGTTGCACAGACACCAACGATTTAGAGAAACTACTGCCCTGTTTCTATTGTCTTGTGATTAAAATATGGCAATGTAGCTCGGGAAGCTATAAATAAGGAGTCATAATGCGAACGTTGATTAAAGATTTTGTATGACTTGATATTTTGAGACGTATTTTCATGTAATAATTGAGCTGAACCGTAATCAATAATTTTACTTTAATTATAATAATTTACCGACATAATTTGCTGAGATTTACATGATGAATATTCATTACATTTCAATACAATATAACATACAATGTACTCATTAACATTCTTGATAATCTTTGGTGATTAGTATTGACTGTTTAATAACAGAGCAAATTAATCGCTACACTGTACATATCATGTATAGTTACTTGTATTTGTATATATTGTGATGCACATTTTTCCGTTTGTGAAACATCACTTGTACATTTATACATTAAGTAAAAATAGATGTGTCAAGAAAATATTTGTTAAAACTACAACAAAGAAGTTCGCTAAAAATGAAGATGTAGCCAAGGATTTCTTTTGCAGACACACACCACAAAGTCATTGCTTTTCAATATTCACACACACATTATGCAAAGACAAAATAATTATGTGCAACAGGGTTCTCACGGATTGGAAGAACCTGGAATTTTATTTTTTAATTTCCAGTTCTGGAAAAGTCATGGAAATTTAAAAAAAAGGGCAAAAGTCAAGGAATTTTGTGAGGACCAATTTATTTTAGATTTTTAACTTCCATGTATTCAAATTTTTAATATCTGAAATCTGATTGCTAAACACGATAAAATGCAACACATTTTGCTTCAATGTTTTTGCTCCAAGATTTGCTCTCACTATTTTTGGTACGCACTTTAACAGAACAAGTTTAACAATTTTGATCGGTATTTTGATGAACTACGTCATGGATTTTTATAGTTTATTGTCCTTAAGGTGCACGAACCCAGTTAAGAGAAATATGTTAAAATGTTATCCACTTCCCTGTAATTCCGAGTAAATTCCTATAAATCCCTCAAGTAAATCTGCATGCCTTGCATGGTGTCTGAATTTTCCAAAAACGGAAGCATTTAGCAGAGGGTAAGAGGGAGGGTGGGGGTGTTAGGGAGGGTAGGGGTGTTGAGGGGTCTGGGGAATGGGGAAGGATCTTGGGAATGGGAAAGGGGTGGGGAAGGGGAGGGGTGGTAGGGAGAGGATGGAATGAGGGGGGTTGAAAGAGATGAGGCAACAAAAAACCTTTGGGGCAAGATTTGGCAAATGCTGTAAGGAGTGCTGGGTCCATGGGTGTATAAGTTCTTGGGCAAGATACTTTACTACAATCACATCTCTTCAGTGATGAGGATTAATGGGGTAGAGACCTGAATGCGCTGATCTTGTGCTATGTGTCATGGCCTGATGAACAGGGGTAATAACTTTTAGTTACTTTTTGTAAGACATGATAGCCAACACATTCGGGGTAAACATCTTGATTCAAAACTTTTACGGCGGACTGACCTTTGGCCTAGCTGGGATTGGCGGTGGCGCTGTAGCGAGACTGGATGTGCTGACACAAGATCCACCTTGAGGTCCCGCGCCCATTGAAATATCTTTGGTTAGGGGGCGGTTTGGCCGGCTAGGGGGGACGGGCGGAGGAGGTGCAGCTTGGGGCATTTGGGGTTCCTCATCCATGCTTAACAGTGACATGTCTGGTTCCACGATGCTGGGGCGTGGTGCCGGTAGTGGGGGCGCTTTCCGCACTGGGAGTGTCGGTATTTTGGGTCTATTGTCCGTGCCTTCGGTGTGAGCGCTGTTATTGCTGTTTGCTTGCGCTGAGAAAGCATCCTCGTTCAGCATTGTGAATGCTGGGTTTTCTAGCATCCCTCGTTGACTGATGGAAGGACCAGCTGGAGGCCCAGTCTTCTCAGTCATGTCTGTTGCTAGTCGCTGAGGTCTTGAAGGTGGGACAGGTGGCGGAGCTGATACATTTGGGAATTCCTCTTCTGTAGATTTTGTGTCCTCAGCCAAGGATTTGATCGGTCTTGACTTTGGTACTGGAGGCGGAGGCAATGATGGAGGTGGCATGGAGGGAGGAGGTAGAGTGGGCGGGGGCAAGGAGGGAGGGGGCAAGGAAGGCATCGGTAGCTCCTCTCCAGCATCATCTATCCCATCAGCATCCAGACTCACTTCCCGTTTCCCCTCCATCCCAGTTTTCCTTGGTCTTGTCGCAGGAATGGGAGGTGGTACATCCACGACTCCTCCATTTGCCAACTCATCTTGAGGTGACTCCGTTTCAGCGATCATGCTCTCCCCGTCAAGACTGGTACTCGACAGAACAGCGCTTCTTGGCCTGGGTACAGGACGCCGAGGAACTGGGACTGGAGGAAGCATCTCAGATCCTCCGTTCAGTTTCTCGTTGACTTCGTTGTCCAGGCTTTCCAAGTTTCCCTCGCTAGCGTTTCTCCTCGGCAGCAAACCCTGTTCCCTGCCGGTCTGTAACAAATCCCCAGAGCTGTGTACCTGTCGCATGTTGGTCTCTGATAACGAAGGATGCCCTAGGAGCTGGGAGGTTGGACTGTCTGTTCTTGATGGACGGAGCTCCATCCCCAGGTCTTGAAGAAGTCTCAGAGCCTCGGCTTCTGAGGTGGCATGGGCTTTATGGCTGACTTCAAATGGTTTGCTGATTCTACTCGTCTAAAAAAAGAAAGAGATGACATTGTAAAAATGAGAGGATATCGATTTGGCGACGGCCATTTTCTGAGGTGACACCAGGCTTACGCGAGTCGCATTCAGTAAGCACGCACCCCGGGCTCCCTCCAATTTGGTTTCCAAAACGCGTGTGCTATGTCTTAAGAACGCATGCGACATTTGGAAAAAGTGATTCACCCTCAAAAATGGCTTCTAATTTTGTTTATTGAATTAGTCTTTACATTAAGATGGACAGGCCTTGATTGGGATCTTGCAATGATGAAGCTCCTCACTGCTTTAATCAATGGAGTATTCTCAACCATGACGAACTCAAGAGTGTCATGGCCTAGTAGTTAAGGAGTACCGCACCGGACCCATGCTCTGGTGTTTCAGAGGCAGCAGAATGTGGGTTGGAGCCCGGGTCTGGACACTTGTGCCCTTAAGCAAGGCACTTAATCATTATAGCTTTGTCTTTCTGATGGGACGTAAAGCCGCAGGTCCAGTGAGTTGTGTAATGCAATGTATGTAAAAGAACCCAGTGACACTTATCAACAAGATATGGGGTTTGCCCCGGTGTTTCTGGCTTCCTTGTTAAAACTCCCCTGTGGAGTCCGTAGGAGAAGAACCAACCAAGAACTCTAAATTCGGATTAAGACCGGAGATTCATGATTTTCAACCCCTAATTTGAGAACCTTAAATGTATTTGGTTCAATTTCTGTACATTTGATTCAAAACCAGAGAGAAGGTACAGGAGATTTGTGTACTTACCGGCCCTAGGCTTGATGTTCTGCTTAGCTGGCTTGAGGTTGGTCTAGGAGGAACTGTGTTTGGCCTAGGGGGTGGTGCCCCTGGTCTAGGAGGCGGAGCTTGTGGTCGAGAGGGAGGAGCTCTGAATGTCACATCCGCTGTTTCTTTTGTAACCACGCCCTGTTCTGTTGTTGGAGTCTCCTGAATGGGTGGAGCTATGTCTGGCTTTGTAGGGGGAGCCTGTTTGGAAGGCGGAGCTGAGGGTCTGGAGGGGGGGTTGGCTGGTCTATTTGGGGGAGGGGGTCTGGATGGACGAGATTTTGGCTGGGGGTCAGAGGTCAAGTCAGGGTCAGGGGTGTTTGGGCGTGAGGTTACCACTTGAGGCATAAGGGGAGCAGGTAGGGTGGGGGCTTCGTCAGGATCTTCGTCTGATTCAGGTTCCTCCTCTGTATCCAATGGAAACGTTAAAAACAAGACATCAACATAATCATGACAAATGATAGAATGGAAATCATTTTAGCCTAAATCACAAGTACAAGTACCAATGGACATTTTATGCATATTAACTTAACAGTCATAGTCTAAATCACATTCAGTATAAGATGAAATACCAATCCAAACATCAGAACTCATGTACGTCTAAAACACATCGAGCATAAGGATATCTGCATTTTTTTTTGTCAATTAGATTACATTGGTACTGATGATATCATCTCCTTACCGTCCATGTCAAACCAATCCAAACATCTGAACTCATTTAAGTCTAAAACACATCCAGCATAAGGATATCTGCATTATTTTTTCAATTAAATTACATTAGTACTGATGATGTCATCTCCTTACCGTCCATGTCAAACCAATCCAAACATCTGAACTCATTTAAGTCTAAAACACATCGAGCATAAGGACACTAGCACTTTTTTCCAATAAGGTTACATTGGTACTGATGATGTCATCTCCTTACCGTCCATGTCAAAACCAATCCGACATCTGAACTCATTTAAGTCTAAAACACATCAAGCACAAGGACACTAGCACTTTTTTTCAATAAGGTTACATTGGTACTGATGATGTCATCTCCTTACCGTCCATGTCAAAACTCATGGATGGAATGTCAAAACTCTCCCCAAGTAGACTGTTACTGACTGGGTTGTGCAGTCGCTCAGTGTTGGGTGCACACATGGCTAATTCCTTCTCTAATTGCTTCACCCAGTCCTCGGTCCTCAGAGCCACATGAAGCTGCCTGTCACCGATCTTGAAGAACAACAAAGTCATTCAATATGAGGTTTTGCCCTTCACCAACATGATTTATGAACACTGTATGCTCAGTGTTGTTCTGAGTGATTCGAACCAGCCAGCTGACTTCGGCAAGCTCGGTGGTTGAATAGTAAGATGCCTGCACTCGTAAGCAGGAGGTCGTGGGTTCGAGTCCCACCCGAGTGATTTTTTTCTCACAATCACTCAGGACAAGACTGAGTATACAGTGTTTATAAAAAAAATATGTCGGTGAAGGGCAAAACCCTATATCGAAGCAAAAAGTTATCAGTTTAAGAAATTAATTATTCATAAGTATAAAAATATTTTAATAAACAAATTTGATTGTGTAGAGTTTGATGGTGTACCTCTGTTCCATCCAGGTTTCTTGCAGACAGAGCACTGAAGCCATCTTTAAATGTAACCACCATACACGTCTCTACAAATCTAGAAACAGAAATAACACAAATCTTTGAAAAACAAACAAACAAGAGACTGATCTGATACACGGTTCCCTGTGGAGACATGGGTATAATAGGGAACAAAAGATTGTATACGTCTCCACAGAGCAATTTCTATAGATGAATACGTCTCCACAAGGTTATCACAAAACAGATATATTGATTTTACTCGAAAACTAGGAATTTCAAAGGTGTTGATCCCTCGCAAATTGAAGTATTTTATGTATGGGATATTAAGTCCCAATTTCAGTCCAGGGAAATGATTCTGGTTAAAATAGGAGCATTTTGAAACTAGATTTTCACATTCTAAAATTGTAGTACACGAGAACAAAGAAATGACTCCACAAGGATACAAATGTCAGTATGCATGGACTTCCATATAAATGTGTAAATGAAAGATTGTAGCCTGTATATTTAAAAAAAAGTTGTTATTCATCCAGCTGTTTTTTTTTAATAAACTAGAATTAAAACCAAAGCAAATGTCTACCTTTCTTAATCCTCCTTGCTCCACCCATTTCTCAAGGAAACTTGACATCCTTGGCAACATGCAATAAAATGCTGCATGAACAATACCAGAAGGCTGCAAAATCAGTTGACGAATCTTCTCCGATGAACTAACCTGACAAGTATGGCCTCCCCGACGTGACCCATCATCTCCAAGACATGATCAACCGCATCGTCATCAAAGTCGTAAGCTTCAACTCCTCCTGGGGCAGTCAGGGTCAGGATTATCGTACTGTCCGGTGGCCCTTGCTCAAAGACCACATCGTGGTAGATGCTGGAACATTTCTGATCGTTGATCTTTCGGACTTCAACTTCTAATGTTGCCACAACTGGTCTGCACAGACATTAAATAAAAGCATTTCTGGTTTGGTTTCTGACCATCACGCAAGAAACCATTGCTCAACAACTTTTTATTTACTAATTTAATGAAAACTTTTTACCTTGACTTAATAAATAGTTGCTCAGAACTCACGGTAAGGGTAATTCCAGTCTTATGTAACGTCCATGATAAAGCTTTTAAGAGTTCAGTAAATAAACTGAAAATGTTTGTTTCCAATCGTATACATGTAGCAATGGTCGAGGAGATTACAGACTAGGAGTTTTGGATGATACATGTATCTCTGAATGATGAATTAGATATCATGTTTAAGTGGCTTACACACACTTCTTTTTTCTTTCACTTCACAACATGCTTATGCAAGCTTATAGGGCGTCAATTATTATTCCAGATGAGTTTATGAGTTTAGAACAAGTTGCAGACATTGTATCACATATTAGTCGCAGGATTATGAACAACTCCGCAATCTTCCAGCAATAAAGTTATCAGTATCGGTGAATCAAGCAGTTGCTGACAAAAAATTCTGGGAACATGTCTGGGACAAATGCAGAGCTTCTTCTGGACAAAGTGAATGATTTTACACGCATCCTGTCTGGAACTCGTCCCAAATATGAATTGATATAAACTGTTTCTGTTCCTTTTATTTTATCACCATGACGTCAGTACTACCTGTGATCGGACACTTTCAGTTCTGCTCTCCCATAATGCAGTATTCTTCCTGGATCGCAGTAATCCGACGCCTCCTCCCCTTCACACTTCTTTTGGAATCGTCGCTTACGGCGCCTCCACAGGACACGATCTGTCCAGGCTGGACTGCGATTCTTCTCACTGGTGTCGTAATCGTCGGAGAAGAGGTCGTACTTGTAGGTCGGTGCAAACTGTATAGCGCCCTCGTGGAAACCTTGAAAAACCTGGAGAAAATGTAGTTCAAGTTTAAGAGTAGTATGATGACGAAGTCCAGAGTGTTTCTTGAACACCAGAGTGTTTTTACAGGACATCCAACTGAAACATGGTATATTTTTGATAAGTGAGATACCAGCCAGTATAATATACACAAGTATTTTACCCTAACCCACCTCAATCCTCCAAAATCCTCACTGCAGTTTTGGAGGATTTTGGAGGATTGAGGATGAATGGTGTTTGAGAAATATGAGGAATTTAGAGGATTGAGGATGAATGGTGTTTGAAGAGTATTTTGGAGGATGGAGGACGAATGCATTTTGAGAGGCAGGCGTGTCTGATGATTTTTAAGGATTGAGGCGCTGGGTATCCTTCATTTGAACATAAGTGCAAAATTTGGGAGGATTTTGGAAGATTGAAGATGGTTCCTAGCAAGGGCCTAGAGGTTAGGGTTAAGCAAAATGTTACTGACAAAAACAATGCACTTACATTTCCCTCTTTCTTCTGCTGAAGCAACTGGTCACATGACTTCAAAGCGTCGTAATTCTCCTGAGCAATGAATTCCTTGAGTTGGTCTTTGTCCATGTCGATGCGATAGTTGAAATCTCCACACCAGAAGACGTAGTCATGAGTCGCTAAAGTCCGACCCTTAAAGAAAAAGCGAACGAAGAATCAGTGTTATCCTTTTTGACCACATTACAGTAACAAGTGAGGTTACCATCACATTTCTGATTGATGAAAAGACAACCAATTTGCCAAGTGAAGTAGTAAACTCACCATAGGGAACATGATTTTCCTGGTAATCTCGGCGTAGTCGTCATTGCGATCTTTGACCTGTGACTGACCGGCAGCAAAGTGACCGCAGACGAAGCACAGCGACGTTGAATGGAATAGAAACCTGACAGCAACAGCGCCTTTGTTGCCCGCCGCACCCTTCATGCCGGTTTTGACCGTTTCCAAGCCAACTTCCCTGTCAAGTAGAAATATTTCTGGTAACAATTTTTTCTAAATTAATAAATTGGAAAGAATGTAGTATCCGAATGCCACTTCTTTGTTGTGTACAAAGTCTATGGACCGGAGAATCAGGTACATTTTCTAAGTATTTGCTATCGAAATTGGAAATGTTTCTCAGTCCAAGATTCATGTCTTTTCAACTTTTTTGCAATGACTGATCGTCATTGAGATACTACCTTGGATAATTACTGCTTAGGTTGTAATCTTGCTAAGCTGCAACATTTACAGTTCGTGGTTGTTTCTACTAAGTGGTAGAGGTCATAAACAAGAGATCATAAACGCCATCTTAAGACTCATCTTTTCAATCTTTCATTTGTACCACAGTGATTTGCTGGTAACCGGCGCCTTTAAATGGTCCTCCAGATACTGTGCGCCTTATAAATTCTCTGTAACGATTATCAATTAATAATAAGATTCTTATCTGATATATGGGCGCAGTGTGGACAGCTAATTCCTCCAAAAATTTCTGCTCAGATTGTAATTTTGCTAGTTTAAAATATCTATAAAAGTATCAGTTTCTGCTAAGCAATCCAGACGCCATAAGCAAGTTTCTTCTAGCAACTTACCTGATATGAGGGGCATGGCGAGGACGGATGAAGATATATACAGACACACACCGACGAGCTGTTCACATACCTCAGATAATTTGTGCTCAGATCGTAATCTTGCTAAGTTGCAACATCACATTAAGTGGCAGTTTCTGCTAAGCTGAGGAGCAATCAGCAAGTTTCTTACCTGATATGAGGGGCGTGGTGAGGACGGATGAAGATGTACAGACACACACCGACGAGCTGTTCACATGTGAGAAGGATGTACTTATGATTTCTGGAGAGAGTCTTCTGTAATTCCATGCTCCATCGCTTCTGGTTGCTCGTGCTGAAAAATTATGATAAAATCAGAAAATAAGGAAGTAAAATCTGTCTCACATAATTAACGACCCACATTTTGCTAATAATGCCGATTCAGCAACCATTTTACAGAAAAATGCAAATTTCATTGCAGTAACTTCTGCAATAAATTGAAATAATTTTACCTTGTATTGATAAGATTTTTATTATCCAGTCACCATGCAAGCCTTCAAATCTTATCTACCTTGTATTGATTATGTTTCCTGCGTTCAGATCCACCATTTCCTCAAATCCAATGGCATAAATGTCCGCCGGTTTACTGAAATCAGCTCCTTCCTCAGAACAACCTATTCTCAAATAATTACAAGAACACATCATTCTAATACATAAGAAGAGAACAAATTGTCTTGAGACATTCAAAATGTACTAATTACACAGAATGAGTAACAACATGCATCTGAATTGCTCGGCTAAGATGGCGTTCAGTTACAGGTGTGGCTACAGAGGTGGCAGACGCCACTTCTAAAAGATTGGTGTATGGGCTCTGTGCGCCAACAAAAGAGGGTGCCTTTTTACCTAGCAACGACGTCCCATGGGCGGGACATTAAGCTGATTGACGCGCACCAATCCTTGTGTGTGACGCACGTACGCCAGGGGATTTGTACTATGTACACGCAGTGGTACGGCCGCACATCGCGGCAAAATTGCAGTCAGGCAAGATGGCGTCGGTCGGTCACCCCCAACTGTTCCTTCTTTGCCGGTGAGGGGGTACTTGTGAACGGAGCGGATAGATAGGTGTATATTCACGCACACTTGAATCCTTGATTCTGATTGGTTGATCCATGACAACCAACTGCTACATTGTACCTAGCACCATGGTCCATATTGCACTCTGCCTGTCAATAGGCTTTATTCACAAGTCAGTCATACTACATTGAAAGCAAAATAAAATCTTCACTTTTGGAACTTGCGAATAGAAACGAAAGCTATTCGCTCTTTTCAGGCTCCGCCATTGGGCATGCACAGCCTCGATCTGGCAACTTTACACACTAAAAATAGCCGGTTCAGTGAACTGAACCCCCGACTCAGGAATCACTGAACCGGCTATATTTATTGTGTAAAGTTGCCCGATCGAGGCTGTGCATGCCCATGGCAGAAGTGTGAAAAGAGTGAATGAAATAAAACTTAATTACAAATTAATACAGGTAGGCTCTAATGAATTATTAACAATTTGTGATAATACCCTAATGTTATAAGCCACATTGAAAAAATTGAAAGTGAGGCTTGAAGCGCATAAAAATCTTGAAAAGTCTAAGAATAATACATCCTAGTGAGTTTGTTTAAACTAATATCTGGTCTTTGCACGGACCTTGTCTTGTATGCTGAATGACCTTAGGGTTATCCAGGAGCCAGTCTGTCATGGACTGGTTCTTGTAAGCGATACTCCTGAAGTGTCGTCCGCCGTTTATGTTCCACGTTCCCACGCCAACCCTGAGTGTCATGGCGTCTGTGATGTCATCTTCACGTTCACAGATGGTGCGTAGAACGCTGGGTGAAGCTGGAGAAAAGGGCAAATAATTGTCATCGCTTTCATGAACTGACACGCATGCACTGTGTGCTTTCAGCTCGTGAAAAACGCATAATCAAAACATTTTGTGTCACCAACTGACACGCGGGTGTGCATGCACTTCTTTAACCCTAACCCTCCAGGGTATTTTGGCTAGAAACCCTGCCAAACGCAGCAACATGCAACCCACTCTGTCTAAGGAAGGAAGCCTGAAAAGCAAGCAAAATCATCATCCAAAAAAAAGTCTCAAGGCCACACTGCCTCAGAGTCTGTGGTCACCGAATGCAGCAGGATACAACTGAGGCATTGTTCTATGGGACTAGCTCTCAGTGTCTCAGAAGTGGCTGGTTTCTGCACTGGTGTTGGTAGCATTTTCCATCAAAGTGCACCAGACTTTTCCACCTGATGCACTGTGCTGCGTCTGGCAGGGTTAGGGTTAACTGACGCGTAATAGAATAATTTGGTTTTCACGATTTGAAACGCATTTTACTTGAAAGGTTTGACACAAATTTCACCCATCCATATACTTGTGGGGCTACACCAAAATGGATTAAAAACGTTTTTACTGGTGAAAATGAGACCGGTTTCAGCTTGTGAAAACAAAAATGTACGGAGTGCGTGCATGTAGTATGTTTCAGTTTATGGAAACCAAAATAACGCAGTTCTGTAAAATACGCGCACGTTCCCAAATGTCAACGTGCACCAAATATCAGTCCGTGGTGTCGGCGACAAAATAAGGAAGGTCTCACGGTAACTTGTAGAAGTGCTTGTAGAATCTACACAGTGTACGGTAAGGCTGTAGGGTCTACATAGTGCATGTAGCGTCTGTGTGAGTGTTCGCAAAGTCTAAAAAGTGTCTAAGTCTACTAATTGTGTGTAGTATCTACAAAACATACAGACCCGCAAAGCGACACAAACAGTCTTACCATGAAGATGACTCTTGGGCAGGAGGGCACCGGCTTTATCTGCCAACTCGCCTACCAGTGAGTTGCCTAGCAACAGAATGTCAATGGCCTCCTGTTTGCTGCCGTCAAAGAAGTTGTTTTGGATGGTCCGAGTGACTGAACGAGCTCCGTCTCTCAGCTTGCCAGCCTGTTTTTAAATATATTAGTTGGATACGGGTTGAGTTAGTTTTGAGTCAAGACTGGAATTGGATCTTTGTTCAGAGAGCTGGGCCTATTTTCATGGCTCTGCTTACTGTTAGCAAAAAATCCCTGCTAACTGCAGCAGAAAATTCTGTGCTTACAGTAAGCATATTTCACAGGTTAGTGAGGATTTTTGGCCTGGAAGCCGCCATTTTGTTTGAAGAAATTAATATTTACACCAACGTTTTAATTTATATAAAATGGCCACGTCCCCATTACTGCACGGTTCCCAAGATATAAGTTTGAAAAAGTACAAAAATAACTCTGCAAGGGTGCTCTGCAACAATGCAACCATCGCAATTGTTCATTGACGCCTTGGGCCAAGGCTATTCTTACCCTGGTCCGGCCTTCCAGAGCTCCAGTACCAGCGTAGATACGACTCACATGATCTCCGTTCAAACCCCAGATTGTCCTGTAAACCTCCTCAAAACGAGACAGCATCTGAGGTTTACCGGCCAGGCCGAAGGCTTCAAGCTGCCTGGGAATCATCTGACAAAAGAAGGCAACGATAAGTGAGATATACGAACAGGTACTTTCAATCCCCAGTGACCCGGGTTTGGAATTCCATCCAGACTTAGGGCTCCTCAATTCATATCAGGACGAGTTCCGGACAAGTTGCGAACATTGCATCGGGTAAAAGCTGCAGGATTCTGAACAACTTCCCCGCAATCTTCTTACAGTGGAGTTATCAGTAAAGGTCTCGTTCAAATGACGTCATTTTCTACAGACCATCCATGTGCATCAGCACTTTGAGCGTCAACTTGCATAACGCTCATCGGGCCCTATTGAAAATTGCCCCAATCCGGAACATGTCCAGGACAAATGCAGAGCTTCGTCCAGACAAAGTGAATGATTCTACCTCCAACTTGATCAGAACTCGTCCTGGATATGAATTGAGACGGACCCTTAATACAAGTGCAGTGTAAAGGGTGAAATTATAATTGTATGCAAGTCTTTTAACGATGGTTTAATAACAACACTTTTAGGAATCTTTGGTGTTATCAGTGAAATGAATAAGACAAGAAAGATACTGTATTTTTCCTGGTTGGCAGAGTCACTAAAATGTATTTTTCAAATAGAAAATTGTGATTACCAGTAGTCCAAAGAATGCTTGTACGGCATTAGTCCGATCCAAGCAGTCTAGGCAATTGGTTCGTATGGTGCCTGTCTGCACACTGGAAGAAAAAAGAAACAAAATACGAAAAATAAAGAAAACTGGACAAAAATATAAGGAATACCTATTTTAGTTTGGCAAAGAAGTGGTAGCACAGTATGGAGTCCACACATCAGTAACCACAGCTTAATCCTTACACTGTAAAATATGTTTGTCAGAACAAAATTCTAAACAAAAAGCCTGCCGCACACCTTTTTGATTTTACCAGCTCACTGGATCACAGGTACGTTTTTTCACCGTTGCGGAGATGGCAACGTTACCCCCACACATGGCCGATTCCGTTCTATAATCGGTCACTTGATAATCAATCACATGATGACCAGTCACATGATGACCAGTCACATGATGACTAGTCACATAATGACCAGTGACATGATAACCAGTCACATGATGTCAAAATAGAAGCCGTCAATTTTGAATCATGTGACTTCCTTCGTGAATCTGATTAGTTAACATGAATATCACATCTGGTGAAATCGGAGTGCTGCCTGCACACCTTTCTGATTGAAAAAAACCCAAAATCTTTTAATCCATCTAGTCACCAGTGTACAGTCAGAGGTGAGCAACACGCCCAGTTTAACGACATCCAGATGGCCAACTACTGTTCATGATGAACAAAGTGCGACAAACGTGCAAACTCACTTCTTGGTCTTCTCTCCTTCCAGGTGGAAGAACTCGAAGGTATCCAGGTATTTCTGGACTTTTGTCTGCAGGATCCTGAGATAATCTCGCTGGCGTGACATCTGATGATAGTCAAAGAGAATGTGGGGAATGTCCTGGGCATGGGGAGAATTCTTGTGGTGATTCTGCACGGAAAACAAAAGAAAAATAACCATCAAAATAAAAAAAATGAATTTACTTTATTTTATTTATTTATTTTTTCATTACTTCTGGTAATGAAACCAAGGATTCCCCAAATAGCCCCCCCCCCCCAGGTACTGTAAGCTTGACAGCCTGAAGAAACCTGTAGAGAGAAGTGAATGAGAAGAAATTACAGTTTTTGATGTAGAATCCATGGAATCAGGAAGGGACTGAAAACCCAATCCACATATTGGCCCAGGCCGGATTCGAACCCAGGTCACAGCGGTGGAAGGCAAGGAAGGTACGTAATATACACAAAGTGTGTTTCTGAAATATAAAGTTTCCCGATATTAGGGAACGTCCTGAGTTGGGAGAATCTGGCTACATGTGGAACTCCTCTCTGCTACATAGCTTCAACAGGCCCATCTATGAAGCTGACCTAAGGTCGACCCGCGATATGACAACCTTATGACCTAGAGTCAAAGATTGGAGTCTCTCCATTCAATGTCAATAACGAAGAGCTATAAATGCCTCCACAGTTGCAGACAAAACCTGGCACAGGAAAAAACAGATTACCAGCCAGACGGTCTTGAGTTGTGGGTGGTCATGACCGGTGCTCTGCAGATGTTTGCTGACCACATATTATATCTGATTATATTTCCTGCTAAGCTGAAATTTGGCCTAGAGGTGAATTACCTGGAATGCCTTGCTGAGTAGGTCCTCGCCTTCTTTGCTGCCTAACAGATTGACGATGGCCTGGTCGCCATACTGTGTCTTAATCATGGACATGTGCCTGTAGGAAACAAACCAACAATCTCTTGAGTAAATTTGACTCAGGACAAAAAACAAGAAACAAATCGGATTCCTTTTTTAAGGGTCTTTTTTTAGTGTTGCAGCTACATTTGTTAGTATTGACAGCACCACTGATCTCTATTATACTGACTGGATAGTGCTTCGGGCCGTGGTTGTGAAGTCACCGGACACCATTTTGACACTCCCTTTGGACACGTAAAAATATATTTAAAGTTACGAAATAAAATTATATATTTGAACAAAATATAACATGAGTAAAATAACACTGTGGGCAAAATGAATAAATAAATATGTGTTTAATGATCCAAAACTGCTTCCTAAACTACTGTAATTCTGTGCTTTCTATGTACGGATCCGTGCGTTGTGGGGCTTTGAGGGAACTTCAAAATGGCCGCCGCATGTGTGCGAGTGGGTCACAGGCTTGTGCACACGCATATAGTCCAAGCGCTATCCAGTCAGTATAATAGAGATCAGTGGATCAGTGCCCTCTGGGGTTAAACAGACCTAGTATCATTCATACAAGGTATTACCTATCAAATGCCGGGGCCGAGGCTTCGTAACCTCTGGCCATCTTGACCCGATGTGACCCGACCTGCAAACCTGGCTGCTCCCAAAATAGAGGTACGGAGCCACGGGTCTGGACAAATGAGGAGACATTCACATCGTCCAGGAAAATCACCTGTATAAAAACACAACACAGCTTGAAACTAATACATGGACCAAGACAATGACTGCAAAACAACTACATGTAGTAATCCTGTCAACCTTTGCACAGGTGTTTTCATAAGGGAATATGTGCTTGGCAGGTTTTAAACAAGTATGTTTTAAACCGGCCAGGAGCCTGAGCTGAGGGCGAGGGACATTATCAACGTCAAGGCCCCTGTGCCGGTCTTAAACGTACTTTGTTTAATATCAGCTAAGCACATATTTATTGCCATTCAATAATATCTTGAAACGACCATAAATTGTTAAAGCAAAAACAGTGATATAACTTGTGTGTAGATCAAGCTATCGAGGGGCTTTTGAGTATTGGCCTAGGTTTGCTCTGTCATTCATAAGGCCAAATAAAAAATTAAAAAACATGTTTAGCGTCCTGCCTTTTTGAAAAAAATTGTTTTTCCCCTCCAAAATGGCCGCCCGACCGGGCTATTTTTCAAGAATGCTGCCAGCTTTTTTTTTAAATGGCCGCCACATGGACTCAGGAAATGACATACCAGCTTTATGTGGGCTAGATGCAACAGACAAAGAGGCCAAATGATGTCACTGTTTAAAATGTATCATTTTTTCGGTTTTAACAAAAAATAAAGGAGGCAGTCTCCGAAAAGGTGGCGGGCGGGGACACTAAAAATTTTTTTGTTTTTTTATTTGGTTAAAAGTGTCTGTGTCAGTGATCAATATTGGATTCTTTCTTTACCTGTTCAGTTTCACAGAAGTTTGCAACCTGACCATCGTCGTTAGTCCCACGGACGTTGAATCGCGTTCCAGCCCTCTCACAGCTAAGCCGTGATATGAGGCAAGCCTTGGCCTGTCGCGTGCCACAGTAGATGGTTCGAATCTCAACACCCCCACACATGATGACAAGGAGCCAATCAGAACAGTTGACATTATAGCGCTGGAGATGCAGGTGCAGGGTTCGATTCCTGTTGCAGACATGTGTAAAGAGTTTGTGACCAAAACAAATTGCTGATTGCTAAAATTAAGATCTTCAGTCAAGTTGAAATACACTAGGAACCTGTCACAAGTAATTACATCACAACATTTTGGCTGGAAACAGTTCCAGAGCTTGACTCTTTGAAATTGGATTGTTTTAAAGGGCCAGTGCAATATATCTTTTTAAAGCAATCCTTGAAATGCACCTTTGTGTCCTAATTAACCTTAATTCTAATGTATTCATTTTGCCATTTTGTTGGGTATTTTGGTGTCTTTTCTATTTTTATACATGCAATTTTCACATTCATGAGCAAAACAGAAACATCAATGTTACAGTTATTTCAGCACAAAAAGTTGCTAGAATTTTGGATATTTTGCTGTCATGAATCCTCTTTTCTTTGCTGATTCGTTCTAGGTCAGTTCATGGCAGTAGGCCAAGAAGCAACCCTTTCTTACAAATGTTTTCATTGACTAAAGTTTTGGGTTCACAAGTTCAACAGAAAACTCCTAAACTGAACAGTGTCTTCCTGAAATGACATCAACAGTACATGTACAGTGCCCTAAGTTGTCTAAAAAAACCCACCAAGTTACAAAAGTGCCCTTTTCAATAAAATTAACCAAAAAGAGATTTCAACAAGTAAAGGGGGAGAAAGTTACACACATTATCAGCTCAATAGATGCTAATATTTCCAAGCACTACTCGTCTGTGCTTAAGAATTTGTATTTTTAGCATGAAATCTGGAGAAAGGTATTCATTTACCAGAAGAATCGGTTGTCAGTTGAGTGGTCCTGATTCTGACGTTGAGCACACAGACTCAAATCAAACTGGGGTTGCTGAGAAGATGACGACCAGACGAAGTAGAACGTACCGGAGCTTAGTAGCTTCCTAACCTCGGTGATGCGTTCCTCGTCACCAGGGTCGCGTCGTAGTGAGATGAAGGACGTCGCCGTGATGCGGAAGATTTCTGACGACCCCACCTTGCCGACGGAGACACACCCGGTAACGATGACTAAATATAGCACGGTCTGCTCTCCTGTTGAGGCAGAAATTATAAAAGCAGCCGTGTTGAAACTGCTTCAGCCCTGTGTAAATTACGTGGTTATGGCTTGCAAGTACACATAGTCTACACCGATGAAGCCCCTTGGCCAAGTATTTTCCGACACAGCCTAAGCAAGGGAAGATCAAGCTCAAGTGATATTGTGAAAGTTTACCCGGTCTTATGAGTTTAAAGTTAGCACCAGGTGTTCCCGGCTTAGTTGTTTTGATCTCAAAATGTTTCCTTTGTATTTGAACTTTTTCTTACCAATGTTTAGTTTAAGAACTCCAAGACATCCATATCCGTCCATCAGTTTCTGATACTGTCTTTTCAGTGTTTCGGTTTCTGCCTGGCCTGTGATGTGCAAAACATTGAGATATTTTCAATTATTAAATTACCATGGTAGGCTAATATAATAAACATTAAATGTTTATTTACCGTGAAACGGGTCTTGCATTTTTTTCCGTTTGTCTTCTGCGCGCATGCTCACACCATTATTTTTGATAATTATAATAAGACTTTTTTTATTAGGCCTACTAATCCTAACTCGAGCAAATGTGACGCCTGATGATGGATGGGTGGAAGGGCATGATGAGCAAATGATGGGTGGGTGGAACAATTGATTTCATTCTATATTATCTCAATGTACAATGATTGAACTTTTGAAGGTCAGTTGTTGCAAAAATCTTTAAAATAAAACTTAAAAAAAATAAGACATAAATCTCGGATTGAGTGAGAAACATTTCAATTTTGTTCGAAAATTATGTGCCTATAAATACTGGCGACAGGATGCAACATTCTTTCCAAATTTGAAAACAATGTTGTTTCTAATACAACTATCATCCCACTTTCACAATCCCCGCCCCGCCCCGCCCATTCCATGGTTCCACCACCGCCGCTCTGCCTGTTCGTACGCGCTCGTCGTGTACATGTACTTAAGTTGTGTAGGCGGATCGCTTCCTAGTTCCGTATCATCAGCTTCAAAAATACTCACTGAAAATGTGGAGGTTATACTTACTCAAAACAGCCACTGCGTCAGATTCGAAGAGCAGGGTCTCTTGTCTTTTTCTGGTCTCCAAGATTACGGAATACGGTGGCTCTAACTTATGATAAACCCGAAAAGATTTCCCGAAAGTAAGTGCCATTTTCGCACTGACGTTGATCGCTTCAGCTGGAAATCCTGTACCGGATGTTTTTTGTGCACCACCGGCCGGTACCGGACTACCGGTGTGATCTATGAAGGGAGATTTAGTGTCTGATCCCAGACTCTCTGCGTTTAAAAAGTGTTGTGCAGTATCATACATCAGTCGTCGGTAAAACAGCCGTCGGTCAAATTTCGCGCGGTCAAGCTTCTGTTTTCGCACATGTCGCATGGGTCCCTTTTTCTTTGCTTTGAACTTTTTGAGAAGATTAAGAACAATTGGCTTACCTGTTGAGGCAAGCTTAAGAAGGAAAACAGGATTTGGTAAGATATCGTTCTTAAAAATGAGGAAAGTAAAAGTATCCTGAAACGTTTGTGACTTGTGAATTTGATGTGAAGTTGGTTGTGTACAAAGTCTATGGGAAAGAATATTAAAACCTGACGTACTGCAGTGGTCATGGTGGTTGTGTACAAAGTCTATATGGAGAGTCTAGAACATTGTGTATTTCCTAACATAACAAAATTGGAAATGTTTCTCAGTCCCAGATTCATGTCTTATCATCATTTTTGCAATGAATGAGAGATGATATATGAAGAAAAAGTGGCGCCAGGTTGTTCTTTTCAAAAAATAAAAATGGTTAGGGGGGGGGGGGGGGGGGCAGGGGGGCCCTATTCTGAAATTGTTCTGATGTCGTGACTGTCAGGATTCATCATGTTCATGCTCGCACAATGTCTCAGTCTCACTACAAGTACAGTGAGTTTAATTAATTTGGATTATGTTTTAGATATTTGTCAATTTTGCAGTCATTCCTACGATCTACAATCACATGATGGCTGAAATGAATAGCGGAGATGCTGATACCAAGCGTCAATGCACTCGACAGACGATAGGCACTCACAACGGATCGTTCCATTGCGACGAGGCTCTTGCTTGTTTTCTTCTACGCCAGTTGCCAGAGTACAAAGATGCAGGTAAAACAGAACTTGCAAAATGATCACAGTTAATTATACTTAAGTTCTATGCTCACTGACACTGAGAAAATAAAATCCTTAAGTTTCCTTGTTTTAACTTTTGTTTTTGTTTGTCACTTTAATTTCATAGAAATTATAAGAACAAGGAACCAGTCTGTTTTAGACACTTGTGACATCGTGGTTGACGTTGGCGGTGTGTATGATGCAAGCAAGCATAGATATGATCATCATCAACGGTAGGCCTATGTTCTTGAAATTTACATGATAAATAGTTTAGAAAACCAACAAGGTGATTAGTTATCAACGTCCTCTGGATTGCTGGCAATCAATTTACTCAACAAACAACAAAGTAAGAATTTACAAAAATAGAATAAAGACTACGTTTGTAAGGTGCTTATCATAAACATGAGATTCGTGTATTCATTTGCCAATTCTAAAAGATTTAACACAATTGCCTATTTTGTAAGGGTTGTTGAAATGGCTCTATGATTTTAACTTTCTGATGAACAGGTCCTTCTCCCATTCCATGAACTCTCTCCGTCCTGACAAGCCGTGGACTACCAAATTGAGTAGCGCTGGCCTGGTCTATCTTCACTTCGGTGAGCGCGTCTTGAAAACGATCAAGGGTCTTAAAGATGCTGATGATAGCAAGGTGCAGGCGATCTATGACAAAGTCTATGAGAACTTCATTGAGGAGGTTGACGCCATTGATAACGGGATTGCACAGAGTGATGAACAACCGAGGTATTTGAACAGTCACAAATCTGTCACAAACAAGTCCAGTCACAAGCAAATCACAAGTCTGGTCATAAGTAATCATAAGTCCATTACAAGTGTTGTCACAAGTAAATCACGCACCCAGTCTGTGTGTTAAGTGTGCTCACTGGACCAGTCATAAGTTCATTCACAAGGATGTCACAAGTGCAGTGACAAGTAAAAGGGGATGAATAATACTTAAAAAAAATTTGAAATTGTGATTCAACTCAGAATGGTTTGTCACTTTATTTTCCAGATATTTAATCACAACCAATCTGAGTTCCCGGGTGAAACACCTCACTCCTGACTGGATGGATCTCAACCCGGATGAAGAGGTAATTAATGTTACTGCTTGATACAACATTCATGAATACCTAAGACAGTTAACCCATTCCTATTGGTCAAGAGCCTGTCACTGGCTGGCTGGACTTTTCCAGTGTTACATGAAATTTGGACTGCTATGAAATTTGGTATCTTTTACCGTTGTATTGGTTGAAATGTTCACATTAATACATTGTACTCACGCATGCGCAATACTACCAATGAATCTGTATTTCGAGAGTCTTAAAATTCACATTTCTACAGCCTTCAGCTCGAACCATTATCAGCATCCAGGCTCCCAGCCAGTCTTAATTGTACTTGTTTAAAACCAGCCAAGCACACATTTATTCCATTATTAATGATTAGAAGAGAATATTGGTGACCAATCTCAGCTTCCAACTTGAAGGTCGAAACTAGACTTGTGTTTCATTCTTTTGTTTTTGCCGTTTCAAGGGTGGCTTTAAAAAGGCCATGGAGCTGACGGGTTTAGAATTTCTGGACAAAGTCAACTACTACAATACCAGCTGGTGGCCGGCCAGGGAACTTGTGGAGGGCGCCCTCGATAGACGCTTTGAGGTAAGTTGCAGTCCTTGAACTGCGTCTAATTTTAAATTTACAAATTTACAATTTGAAGAAAACAGTAAAAGAAGCTCATTTCCAAAGATGAGTCAAGTGACACATTTTTGGAAATTTCTGTTAGTAGTTGGTTAATAAAAGGGCAAATCTGTGAATGGGTGTGTGCAAGCGTTGATACGATGCACGCACATGCTCAGTTGCTATTATTTATCGGTTTAGTGCCTGGCATCGCGTAGCTTCAATTGGCTGAATGAGAATGTGTCCCAGATGCTTATTTCAGACGCAATTCAAAATACAACTCAGCAACTTTTTAATTGAAATCCGGATCCTAGAATATTGTTTGTCAGAATATACAGCAATGACAAAGCTAAAACGTAATCATGTTAGTTGTTAAGCACCCGTCTTTAGATTTTGAGTACTTGTGTTACTTCAAATGAAACAATGCATAAATGACAGATGATCTACCCTACCTTTAACCTGTTTCTGATAAGCACATATGTTATAAGCTTAGTACATGTACATGTTTGCGCTTAGCAGTTCTGTTAAATGTACCCCTGGTATTAATTTGGATCCCTCAGGTTGATAGCAGCGGTGAAGTGCTAGTCTTCAGTCAAGGAGGATGTCCATGGAAGGAGCATCTCTATGCCCTTGAGGAAGCCAAGAAGATTGAGACACCGGTCAAGTACGTCTTGTACACAGACCAGAATGGCAAATGGAGAGTGCAGTGTGTCCCCGTCTCAAGTAACTCCTTCAGTAACAGGTAGGAGAAGAAAACGACTCGAGTCTCAAACTGCTCTCATGGCCTGATGAACGGGGGTAATAATTATGAATTTCTTCAAGAGAGTGCAAAAAGGGCCAAATGAGCACCTGTGCTCCATAGGCACCTGTGTTCCGTAGGCACCTGTGCTCCGTAGGCACCTGTGCTCCATAGCCACCTGTGCTCCGTAGCCACCTGTGCTCCGTAGGCACCTGTGCTCCGTAGGCACCTGTGCTCCGTAGGCACCTGTGCTCCGTAGGCACCTGTGCTCCGTAGGCACCTGTGCTCCGTAGGCACCTGTGCTCCGTAGGCACCTGTGCTCCGTAGCCACCTGTGCTCCGTAGGCACCTGTGCTCCGTAGGCACCTGTGCTCCGTAGGCACCTGTGCTCCGTAGGCACCTGTGCTCCGTAGGCACCTGTGCTCCATAGGCACCTGCGCTCCATAGGCACCTGAGAAATAATATGAAATTCTTTTCATTCTTTTGTGGTTTATTCATTTAGGCTGTCACTGCCGGAGAAGTGGCGCGGCATCAGGAACGAAGAGCTGTGTACCCTGTCCGGTATCCCAGGATGCATCTTTGTCCACGCTAATGGTTTCATTGGTGGGAACGAGACACACGAGGGCGCTCTTCAGATGGCCAGAACGTCACTTGCTCAATCCAAGTAGAACGTAATGGGTCGAGTACGAGGCATGGAATGCGGAACATAAAATCTGCAACTATTGGGACAGTTTCCTGAAACTTAAAGGAAATCTAAAGCCAGGGTCTATTTTCAGGATGCTTCTAAGAAAACAAGAATATTTCTCAGCAGAGACGGCCCAGCTACCCAAATTAAATGTGAAGTGTAATACATGTACTGATACGATTTGTCCGAATATAAATTTGTTGTTCAGTATTTTATGCATAGCAGCCAGAGTTTTGCCTCAAAAAAAAATAATAAAACAAGAAATTTTACAACTTTGGTGTAAAAAAAATGAGACACATAGATGAAACAACAACCTTTGTAAGTTACACAAATCACATTACAGTTTAATATCTCTGTACATACTACTCATGGATTTACACAAACGCGTATCAAGACCGAATTCCTATTGTTTAAACCAGTATGGGTTTTCAAACAATCTTTATATCTTGACAAAAAAGGTGTGCATGTGATACATTTTTCTGTTTTATGGGCCAGGAAAGATCAAGAAATATTCAATAAAATATGTGCTCAACAAGTGCTGTTACTGCTTTCAGCAGAAAATCAATGTCAATGGTGTATCACCTTATCATTCTGACCTCCCTTTCCTAACTTTTAAAAAAATTGAAAATTTTTCCAAGATTTGATCCAAGTTAAATCTACTTAAAACTCACTCATGACTACAGTTTTTTTTGTATGACTATTTACACATGTATAAAACAAACTCAATTTAAAGCAATTTATGATAAATTCATCAAACGGGTAACACTTACAGTTTGAAGCCATTTTTCCCCCCACAGATTTTGCTCCCAAAAGTCCTTCTGAGGAACCAATAAGCCATTTGCGTGTTAAATTTGAATAAAATCTGGAACGCTGACTTAATACAATGCTTTGCACGTTTTAACCTAGCATTCTCCCGACCAAAGAGACTGTGCCATTCTCACCCATTGTGAACGATGTATTGGTGCTGAGCGTCTCTTACGTAACTATGCAAGAGCTTGCCCCGAATCATGTGATTAGCAACAGTGTCTTTGGTCTGGAGAATTCACAGTTGAAATGTGCCAAGCATTCTGAGCAAGTCATTGTACCAGACGTTTTTCAAATGTAAATCCCAAAGGGTATAGGTTACTCGCAAATGGCTTATTGAAATGGAGACTGTGAAGACTATTTTTGCCAACCCAATAGTTAGGGCTGTCCTGAATACCGAATATTCCATCATTAACCGAATATACAAATAGTTTTTCACTGGTTTGAATCTTCAAAAAGAAAAACACTTTGCACCCAAGGCCAAAAAAAAAAAGTCTCCGGTTTCTGGTATGGAACTTGCCCAAAAAGTGGTGCGGCGAAGAGGCTTTTTTTTTTTTACCTGATTTTTTTTGCTTCAAATGTCGGTTGATGACTGCAAATGGTGCCCGACTAAACTTAGTGCAAATTATATGGGAGTCCAGAGAGGCCACATAAAGCTTATTCTCGACCATAACCCAATCTCAAAACACGTTAGAATTGTGCAGCAGCAGGATTCCAGTCAAACCAGTGAGTTTGGCGGTTTTGAGACATCATCTTTCATTGAAAAAAAAACCTTTTTCATTTTGCCGACGCGCATGGCTACGGCGACGCGCGCGCATACCAGAAACCGGAGACTTTTTTTTTTGGCCTAAAGTTGCACTTTTCTTATTGTCAGATGCTCCTTTTTGTCTACGGTAAATTTTTTTTTACGCCAAATTATTGGTCTAATTTTTTAAGATGGGTAAAGTCCCTTGACAGTTAAACAGTACTTACTGCAAAACACTCTAGTGGTCAATAACATCCATCGCCGCATACATATTTAAGCAGCACACTTTGTATGCAACTGTGTATAAACTCCGCGAAGTTGAGGTATCGCATTTTTTATGGCATCTTCTGAAAGCCCATTACAAAAAAAAATGGACTGAAAATACTGATCAACTTTTTTCACAAATTTTTTAAAGTGTACGTATGGGTCGTTAACCCCCTCCCCGAGCGTATGTTTTAACGCTTTTAAATATTTTTTTTGATAATTGTCTATGAACCTGCTAGTACCATTCTTAAATACCGTCACTGGTGTTTGTAGTTAAAAAGTTCAATTTTGATTTTTATTTGGGCAAATTAACAGATCTCACAGAAAAAAAAAAGCTTTGATATTTAAAATTTGAGTGCTACAACAGTATCAGTATACACAATGTATCTGCCCAACATGCATAAACCATCCCAAATAAGGGAAATTATTCTAAAAAGGTGAATTTTCAGGGAGGAAACAAATAAATTAGTGGTCCATTAATCATTTTACAAAAACTGGAAATAGTTGCTGTACTGTTTTTGTTTGTTTGAGGTAACTATTTATTTATTTTACAAAAATATGCTCCTGCAGATATTCCAAAGATTATACAAAACCACATTTCACAAACTCACTTGGATCCTAAGAGCTAACAATTTTAAAATTACTGGAGGATTTGGTAAGAGTACACAAAGTCTTAAGAATCGACCAAAAAGTTCTACTTTTGGCAGTTACTTACTAGTAAAACAAAACTTTAAACGCTTAATAATACAAATACATATTTTCCCCGCACATAAAAAGACACATATTACGAAGATCAATCATTAAACAAAATTCATTTTGATAAAATTTCTTACAAACTGGACATTAATGGTGCAGTTGTCGTAGCGACCTCCGGCCATAGCTATGGTCTGCTCGGTCATCGACCTGACTGACTGGATTCCTACTTCTTTGCCTCAATCGGGAAGGACCTTGCTGCCAGGCCTCCACAGCCTGTGGGAGGTTCCACTTGAGAAGGTTGACGTAGAAATCTTCAAGTTTCTGAGCTTGGAGCATGACGTGTTCATCATCCTGTGGAGGACAATCAGAAATGGCCAAGAACTAAATATGAATGGATGGGACAAATTGGGGAGTCAGGTTGGCATAGCAAAGTACTTTCCTCGCCTTCCACCACTGGGACCTGGGTTCCATTCCCGCCTGGGCCAATACGTGGATTGGGTTTTCAGTCACTGCCTGAGTCCGTGGGGTTTCCCAAGAATATTCTGGAGTTTTAATTTCCTCCCACCTCTAAAACTGTAATTTCTTCATATTGTCTTCTCTCTACAGGTTTCTTCTGGCCAGGGTCCAATCTCACAAAGCTGCTTATTACATAAATCTTCTAAGCACAAAAACAATTTGCTTAGCAAAAATCATTAACCAGCAAAAGTTCATGTAAATTAATATGGCCCATCAATGGTTCCCCACTGCTTTATACTTAGCATGTGAAATTCCTAAGCAATCCTCTACTAAGCAGGAACGGCCCAGCAAAACAATGTTGTGACAAACTCACCTCATAATATTGCTTAGCGTTAGTGAAGAGTAAGCGGACATCGTCGAGGAATTCCTGCTGTTTGTCGTATTCCTCGCAGCTACATCGGTCCTTCAACATGTGAAGGTCTACGGGATTGGCGATGACCTCTTCATAGTCTGGCGCCTGAATGAAGGACAAAATATGGCATTGTGTTATATAGAGGATAGTCAAGAAACCACAAATTTGTGCCAATTACTGGACAATGAATTGTGTCTGAAAAACAATTCCAGAGCAACGGTTACGTCTGTTATTGCCATGTTTGCATGCACTTATCATGGTCGAAACTGTTGACAACATTTTTGTCAAACAATGGGACATTTGGGAGATTTATTTTCAGTATTGAAGTATGTTTTCTTACGTCTGCTGGATCTGGCATGGTACGGAACGGACCACTGTCTCTGTATCTCAACATCTTGCTGATGATGTCTTCAGCAATCTGAGAAAAGGTTGCAAGAAACCATTTTAGTGAAAACTAAACTTTATCAATTTGCATTCAGTGTTTTTTCTATATTTAAATTCAGTAACAATGAATGCAGCTGTGATTGTTTTGTGATGGAGTTGTGACTGACTTATGATCGACCTTGCGGTTGACTTGTGATCATCTTGTGATCTACTTGTGACTGACCTATGATTGTCTTGTTATCTACTTGTGATCCTCCTGTGATCCTCCTGTGATCGTCCTGTGATCTACCTGTGATTGACTTGTGACTGACTTGTGACTGTCTTGTGATTGTCTTGTGATTGTCTTGTTATCTACCTGTGATTGACTTGTGATTGACTTGTAATCGTCCTGTGATCTACTTGTGTTTGTCTGATGATTGACTTGTGACTGACTTGTGACTGTCTTGTGATCGTCCTGTGATCGTCCTGTGATTGACTTGTGATTGACTTGTGATCGTCCTGTGATCTACTTGTGATTGTCTGATGATTGACTTGTGACTGACTTATGACTGTCTTGTGATTGTCTTGTTATCTACTTGTGATCATCCTGTGATCGTCCTGTAATCTACCTGTGATTGACTTGTGATCATCCTGTGATCTACTTGTGATTGTCTGATGATTGACTTGTGACTGACTTGTGACTGTCTTGTGATTGTCTTGTGATTGTCTTGTAATCTACCTGTGATTGACTTGTGATTGACTTGTAATTGTCTTGTGATCTACTTGTGATTGTCTGATGATTGACTTGTGACTGACTTGTGACTGTCTTGTGACTGACTTGTGACTGTCTTGTGATTGTCTTGTTATCTACTTGTGACTGCCTCATTACCTTGCAAGTGAAGACAATCTTAGTTTTCTTAGCAGCAGCTTTCGCCTCCTCTTGTGCTTTCCTCTTCTTCGCCAATCGTTGCTTCTTCTTCTTTGCCAGAGCTTCCTTCTTAGATTTCTGCTCCGCCCGCTTGGACCGTGAGGAGCGAGCAGGGTTCAGACATGAGGCACACACCCAGCGACCTCTGAAATTAAGGTCAAATTAGAAGACAACAAGGTCATTTAAGATTTAAATATCTATATATGTGAAGCGAAGGGACAAAAAATGCGAGAAGTCACAAATGTTTCACAGGCACAATGAGCAGGGGTAATAATGTAAAGCGTTATGAACTAAGAAAAAAGTCCATATATGGGCTCCATGTGTAAACAAAAGAGGGCCTTTTTTTGACAGCTTTTGAAATCAGCATGGACGGGACACACAGCGTGTGCATACTGTTCTAGTTCAGTGCGAAGTACGCAGGACTTCCTGGATGTGCCAAAACTGTATTAGCCACAGCATCTTCGCATGCGCGTCAGGCGTCATCAGTGAGTGAATGCATTCAAATTTCTCTTTAGATGGTCTCCCAGACTAATCCCCGCCCCCAAAAACTTTGGATACATTCGAAATACTCAGTGGATGGACCGGGAACCAGTCTAGGTCCCCCCCAACTCTCCTTTTCTGGCCGTTGAGGGGGTACTTGTGCACGGAGCCCACAAGTGCCCATTATTATTATTTATATTTTTTTTAAGTCTGAAGTCATTTGTCACCAAAGGGTTGTCATATTTCCATTCTTCAGGATTTACTGGTAACAGTTTCTATATTGTTCCTGCAACCTTTATTTGGCCAAAATCTTTACTTATACAATCTAGATGTGTATTACGTTAGGCAAAGTAAAAAAAAGAAAAAAGTTTCTCGTCCCCGCCTGCTTCCTTTTTGGAGGCCGCCTGGATTTTTTTATTATTTTTTATTTTTGAAAAATGTAGTAGAAAAACACCGAAAAAGTCTACAAATTCATCGGAAAATAAATACCAATACCAATACAACTCTAAATGACACTGTAAATATGTTCAGTTCTCTTGTCCAACTTGTCTTTCATCTTTAAAAGTGTCTTTGAACAGTGGAACACCAACGGTTGCAGGAAATTTTGAAAAGGCGGTCATCTTGAAAAATATAAAAAATAAAAAATAAAAAGCCCCGCTTCCTCCCTTTTTTAAAAAACCCCGGACGAGAAACTATTTTTTTTTTTTTACTTGGCCTTACACATTTTGAAAGAATTTTGATGGTTACTGAATTTTAAACTGAATTCTTCTTACCTGGGGAAGTTGCGCATGGGTGGTTCATGGCAGTCCTTGTGATAGGCCAGCGGGCATTCAGCACACAGTACCAACTCACCAGCCTCAGAGCAGACGGTGCATATGTCTTCATGCTCAATCACATCATTGGATTCTGAGTCTTCATAATCAGAATCGGCATCCTCATCCTCATCATCAGATGAACTCTAGAAGGCAAATAAAAAAAACACCTTACTCTTTATTCAAGCATTTGTGAGCCGTCAACACAAAAGGAATTTTTATTAGGATATAGGCGCGGGCGGGATTAGCGGATTCGATGAGAACATCTAGATTCATTTGGAGACGAGCCACGTACACGGACACGCTGCTGCGGGATGTTGGTGTACGTGACATCAGGGAGCTTAGGACCCTAATGCTGGATAGAGAACAGTGGAGGGCGGCGACCAAGTCCCGAGTTGGTGTAGGTTAGGCTGCATCCTCGCATCACATTGCAGATTCATTTGCACACCAGTTTTCATCGGTTGCTATGTGTTACCATTCAGCACTCCAGACTCAAGAACCATTGACTTTCAAGAACAAAGGTCTGGGAGCTAGAAAAGCCAATGTAAACATTTTCAAGATGTCTACGCCAATCTATAGTTTTATTCTTCTGTACTCAATAACATCCTTGTTTGATTGCTGAACAACTTCAAGCACTTTCAGTATCACAGTATCGGACTCTAATTTTCAAGATGCATTATTTTCAGAAAAGAATTATGTCAAATATCAGTTTCTTTATTTTCTTTTTGTTGGCTCACCTCTGATTCGTCGGAGTCATCCATGCCTTTGTAGCTACGATTCCTTGCGTTTCTCCTTGTAGATGGCTGCAACAAAGTACAAAAGCTCACAATTCATGCTCTGATTTGTCAATCTTTTAGTTTCTAAATTCTGCATCAAATTTTTACATCAGTATGCGAAATTTGATAAAAGGCTTTCAATATTTTTAAAAATCTGTTTTCAACCAGGTTTACAGAAGAGTCCCTTTTTGAGAGAACACATCACAACTAAACAACGCTCACAAGAGTTTCAAAATTTGGATTGGACGAAAAAACCTTCGGGAATCTCTTAGGAAATATTCTGTAATCTTGGGAAATATTCTAAAATATATCTGTAAAGTACTGACCGCGCAAGCAGGGCACTTCCAATCCCCCTTAGGTACAGTAACGAGTGCCGGCCGAAGACAGAACAGATGAAACGGCTGGTTGCATTCATCACAGAGCAGTAGCTGATCCTCATCACCTTTACGACGGCAGATCTTACACTTGGCGTTCTCTGAGGATTTCTCCCAACGCACGCATGCCTCGTAAACACTCAGGAGCAGGTGTAAGCGCGACAGTGTGGGGGCGCTCTCCACCGCTTCAATCCACTTGGCTACCTTCTCTGGAATGCCCGGCTCATCCTCTGCAAAACAGAAACAAATAGTATAGATGAATCCGTGAATAAATTGTGATCATTGTACACTCGCGACTCCCCCTTCAATGGCGAGAACATTGTGACGGATTATCTGAACAATAGCTAGCACAATGCTTTCGCCATTGAAGAGGGCCTTCGAGACAGAAGAGCATTCTTGGATTAGTCTATATATTCAAAAGTGAGTGAGGATTCTGGCAATTTTTGGGGAACCAACAGTGGAAGTATCACGTTTATTGAAACAAATAATCCAATCCAGAAATTTTACTTCAAACAAAAACGGAAAGACTGTTAAAGTTTAATTTTGTAAATAATAACAACCCGTCTCCCAGGGCTTGTTATCTTGTTTATATGGTTTAGAATTCAAAACTAAAATTTGTATTATACTTGTAAAACAAGTGCATCCTACGAAATCAGTAACGCACTTGTGCCATGTAACCTCAATCCTCCAAATTCCTCCACTTTGGCAAAGAGGATTTTGAAGGATTCAGGGCGGTTAGGGTTAAAGAAAAAAATCACTTAATGGAAAGAATGCTGCATCCTGACACCACTTTTTTTCATTATGTATTATCTTAATGAAGGTCAGTTATTGCAAAAATGTTGAAAAGACATGAATTTGGGACTGAGAAACATTTCTAATTTTGTTACAAAATACTTTGAAAATGCACTCGACTCTCCTTAGACTTTGTACACAACCAAAGAAGTGGCACCTGGATACTACATTCTTTTCCACTAAATTTTGTACAATTTCTATTTGTCCTACCTTCCTGATCACTGTCTTCGTCTCGATCCTCATCCTTGTTGTCATCTTCCGAGGGTTTAGATTTGGGTTTGGGTGGGGCCATGATGCCTTGAAGGAACTTGGGATTGACACCGGCCTGGCTCTCAATAATTAATGCTCCCTGAGAAAAAACAACAAACAAATAAAACCTCTTAAAAAAACACTATTTCAGATTGGGGAGCGTGGCCTAATGGTTAGGGTTTATTACTCACTACCAGAGTGTCAGGGGTTCGAATCCAGCTACTGACCATAATGCTGTGCTCTTTGGCAAGCAACTTCATCCCCACTAGCCTCTCTCCACCCAGGAGTATAAATTGGTACGGGCATGAACTGGGGAGTAACCTGCGATGGACTAGCATCCCATCCAGGGGGAGTAGAAATATTCTCAGTCGTTTCATGCTACTGAAACCAGAGATAAACGCCGGGAACGGTATTTTCTAAGTGCTAAAAAGGAAAACATGTAAAACTTTGGTTGGGTGGGACTCGAACCCACCACCTCCTGTTTATGGATAGCAGAGGTCTTGAGCTCACTGGGGTTGGTTGGCTAGTTGGTTGGTTTAATTATATTTTTGTCCTCATCTGTTGACTATTTTGTCATGTTTCTTACCAGATCCTTGAGCTTTGTCGCGTTCTTGACTCGTTCCTCCCACTTCCCTGCATTCACCACCCCTCCTAGGTTGCCCTGCTGGATGTGACTCTCTATGTCTAGCAAGTCTTCTCTCAGGGACTGTAACAGTTCCTTCGGACCGTCCGATTCCCTCAACTCTGGACCAGATCTGTAGGCAGGGAGGGAGATGAGATTATCCAAATTCTTCCAGGACATCGTACAAATGCTCAAGTAATGAAAAAGCAATTCCATTTCGATCCGACGTGAATGAGTAGAGACTCTTAATGCTTCACTTTCAATACACACCTGAAAAAATCAGCACTTTCGTTCTGGCTGTGCACTGTGGTAAGACATAGCTTGTATGACAGCTGCCTATTGCGAGTTTACATGCCTTCGCCTCACCCAATTCGCAATTTAGCTTCTGCTGCGAGATTAGCCCACACTAAATTTATTTATTTATTTATTTTACTATTAAAGTAGAATTTTAAATTATCATTTCATAGATCTCCAAAAGATCTAGGTGAGATTTGTACCTTGAGGTGAATTATGACTGAAATTCAAGCAGCTTCTGAGTGTTTTCACATTTGCTACCTGTAGCAGACACGTTCTTCCAAGCTCATGTATATTTGAACACACATACCTCCTGGACAGGTTGATGGTCTTGGAAATGTCCTGATAACGCTTCTTGACCTCGACATAGAGGGCGCTCTCTCTGATACCCTGGTTATCCAGGGCCTCCATCAGGGTGTCTAGTTCCTTGGCGCTCTCGTACTGGAACCAAAGATTCTGACCAACCTTGGGAAAACTGTCACCAAAGTAAAAAAGAAGTCACGAATTGTTATGTCATGTCACAAAATGTTATGTCATGTCACAAAAGGTCATACCATATTACACCATGTCACTAAGTGTCACTCGATTTCCCTAAATGTTACACGTTGCTAATTAGAAAGATACAATGCTCCTAAAGGTCACACCATGACCATGTCACCATATGCCACTAATTGTCACTCAGGTTCCCTAACTGTGACAAATGACACATGATGTGGTCCCCATGTCCATAAATGTCACACGTTACAAAATGTCACACTGTCGGCAAATGCACACTATAACTAAATGTCACATCATGTTACTTCATGGCACTCTGTTTCCTTGAATGTCACCCTACATGTATGTCTAAAAAAAAGTAACAAATGAAAAGAACCAATTTTAACCCCTTGCACTCGTATAGGCCATTGACTTTACAAGCAAACTGTTGAAATATTGGAGTGTTTTAGAGCAAAGTACTAGCTTTTCTTACGTCTTTTCTGTGCCGTTGTTGTCGTCACGTCCTCCTCCGTTTCCCTTGCTGTCTCTCTTGGCACTATAGGTGATGTTGGATTCTACCCAGCCCTTCTCAATGAACAGGCCGGGGGTCACGCTTGAGAAGACCCAGTAACGACTGTGATTGCGATCGGTGCCGATGGGGACTTGGCGTAGGGCTAGCTTAGCTTGCTGTATGCCATCCTGGGGAAAGGGGGGGGGGGAGAGAGGATGCATTAAAATTGGTAAAGAAGAATAAAATGGAACTCCGACGATCAAAACAAAATTTGTAACCCTAACCTGCTGGTGATAAACTGAGTTAATGCAGTGGAGATAGTTTGTTATTTTTTTTCACTCGGCACCCCGGTAATTCAATTCAATTCAATGTAACATTTATTTCAATGATGCCGTTCTTTACAGTATGTACAAACATGTATATAAATAACATAAGGAGTACAATAATATGATATTTGATATGTACAGAGTGATTAATAACAAAGTAGCAAATTAAACGACAACATTTAAGTGTAAGGTTAAGCAGAACGCTTTTGTGTCCTTACCTGTGGTCAGACAACCATACAATCAAGATACATACTTACAAGACTACAAGGAATACTTACTTCAAATTTCTTCTCGAAGATTTCATGAGCTCTCATTCTTTTGTATTCTTCCTCTCCCTTGATTCTCCTGCAAAAGATGATCACGCGATATCTTAGAATTTTGACATTTTTACGTCACCGGTGAGTGTTGTTGTCGTTTCTGATTTTCTGGAGCCGTTCGTGGTTCATCTCCTGTCTAGATGTTTGATTTTTTAATTTGTTTTCTTCGGTTATCATTTGTTATTGATAATTGATCATTAACAACTGTGGACACGATGTCTTACTTTTCTCGTTCAATTTTCTCTTGTTCCTCTCTCTCAGCTTTAGTCTTAGCTGCTAGAAGACGTCTTCTCTTGACGACTGATGCCAAGTCAAGATTCTCTTCCGTCTCATTGGTGGAGTCCGTCTCCTCCTTGTGCTCCTTCACATCTTTCTTCTTCCGTCCTTTCTTCTCTTTGGGTTTTTCATCTGGTTTGACCTCTGAGCCTTCAAAATAAGTAAGAGATACAACAATTTTAGGCACTAAACTCCAACTTGTTCACGTCATTCTCTGTTAATTAATTTCCTCCTGCAGGATTTGTTTAAAAGAGGGTCGATTGCTGACCATGCATGTGTCATTTGTTTCAAAGTAAATTAAGCTGCAGATCAAGGTTTTCATCAGAGACTGCCGATAGGTAAGCATGTACATGCTAAAGATGAGAAACAACTGAACAAATGTTAACAATTTCAGAAACCTGAAACCTTTTATACCTTCCCCATTCTGTGTAGCGCCAGCCGCCTCTGCCTTCAATCTTAGCTCCGCCTCCCGTTGTAGCCTCTCCGCCTCACGTTGTTCCTTCAGTTTCTGTTTCTCTTCTTTGATCTTCTCGTTCTTCTCTTTGAGTGTTTGGATCTTGTCTCTCCTGAAACGAGATGAAATGAGATTAAAATTCATGGTTCTCAAAAAGTCAAGACTCCTCTTGAGTTGAAAATCACAATCATAAATTGAGTTTGAATTAAACCCTTTAGCACCAATCATCATCATCATCATCTTAGGAGTGTTCCAAATTTCTTCGAACTAGTCACATCCTGTGACTGCCAGATGAAGAGCCTTCAAAAAGATATGTTCTCATTGTTCCAGGGCATGGGAGAAAAATAAGCAGAGCGACAGACAACTTATCTCAAATATAAGTGGCTGCTTAATGCGCCGCAACACCTTGTAAACCATTATAAAGGTGCTACATAATGGTTCTCATATTTCTCATGTACTTCATTTACCTGTCTTTAAAATAGACATAATTTCCAGCGCCTTGAGTACCTAATTGTTGGTAGACACGTGCGCTATATAAGACTTTGGTATTATTATTATTAAATATATTCATGGCTTTCTCGGAGATAAGAACAGTGTGCTGTAACCAAGGTAACTTATCAACCTTGCCAGTGACCATAGCATCACTGTTAAATTTGATCTGCCCATCTCTGTGTTAGCAGTGCCATAACATATCGGTCTGAGGATTACACAGTCAAGAACTGACCACAATCGAGCAGCGACTTTCTGCTTGCTATCCATGAAGTCTTGGACAGCGTAGGAGGCGAGGATGCGATGGCACATGAAGACTAGTAGCTCAAGCTTCTCCTGAGGTTCCAACTCAAAGAACTCGCTGGTCTCCAGTAACTCCACCACTTCCTGGGGCTGGATCAGGGGAAAAAAAATGTAGGTCTTCAAAAATTGTGTTCAAAGTTGAACAAAGAAATTGACTGGAGCAGGGTTTGAACCTGTGACCTCCATATTGTCATTCCGGTGCTCTACCAACTGAGCTATCCAGCCCTATGTTGGCAGTTTCCTGTTGGTAAACTCAGTTGATAGACCACCGACCCCGAAATCCGGAGGTCACATGTTCAAACCCTGCTCCAGACAATTTCTTTGTTCAACTTTGAAAAACTATTATAATGCGGGCATATCAACAGAGGCAGCGGAAGTTGATTGACTCTCCAGCTCATAGAAGGAATGGTAATGGGAACAAGAAAGACGGGTCGTCAAAAGAAACAATAGTTTGACATCAAAGAATGGACAGGAGTGAGGTTTGTACTAGCCAAGCGTCTCGCTCAGGACAGAACAGCTTGGAGGCAGGGGATCAAGAGACGCGTGAGAGGTAGCCAAGCGTCTCGCTCAGGACAGAGCTGCTTGGAGGCAGGGGATCAAGAGACGCGTGAGAGGTAGCCAAGCGTCTCGCTCAGGACAGAACAGCTTGGAGGCAGGGGATCAAGAGACGCGTGAGAGGTAGCCAAGCGTCTCGCTCAGGACAGAACAGCTTGGAGGCAGGGGATCAAGAGACGCGTGAGAGGTAGCCAAGCGTCTCGCTCAGGACAGAACAGCTTGGAGGCAGGGGATCAAGAGACGCGTGAGAGGTAGCCAAGCGTCTCGCTCAGGACAGAACAGCTTGGAGGCAGGGGATCAAGAGACGCGTGAGAGTGGTAGCCAAGCGTCTCGCTCAGGACAGAACAGCTTGGAGGCAGGGGATCAAGAGACGCGTGAGAGTGGTAGCCAATCACCATCAGGCATGCAACTGGGAAGTCGCAAAAAAAGGAGGAAATTCAAATCTTTTCATGACTTTGTACAGTGTTTTTCTATTTTCAATGGCACACATGGGAAGTAAAAAAAGAGGAAATCAGCTGATCTGAGGAAAAGTTGCATGCCTGCACCATGTGTGACGGCAGCTGCAAGCAAGCAAGCAAGCATTATAATGCACCAAGTCAGCTTCCCTTTGTGGTTTATTAGAAAATTTTAAAAAAATTGGAAAGAGGAAGACTGTGACCAATATAATTTAATGTGATACGTGTTACTTGCGACTGGTTTGAGCCGATTTCTGCTCAGTTACGTTCACAAAACTGAGCAGAAATCAGCTCAAACCAGTCGCAAGTAACACGCATCAAATTAAATTTCCGATGGAAACCAGCCAAAGCAGTTCTGTTGGCACAGAAAATATAGTGTTTCCGTCAGACTTACCACGTCATCGTCATTGATGAAGTCATCGCTGCCACTACTGCTACTCTGATCATCATTGTCCTGGTCATCGTGACGAAGACTGAGACGGAGAAGCTCTGAGGCTGTGTGCATGTTGACGGGAATCTGCGACAACGACATGCTCAGCTCTTTATAGTCCTACAGGCAAACCAAAACCAAGGAATTAGTGCTGTGTACATTTCAATTTCCATAGTTGCATCAAGTGTAAATATGAAACAGCTTTTGATTTTCATTGCGAATGATGTCTAAGTTACCTCAGCGATTTTATCCTGCAGCAACGTCTTGAGCAGAATGACGAGGACACGAGACAAGTAGGCGAACCCCTCCCTGCCTCCAGCTAAGGCTCTCGTCAGGCAATCTGTGAATGTCGACAGGAAACAGCAACAGGTGAAATACTAGAGATTCAAATGGTCTTAGTAAAGTAAATAATGCATGTTCGTAGACTTTGCACACAATCACAGAAGTGGGTCTGGATACTACATTCTTTCCTTCGACGTAACCTGCCACACCTTGTGTGAAATGATAATTTAGAGAGAAACTGAGGCAATGTTTAGAACTCACCCGCAGTAACCGGGTACGGATCATTGGGCATGAGCAGACCGCAGTAACAGTTGAGGAACTCCACCACCATTGCGATATCACCGAAGAGTGTGTTAGGGAGACCGTCTGGCATGGGTACCGGCTTGGGTGTCGGAAGGGGCTTCAGTTTGAGATCCTGGTCTTCGAATCGCTGGGAAACATGATCGGAGGAAAGGGTAAAGATTGAGTACCAATTTGAATATTTGAAGGAATGGGTGCAAAACAAGAATAGCTAAGCAAAATGAAGGCTGATCTCAGACCAATTTTGATAAATAGGGTCTAGAAGTAAAAAATTCAAAGTTTTGGGCCAAGTTAAGACGTAACCTAATCCTCAACAGATTTACTAGGAACCTTCCTCACTCCTGCAAATTCCAACAGCATATGGTAACCTCTACACCCAAACTGTTGGACTCTGATTATGGTGGTATGCCTGACCCCATGTACAGCATAATCAGTTTACTAGTGCAGTACTCACTCCAACAGATTCCCACAAACCCTGGTGTTGGAGTTGGTATCAGATGGGGATTGTTAGAGTTAAACAAGGCTGCTTCACAAGTGACAGTCAGTCAGTCAGTCTGTCAGGGAGATATGTACAAAGATGACTATTTGTTCACCTTGGCCTGTTCCAGTCTCATCTTGCGTTCCTCCTCCATCTTCTTCTGTCTTTCCTCGTCTCGTTGTTTCTTCTTTTCTTCTCGTTTCTGCATCATCAACTCCTTCCGTTCCTCTGGTGTCATGGTTTTCCTGTAATCATGACACAGACTCTCATAAAACATACAACTACGTTTAATGGACTATATTCAGGAATCTCATCACTCTGTTTCTAAGTACACATGTAAAGTGATTTGAACACTTTTCAAAGTTCTGAGGTTCTCGTTTAAGCCCTAACCCCAAAAAGGTGTTCTCCAAGCACCATGCCAAATGCAACAAAGTGCAACTTGGCTGAAATAAGAACCCTGCAACAAACTGCAACAGTGAATTCTGTTGCATTGTGCAGTGAACCCAGTGCATACCAGCCTTGGCACCAAGCAGTTACCCTGCAAAATGCAACCAAATGCAACAATGGATTCTGTTGTATTGCCTTGGCACTATGAGCATTTACCCTGCCAAATACAACAAGATGCAAGAAGCACAGGGGCTTGAGTTGCTGTTAAATGCAACAGAATGCAACAACCGTTAACCTTTGTTGCTTTCTGTTGCACTTAGTATGGTTGGCTTAACTCACCACTTGAGTTTCATCTTGTACTCCTCATACTTGGCCGTTACTTCGTCTTTGATTTCTGGTTTCAAGTTCTTGATCTGTTTATCGTTCAGCTCCTTGACAGCTTTGCTCATCATCTTATTGTACAATGCTGTGTCCTTGATCTTCTTGGCACGGATTAATCTACAAGGAAAGTATCTCGACATTTGTCACCTGTTACTACAAAATTGAGCTTCAAGGAAAGACAAGGAAATCAGCTGATCCGAGGGAAATTATTATTATTATTATTATTAATCATTTCTGGTAATGAAACCAAGGATTCCTCAAAAGCGCCCTAGGCACTGTAGCTCGCAAGCCTGAAGAAACCTGTGGAGAGAAGACAATGAGAAGAAGTTACAGTTTTAGAGGTGGGAGGAAAAGCCCAGAAGAATACTGTGGGGAAAACCCAAGGAATCAGGCAGGGACTGAAAACCCAATCCACATATTGGCCCAGGCAGGATTCGAACCCAGGTCACAGCGGTGGAAGGCGAGGTAAATACCGCTACGCCAACCTGACTCCCCTGACGCATGCCTTAACTTCATGGCTATTGTAAGCAAGAAATTACCTAAACAAAAAAAGAATAAGCAGGAACCGGTTACCAGCCGCCACACTATGCAGTGTCTATTGTTTATAACTGGTTCCCTTCTAATTTTTGCTTAAATACATTTGCTAAGTTATATCTTTTGCTTAGCGATCTTACTTGGTAATGATGGGCGGTTGACGAGGGCTCTGGGGCGTGCTTAGCTTATAGCGGACCTGAGAATCAGGAGTCTTAGACTTCTTCCCGGCAAGGTCAAAGAGGGTCATCTGCTTCAGTGATTTCTGAAAATGAAAAATGGAAAATAATGTAAATGTAGACAGGGATTTAATCACCTTTTTCTGGCAACCAAACTGATTGAAAATGGAAATTATGTCTCAAAAATGGAAGTTAAAGGTCCATATTCTCTTTTCCATTTGAAAGGTTCCTTAAACTCTCATATTCTTTAAAATCAATAATGAATAAACATCGAACTAGCTGAGTAATCAGGATCCATTGACGATGTGTGCTGCTGATAAAAACACCGCTGCCTGTGGAGTAAATCTAGTACCAACAGGAACAGAATAAAAACATTCTACCCACCTTAGACTTGGGTGTTTTAACTGGCGAGACTTTCCCCTTTTTCTGTGGTGTCTTCTTGGGAGTGGCTTTCTTAGTCGGCGTTTTCTTCGGAGTTCCCTTCTTTGGCGTCTTGACTGGCGACTTAGTGGTCTTTTCCTTTGTTCCAGTTTTAGTTTTCTTAACTGGAGATTTTGCAGTCTTCCTTTGTTGCAAGGCCTTCTTTGGAGTTCCAGTCAGGGATTTCTTTGCAACTTTTGTGACAGCCTTTTTCCCTTTTTCTTTCTTGATCTGCGCGAGGGTTTTGGTCTTTGATTTAGGGGATGTGGTCTTATTGTTCTTGGCTTGTTTGGAAGGAGTCTTCTTAGGAGTAACTTTGAATTCATCTTCTGATGGAGTGTTGCCCTGGAGCATCTTGAAGTGATCCGTTAGCTTCTTCTTTGAGGGTGTCTTACGACTGATCTTGGAGACTATTTCTTGAATTGTGTCAACATCAATGACTTCCTCTTCTGAAGAGCTTTTCTTGGTTGGTGTTTTCCGGACCTTCTTAACTTTCCCCTTGTCGTCTTTGACAGGCTTAGACTTCTGGATGGTTTTCTTCTTGTCCTTAGTCTTACCAGAACTCTCCTTCTTCTTTGCAGCTGCTCCTTCCTTCTTGGGCTTTTTTAAAGTTGTTTTGCTCAGAGATTTCCTAGCCTTGGGGGATTCCTTCCTAGAAGCGGCAGCTTTTTTGGGCGACCGTTTTGGAGAGTTCTTGTGCGATGATTTTCCGATGGGGGAACTGTAGGTGTGGTCCATGCGAACTTTCTCTGGACTTGACATTTGGTTAGGGTCATCAGAGTCGCTCTTGAATCCCGACTTGGTCTTGAAACTCATGTCAAGAGTTGCCTGCTTCATCTTGGGTGAGCCGAGAGCCACAAACTGGTCCGACAGTTTCCGCTTCTTGGAGGATTTGGAGGAGATCTGGTTCTCTGCTGGTCGTTTGTGGACTTTGGGTGTTTCATAGGTGGTCTAAATGCGACAAAAAATGTAGACAGAATACATAAAAGATTTATGCTTTATAAACGTCAGGGAGTAATTTCATGGCACTGCTAAGGGCCCGGGACAATTTCCTTGCAAGTTTCGGGTAGAATCATTCACTTTGTCTTGAAGTAGCTCTACATTGTCCCGGACATGTTGCGGGGACATTTTCATAAGCAACTGCTTGACTCACCAAAACTGATAACACTATTGCGGGAAGATTGCGGGGGAAGTTGTTCAGAATCCTGCAACTGTCCCGAACTCGTCCCAGATATGAATTGAGACGGGAAGGAGGTGCAAAATATTTAGCACAGAAAATATCTGCTTAGCCAAAACGGGATCCATGCAATGAGATGACTTGTAAAACGTTCCCAGCACATTTTACTATGCACACACCTGTGCTAAGCAATAATATTAACCCAATAAAATCCACTAACCTTGTAAGGGCTGAGGCTGATATCTTCATACTTATTGACGAGGTTGAATTTGCTGAAGAGATCTTCAGAGACGACCCAGGGGGAATTGATGGAGGAGCCTGTCTGGATAGCATTGGCTCGGATGAAGAGTTTGATGAGATCATAGGAGGGAAGAGGAACGGTGTGACTAGGAGAAATGAGGCAAGGGAGACATTTTGAGACCATGAAAGGCTGGATTAATAATACAACATTTTACAATTATTCCTTGAGTTGATAAGAGCAACCCTGTCAATTATAATGCTCTGAAAATAGACATTTGGCAAGTTTGAAATAAATAACGGCATTATCATTTCTTGGGTTGCAAAAGAAAATCTACACTGGTTCTTCTCAGAACCACTTGCAACTCATGAACAAAATTATCTCATGGTAAAATTTTTCTCATTTCTAATCGCATTTTTCGAAAAAACCTTCAAGTTTTTGCCTCCTCTTGCAGTTACATGTACATTAAATACAAATGACCCTGAAAATCCATACAAGAATGAGGTCGATGAAAGCGGCCAATTAATTCATAAATACATTATTCACGAAAAATAAGGAGAAAAAGCTGGCTGATAATGCAACTTACATAAGTTCATGGCCTGGTATTGAACTGATGATCTTGTCTTCATCACTCAGTCGGATAGTATACCTGAAATTCTGAAGTGGACGGTAAAGGCAATTATGTTAGACGTGTGCAGGAGGTTTATGAGCTCAAGTCCAAGCAGAGTTCCCTCACAAGTCCAAGGGATGGAGAAGGGTATGTCCAAGGAATAGAAATAAGGACGTGGAAGTAACATCTGAATAAACCCTGAGCCTATCTTTAAAAATGCTTCCCAGCAGAAAACTGTTTTTTTTTCAAGCCTGCCTATGAACTTGTAGAACGCTATGGTCCAGTGGTTACGGTGTTTGACTCATGTAGGAAGGTGCGTGGGTTCGAACCGTACCAGGAACATGGTGTTTGTGCCCTATGGGTAAGACACTTGAGGCCAAAAAAAAAAAATAAGTCGGTCTCTGGTCAGCGCGCGCGTCAATTTTAATCATGCGCGTCAATCTTTTTTTTTTCCAAAATGTTCCGCGGTAGCTCCAACAGCGCCCTCTATTGCCGCACCTCCTCATTTTTTTTTTTTACCAAAGAGCACCAAGGAATGGGAAATTGCACCAAGGCAAATGATCGAGAGCACCAAGGCAAATTATGGAGGACACCAATGTACATGAGGACACCAAATAGCAAAATAGTACCCCACCTTGTCTGTACAATCCAAGCTTGAAGAAGAAAAAAAAAAAAAAGCCAAAAAAACAAAACAAAAAAAAAACCGTCCCCGCGTCAATTCCGGAACTTTGGTCTGACCAGAGACCGAATATTTTTTTTTTTTGTGGCCTAACTGCAATTGCCTCTCTCCACCCAGGAGTAGAAATGGGTACCTGTGAGGGTGGAGGACCGATTGAGCGCTGATATCGGCTGCCGCGTGGTCCCATGGCCTGATGAACGGGGAATAATTGTAAAGCGCTTTGAGATTGTTGATACGATGCAAAGCGCTATATAAGCACAATTATTATTATTATATTTACCTTATTATTGATCTTCTTGCTAGGTTTCCCAGGAGTTCTACTTCCATCCTCAACGTGATTCTCCTTGTCGCTAGAAGGTGAACTTCCCTCTTTCATCTGCACAAGGAAAAAATAATGACATTCAGTTGAACTTCAACGTCTCAAAATCCCAAGAAGTTTTGGCCTTCGACTGGATTGTAGATTGTGTTTTCTCTGCCGTGTATCCGGGTTCCCAACCGCTGATGTTTGGAATCAGATCTAGATTTAGGGATCGAGTTCCCGTAACCAACTTTAAAACTAATTTACCTGTAGTAACTTCTCCGATAATAAAAAAGAAAAACAAACGTGGAAAAACAAACAGACGTCACATTTATGACACTCGAAAAAGTTGCATTTTTACCATCAAGCTATAAGACTCACAGTAATTGTACACACATAAATTGCTGCATAGACGCACTGATGTTGGAGTGTTGTCGCGCGGACCTTTATGAGCAATCTGAACAGACACTTCCAAGATTTGAATTTTTGGGTTGGGTTTCATTGAACGTGTACCCATGTTTTTTTTTAAATCTGATCTGGTATTCAGTTCCCTTACTACCTGTAAATCCATACCCCTAATCGTAACAGACTCCATCTGTACTTTAGCTTGCCATGTACATGCTGGTTCAATTGTACAAAACCAGTTATCCTGCTACGGACAAACACGGGGTGAACAAATACTAATAACAAAAATGCAATATTATTATTGTAAGTAGTATTGAGGCGCCATGATGGAATGAAAGTGAGGCTGACACCAAATACAAATTATTTTTTACTGCTGTTACTAAGAGTTAATTGAAGTAGTCAAGGCTTGCCTGTACAGCCTTTTTTTCAAGGGGTCTATTCCATTCAGTGTTACAGGGGTGACATCAGGTAAAAAATTAAACATCTATGAAATTGTCAGCAGGGGATCTGGTGTCGATAATATACGTTCATATTTATTCTATTTTGTTTTAACACCTTCAGATTAAAACCTCAGGAATTCCGACTTTGAAAGGGATTTTTTTTTAATCCTGACTAATCTCACTCCTGCTGTTAGTAACGTGTCAAGATGCAAGAGTCGATTGTTATGGAGGTCATCACATGAGTGAGGAAAGATTGCTTCATGCGGATGAGTGTACCTGTGATTGTGCCAAAGAATCAGGAATCGTTATGGCAGTCCACTACAAACACACACCAAAGAAAAAACAAAGACAATATGACAAACTACACAGATTACTAAATTTTCTAACAAAAAATATCAACCCTACCCCCTCCCTAAAAGGGAAATTGCAGGGATGAAATTGTCAATTTCAAAAAGGCTGAAAATTGGATGAAAGGTCTGAAAGGTGTATTTCTTTCTATACAGATGTCTTTATCTCAGATTCAAAAAGTCTGATCTCCAACAAAAATCTGAAAAATCTCATGCTTGAAAGTGAAAACAGAGATGTACATCCACCAAAATTTAAAACTAGATATTCAAATTGTATTTTCCAAAAATTGCATA
Source organism: Patiria pectinifera (assembly GCA_029964075.1). Classification (NCBI taxonomy): domain Eukaryota; kingdom Metazoa; phylum Echinodermata; class Asteroidea; order Valvatida; family Asterinidae; genus Patiria; species Patiria pectinifera. Next base: position 16,201,691 of record CM057145.1, read on the forward strand.
GGTATGATTTTGTTGCTCATCAGAATCTCTTCGCGTGATTTGTTCAGTTATACCACAAGCCAATCAGAATGTTTCTCAGTTATTTAATTTGCATGAATAATCCATGTTAGCCAATCAAATGTGAGCTGTCTTACAACCTAGAAATGTATGAATGAAAGGTTGACAGTGATTGGCTCTTAGCCTTACCTCATCAGATGATGACTGGGTGATCTTCAGGACCTTCCCCCTAATTCTGAGAATAAAAATAAAACAGAAAATCTCTGGTTTTTCAGACTAGTTTGACATTTTTTTTCTTTTAATTTTCTCTGCAGATATAAATGCCTGAATGCAAGGGTTGAGTATTGATATTTCACACAACAAACAACCTTTCATAGGCTTTTACGTATTTGATCCTATAAAAAAATCATATTTGACATTAAAAGTTTTACTAAAATCTCACTTTCCCTGTTATAAGAAAACAGTTTTGAAATTTTGGAGATTTGCACAGTGGGTAAAAAAAATCCAATTTCCCATTTACATTTTGCCTTTCAGTTGTACTTTCAGCTCCACCGTTTCTCCGACTTCAAAGTGATTCTGCAGATACGCCTTGACCTCGTTAACGAGAGTATCCAATGGAGTGGCACCTGTGAAGAAATTAATAAATATTGATGAAGATGTGATTTAATTAGCATATTTAACAGTTTGCAAATAAGTGGACAATACTGTTCCCTAAAAAAAATCTAAGTCAGATTTTTTAAATAAAATATTGTTTGAGATTAAAACAAAGTATAAGGTTTAGAGATTTTATCAGACAGAATGAGGAAGGACAGTCTACTCATAATATTCTATTTCACGATTTAGATAAACTTTGTTGACCTTGTTTTGAGGTAATGAAAAAGAGTTGGCAGAATAATAAAAACACAGTTTCTCTTCCAAGATGGCGGGTAGATCCTTTCATTTTCTTGACTCTTTTCCTGATACAAAATTGTGTCCAAAGGCGCCATTACCTTTTCTACATAGCTACCATTTTGTTGAAAACAAATAAAAAGACAATATATTGATAACAGTTTGCAAAATAAATTGAAAATATATAAATTAAAAAAAATTAAAAGGTGGTGGGATGGAATAAAAAAGTCGGGATGAGAAACTGTTTTTTTATTTACTTTGCCTTAATTACCAAGAAATTCAGCCCAAAAACGAAATCTAGTTTGTGACTTACTATGGTGAACCAGTTCCAGCACAGTCCTCTCGAGCCGGATGGGAAATTCATCTTCCAACTGCTCGCGTGCACTGACCTCTGACCTACAAGCTTCCTGATAGGAGAGACCACCCACTCCTGTGCACTGGCAAGTCCATATCGGCTGACGATAAAACTCTAGACGCTTCTCATATTCACTGTGCACATTGCGAATTAAGGAATTTCTAGTATATATATATTTTTATCCCCCAAAATTTAGAATATTCTTCTTTTATTATTATTTTTTTGACTACAACATTTCATAATTACATAATATTCTGATTGTGGCTTCTGAGCATTGGAGCCACGGAGGTGTTTTTTTTTTTAATAGGGAAATAGGACTAAAGTCCGAACTTGTGAAATGGTCTGATTCCCGTCTCGTGAATATGAAGTCACAACATGCACAACGACAATGTTGACACGGAGCAAGACTAACTCACTAAGATTTGTCACTGTAAACATTTCTACTAAGCTGCTAACTTGGTCCCCAAAACAGTCACTGCGCGCATAAAAAGTGCCTATCTGGCAAAACATTGTTTATTTAAAGAAAGTTTTGTTATAGTGGCAGCAATGTCTACATAAAACATGTATGCAGTTGGACCATGTTGGACAATCAGACAAATAGGCCCCTACTCAATAATTTCCACAATCATTAGTTTTCCCCCGAAATTTAACTGTCAAATTCCCCTTTATAATCGCCAGATACATACGATTGAATATTATTAAAATGATGCTTAAATACTAGTGCGTAAAATAATGCCAAAATGATGGGGATTTAGTCCCTCGATGCTCTTACAAAATAGGCTAAGTATTTGTGAAAAAAATTCGAGGCGGCATGTTTTGTGTGTGGGCTCGGGATTTGTCAATTTTTACATGGGAGCCGCCATCTTGCTTTCGACATGTTCGACTCGATCACTCCGGCATTTTTTTTCGAGAAAACACAAAGGATACTCTTTACTTTTGCAGACTTCGTTGGTGAATGAAACTTTGAAGATGGCTTCAGAGTATCTCTCTATCCTGTCCTGCGTCCTCGGAATGTAAACTTTTCGGCCTAAAAGAGGCATTTTTGGTCAAAATATGAGCGGTCGCCAGTCCTTCGGTGCGGGGTTTGAAATCTGGCGCGAACAAAATGGTATGTCTCAAATAACCCCTTACTTCATAATGGAACATTCTACTAAATATTCATGTTTTGGGTTTTAATTAGATAAATAAACTCAAATATATCATTTTGTTGGTCCATATATAAAAATAACTTACGTTTATAGAAAGGTTATAAAATAACACGCTTTTATTACTTTTATTTTCAAGCTTCTATTATTGGTTTAGATATTGACTTTTATTCTAAACTGCTACTTGTATTACTTATTATGAATGAAAGAGGAAGTTGAAATATGGCGGCTGTTTTGAGTTGATTTGCCTCGTCTCTATTAACTTTTTGTTAACTTCGTATGATTTAATCGACACAATTGGGATGGGAGTCAATCAGCTGTGGGGTATTCTTGCTCCTATTAAAACCCACAAAACTCTGAAGTCCCTAAAAGGTCAGACCATAGTAGTTGATTTGAGCGTGTGGATTTGCGAAAGTTCATCAGCTTTGCAGAGAGTGCCTGTCACAAAACCTCACCTCCGGTTGGTTTCAATAGCGCCCTCAGCGTTGAGAATTCATTAATTGTAGAATTGCTCATTAATTTTCCTCATAATTATTATCAATAATAATATAATATGTAATTTTTGCTTCAGCATAGTGTGAATTGTTTAATCACTCTGAATGTATTTTGGCCGGACGTTTTGTTTGGATTTTTTCGCTTTTTTTGAGAAGTTGAAACTTTTCTTGCAGTTTTGGTTTGCAACTTTTTGCAAAAGCATAAATAAATGGAGATTTATTTTGATGATAATCCAACACATTTTCAATATTTACGATATCATTCCTCAACATCCAAATTTCAATATACCAAAATTGCTATTGGCAATATCCAGATATCGATAACAAAATAATATTGAATAATCGAGTGATATCGATAATATCAACAGTGCTTACTAATTAAGTTACTGTTATTTTTGTTAACATAGTTGAATGATCCTAATTTGTTTTAAATATCTATAGGAACCTCTTCTTCCGTGTGACCAATCTGACTCAGTTGGGTGTCAACCTGATCTTCGTTCTGGACGGTGAACCACCGGAACTGAAGTGGGATGAGATGGAGCGACGGACCAATGCCCGCTTTGAGGGTGGGGCACGAGGCAGATGGGGGCATTGGAGGAGCAAACGAAGTAAGACAGCCACAGGAGGAACTGCCGTTGACGGGAGTGTGGCAGGCGGAAAGAAGAAGAAAGAACGAAAACGATTCAAGTTTGTAGTCAAGGAGGTATGCCTGCATTCTGAAAACTTTATACCTAGCCACACCTGCAATTTAAATTGCCTAAAGAGATGCTTATCCTCAGTTGAAATTACTTCATGCCTGAAACCAGGACATGGGCAGCAAAAGAATAAGGCTTAAAGAGATTAATAGACAACATTTGCTTTTGCTGAAATTTTCAGAAATTGTTGGATTTGGGATTAGTATTTGTAGGAAATATTGTTACACTGACCTTTTGAAAGTTCTGTGTTCATAGATGCTAGGGAAAAAAACCCAAAAGTGCTGTTGTAGTCTGGTGCCCAGACTGTACTTTAGACGGAACACAGCAATTTATAGACATCAGGGAATCAGACTAGCTGGCTTGCACCTGTTCATGGATGTGTAATCAAAATTACTGATTGCAAAGAAAATGTATTGGGACTAACTGAATTTGGTAAATTGGGGGCGGTATTTGAAAACAGGTAGTTTTTCTGCAACCATCATCCGGTTCGTTAGTGTGACGTCACCTCCAGCACTTTCTGCACGATTGGAACCGGAATTTAACGCAGCTCGAGCGTTTGCAGCCAATGGGCGCTAGTAATCAATGGTGTGCGCGCGTGTATGATTTTTTTACTAACGAACCGGATAGGGAATTGATTCAAAAATTCCACAGCACACCAGGTGCCATGATTTCACAGGATGCTTGAGACTATTAAAATCCAGTAAGGTATTTCATAATAATTTGCTAGTTTTGTTTTTTGATGTTTGCATATACATATGTTGTATATTCCCTTTAAGATTCAGACAGTCTTGATGTCAAAGAACATTTAACTAAGCTGTGTTTGATTTGTTTGTATTTTATTCAGTGTCGGGAGATGCTAGAGAGTCTTGGTGTTCCCTGTGTGCAGGCTGTAGGAGAGGCAGAAGCAATGTGTGCTCTTATGAACGTACAAGGGGTAAGATAGAGGAGGGTGGGTCTGTGAAATCAGTAGCCAACTTGGCTTGTGTGCTCTTATGAATGTACAAGGGGTAAGGAGAGGAGGGTTGGTATTTGAAATCAGTAGCCAACTTGGCTTGTGTGCTCTTATGAACGTACAAGGGGTAAGGAGAGGAGGGTTGGTATGTGAAATCAGTAGCCAACTTGGCTTGTGTGCTCTTATGAATGTGCAAGGGGTAAGGAGAGGAGGGTTGGTATGTGGAATCAGTAGCCAACTTGGCTTGTGTGCTCTTATGAATGTGCAAGGGGTAAGGAGAGGAGGGTTGGTATGTGGAATCAGTAGCCAACTTGGCTTGTGTGCTCTTATGAATGTACAAGGGGTAAGGAGAGGAGGGTTGGTATGTGAAATCAGTAGCCAACTTGGCTTGTGTGCTCTTATGAACGTACAAGGGGTAAGGAGAGGAGGGTTGGCATGTGAAATCAGTAGCCAACTTGGCCACCAAGTTAGAGAAAGGAAAATGAAAGCTTTTGGACTGAAGAGTGTTTAGGCCAAAAAAGAAAAAGAAAAAAAAATAGTTCTGCTTCCAACTACATGGCATTAGAAAATAGGGCAGGTAGGTAGATATTTTTGGCCATTTTGTGTGTAGTAAGATCATAATATGGAGGTTTCGGCAATTCTGCGTGTAGTCAAGGGTAAAAAGTAGTAAATGAAAATTTTCGGAGTTTTTTTTCTCATTTTCTCCCCAGAAAATTAGGGTTGCATGGGGCTGTCAAAATAGGGTGGGTAGGGTAACCTTTTTTGGCCTTAGTTGCAACCTTTAATTGCTAGTCGCAAATTTTAGACACATTTCTCATTTTCTATTCCTTGCTAATATTTCACTTCTTTAATGTTTGTAAAGGGATTTATTTCTAGTTTTAGTTTCAAATATAAATATATTATGACTTTTAACCAGTTTGCGCCGGAGGCTGTCTTTACATGCAAACATTTTGCGGAATTCAGAACGGATGACAGATATTTAGGGAGTGAAGCCAAAAACAATAATAATAATAACGGGTTCTTATATAGTGCTTTTAACCAAGATCAAAGCGCTTTACATTATTATTACCCCTGCTCAATGGGCCAATGAAACATTCCAAGTACCATCTCAGCTCCCTGGGGAGTATACAGCTCGATGCAGCTTGTTAAGCCCAAGGAAGCTAATTCAACCACAATAACCATCTTTGCCTTCACAGGTACCCATTCACTCCTGGGTGGAGAGAAGCAATGAGTGACAAAGTGCCTTGCCCAAGGGCACACGCACCATGACCCCCGGCTGGACTCGAACCCACGACCTGCATATATCTGTCAGTGACCCGTAAAATGTTACGATTGTAAATCGGTCTGAATCAGTAACTGTATTCTGTCATGTTTTCTCCTCAGCTTGCCGATGCCTGTTTGACTGAGGATGGGGATGTGTTTCTCTATGGGGCCCGAACTGTCTACAAGAATTTCACACTCAACACAAAGGCAAGCTCTTAAAATGAAAGGATTTAATGAACATTATCTTGTTGAAAAATTATTTTCAAAGCAAATATCTGCGTTGCACATTTTCTAATTTTTTTTTTTTTTAGGATTTACACATTGAGTGCTACTCCATTAACTGTATGTTGGTAAATTCAGCTATGCCATTGCAGTGGTCAAAATCAGCTGACTGACTTTTTTAACATTTACAAATTCCCTTGTTAATTTGATGTAGCCATGCTTTGACTGGAGGTGATTGATATGCCAGCTGTGCCTATTTACCTCTTTTGATGGAATTTCACTAGTCACAGTGTTTACATGAATGTGATCTGATTGTTTTTGACTAGTCTGTATACAAAAACATGGCAGGGGAAGTGGAAGAAATTGTTGACTGTCTGTGACTGATCAAACAATAGGAGGGTTAACAAGATCGGCCGGGACATTTTAACCCTAACTCCCTGGTATGATTTATTAGGAACGTTACCCATCCTTGCAAATTCCAACACCATATGGGAAACTGTACACACATATTTCTGTTATTGAATCGGGGTGATATAAATCAAATTAGGTTTTGCCCTTCACCGATGTTTAAACTCTGTATACTCAGTGTGTTACCTCCCGAGTGAAAGTTGCAAAAATAACTCGGGTTGGACTCGAACCCACAACCTCCTGCTTTTTAGTCCAGATGTCTTACCACTTGACCACCGAGCTAACGGGATCGGTTAGCTCTTTTTTTCCAACTTTCACTCGGGAGGTAACACACTGAGTATACAGTGTTTAAATGTCGGTGAAGGGCAAAACCTAATTTGACACCTATTTCTGACTTTGATTCTGGAGGTGTTTCAATCCAATGTAAAAGACTGTCAGTTTAGGGGTACTGTACCCATTCTGACAGATTCCAACAAAACATGCCGTTGGGGTTTGATGGGTTGAGTTCTGTTATAGGTTCAAAATAATTCCAAGGATTTTTATCAATTCTCAGGATCCACACATTGAATGCTACTCAATGGATGACATTGAGTCACGTCTTGGTTTGGATCAGAGCAAGCTCGTTGCCCTGGGGCTCCTCCTCGGCTGTGACTACACCCTGGGAGTTGTAGGCGTTGGTCCTAAGCAAGCCGTGGGGCTGATGAGGGAACTAGGACCTGAAGTGAATGCTCTGGGGAGATTCAGAGACTGGGCTGATGGGAAGGTACCTCGGAATTGCTTACAAGAAGGTATGGATGAACGTCTTGCCTTTAAATTAGAGAGAATATGCAACATTTACTTTTCAATTTCAATTTCAATATATTTATTGTCCACGTTAAAAAACATAGAAACTTGACATCCACTGGCCAAATACAAGTACACACAGTCAATATTAAATTTAAAACTATATAAATTACAAAATAAGAGAAGTTTGAAATACAAAGCAACAAAAGACCCGCACACTAAAAAAATGCACCAGCCAAAACAACGCCCACCGGTCACATGGGACATCATAGACAACATCAGGCTGGAAGGATACAGAGAGAAAAAACACCCAGTAGCCTTCCTACCCCCGTAGCCCCCTGTGACCAATCAACGCTGCCCCGACCAATCCATTCCAAGAGCGTGAAAAATACATTACAAAGACCATGGTATTTTGTAATTGCTGTAATTTTCAAAAATGGATAGGGAAAGAGTGTTGCAACCTGATGTTGCTTAATGTTTCCTTCATATATTATCTCAATGAAGGTCAGTTATTGCAAAAAAGATGATAAGACATGAATCTGGGAATCAGGTCAAGGAACCAGACGAGCTAGCTTGCACCCATTTGCGGATGTGTGAAGGATTGAAAACAAAAGTTGATAAACTGGGGGCAGTAATTTCAACAAGTCTTTTTTTTTTCAACGATACTGGTCTGTTTTGATGTTATCCATCAGCTCCCAAGAAGTCACCCCACTGTGCCCGCTGCACCCATGTAGGCTCAGGGAGGGAGCATAAGGTGTATGGCTGTGCCATGTGCCACAGTGACGTTGCCTGCCATCCTAAGTCTGCTGACACTCCAGAGTGCTCGTGTGCGTGGCATGCTGCGTCAAGGACGAGACGAAAGGCATCGCTGGAACCACAGGTCATGAAGTAAGGAGTAGTTAGTCTCACTGATCTTTATATAAAGACTGGATAGCGGATAAAGAGCCGCACACTGAATGAATTTGACGCCATATTGGTGAGACCGGTGAGACCGGCTGGTGATCTACAAAAGACAAGTTGCCGTTTTTTATAGATGGCATGATTTTTTTTTGTAACTTTGCGGTTTACTTGACTTACCACCACCACTGACCATGGTTTACAATTTTTCTAACGTCGTGGTTTACTTTTTTAATGCCGCAGTTCACTTTTTCGGCGTTTTGGAAATAATAATCACTACGGAAATGTGTCCTTTTTAGAACATCATAATATGTGTACGTGACCAAAATGCGCGTCAACTGTTGATACAACGCGCGCTGTATATGCGCGTAGAACGTTCGTATTATGCGCGGCCATCTTCGTGAGACCGGGGGCGAATTGGTCAATATGCAAAGTCTTCTGTGTGAATGGTGTACGGATATCCGCTATCCAGTCTTTATATAGAGATCAGTGGTTAGTCTCCTACAACGAAGCTCAACTTCATCCCACCCTACTCTGCCCCACCATCCCCAATCCTCAACCCTTCTAGAAAAGAAAAACGAAAGACATGCTTATTGACAAATTTAGCAAAATAGGTCTCTCTGATACGACGTCAGTTCCTACAGATTGTCACGTGCATTGGCATTTTGGGTGTCAAACTGTCGTGACATGCACCGGCTGTGCCTTATTTTGAAGAAATTCTATTCTGTCAGCCCCTATGCTAATGTTTTTATGGGGAAAAATTAGAAAAAAAACCCACCCAAAACCATCAATTAGTACCTTTTACCCTTGACAACACGCAGACGCCTCCATATGATCGTACACAAACAAAATTGCTGAAAATAAAAAAAAATTCCCTACCTACCTACCCTTTTTTTTTCGAATGCCACTTAATTAGAAACAGAACTACATGTATTATTTATTTTTTTGGCCTCACAGATCAATACTAGTTTGATTACCCGACATCTTTTTGTATTTTTCTATCGCTCGCTAGGAAAGCCTGTGCCCTACCGGACTTCCCCAGTGAACCAGTTATAGATGAGTTCTTATCAGTAAAAGACAAGTGTCCCAAGACAAAGCTTTCGTGGAAGAGACCTCAGCTCATTAGTGCGCTGGTAACTCATGGGTTCATATTTTTATTGACCAATAAATACTAGGGGGACGGTACACTGGGGGAGGGGAGGGGGTGCACTGGGGGAGGGGTACACTGGGGAGGGGGTGCACTGGGGGAGGAGGGGTACACTGGGGAGGGGAGGGGTACACTGGGGAGGGAGGGGGTACACTGGGGAGGGAGGGGTACACTGGGGGATGGGAGGGGGTGCACTGGGGAGGAGGGGAGGGGTACACTGGGGGAGGGGAGGGGGTGCACTGGGGGAGGGGGGGGGTACACGGGGGGAGGGGAGGGGGAGGGGAGGGGATACACTGGGGGAGGGGAGGGGGTACACTGGGGCTGGGTGGGGGCTGATTTTCAGAGAGTAACAAAATGAGGAATGAGAAAATTTGACAAAAAATGACAGTGAGTTTCACATATAGACCATTATCATGTTGCAGCCATTTGGATTTTTCCCATTCAAATGTATCGTCAGTGAAGGGCAAAACCTAATTTAATTCAAATCAACATAACCAAAGCGAGGCTGGAAGAAAAAAATAGTCTGGTTCCTTTTTGCACAAAAAAATTATCACTGTTATTGGATAAAGGGAACATGACTGAAATGGTGGCAGCATGATGAAGGTCTGTTGGCGTATTGTAGAGCATATCAATGCCCACTGATATTCATGATTTATTTGTTTGTTTTGTTTGGTTTGTGTCCGTTGCAGAAGTTTGTCTCGTCCAAACTAGAATGGCCGGAGGACTACACAGTGGAGAAAGTCTTCCCATTGGTCACTCTGTGGGACCTGACGGCCATATCATCCGGTCAGTCCTTCGACCCTCGGCTTCACTTGACACCGACTGCAGTGATCAAGAAGAGAGTCAGGCAAGGTGTGGCTTGTGTGGAGGTCCAGTGGCAAAGTAAGATACACACTGTCCATTTATTTCAGTCAAGACTAGAATTGCATTATTTATTTATTATTAGGTGTAAGAGCCATTGAGTGATTTCCCATGAGAAATCACTCAATGGCTGTTACATTAAATTTTCTATTGTTCCTCTTCCCTTTTCATTTGTTTATACTCTTGTTTTTATGTACTTTTTTGTTTAAACGTTTTTGTGTGTCCTTTTTTTGCAACAGCTCTCATTTATTTTGTACACATTTTCTAATCGAGGTCGTCCTCGATTTGGTTTCTGTCCTCATATTGCATGTGTGTGTCCTCGATTTACACCATAAACAAACGCCTTGCACCACTTCAGTAATGGGGCTCATTGGACTAGTAGAAAGCATTCATGACTTTGGCCTAATTTTTTAAATCACACTCTATCCTGTCACTCTGGAATAGCTGGTATTCCCCACTCGGAGCTTCAGTATCCCACCACTATTGAGAGGGAGGAACTATTCGCCACAGCATTCCCTGCATTGATGTCAGCGTTTGAGGAATCAAAAGCTGCCAAGACCAAACAGAAACGTAAGTCCAATGTTTGATTTCTCATCTTCGATTAAGATTCAATCAGAATTTTGTCTGCAAAATTTCTGAGTGTGATCACAGCCTTATTATTCAATACAAATAATAGGCACACTTCATTGCGTCAGTGCAAAAATGTCATAACTCCCAAATTTGTCCAATACTTTGTGTATTTTTCATTAAGATTGACCCACATATTATTTTCATTCCACAGAACTGAAGACACAAGGAACAATGTGGACCAATTTTCTTGTTCCTGGTTTTCCATTTTTTAAGTTATTGTGCTTTGTTTTTAGGAAAAAAGACTGTCAGCTCCTTGAGTGATGCCTTTCAAGACATGGATTTGACTTCTCCTGACCTCCCATCCTCCTCAACAATCGTTGCTGAAGACAGACCTCCTACGTCAATCGCCAAAGGACCCTCCATGAGAAACATCAATGTGAAACCTTTGTATCGCAAACCAAGGCGGAGTAGAGAGATCACGACAGGAAATGTGTCACATTCTTCCATTGAGGATGAAGGTGAAGAAGATGAAGAAGATGAAGACGTGGATGCAGAACCGCTACCTCTGAGTGAACCACTTCGTCTCAAGAGGGAAGATGTTGAGACCATAACATTAGATGAGTCATCATTCTCATCATCATTCTCATCATCTGTTTCGCCAGGCAACCCAGAAGATGCCAACTTCAGTCTTGGCTTTGAGCTGACAAAGCTGCTTTCACAGGACGACACTCTGCTGCAGACTAAGGAATGTGGAAGTCATTCTGAAACGCCAGATCAAGAAGCTTCAGAAGTCGGAGAAGGAGGGCCAAAAGAGCAGACAGCACTCGGAGAAATTATAAACCTTTGTGAACCTCCACCAGTCCAAGCAGCGCAGGAATGTCCCCCTTTCGCCATCAATTTCAGCTTGAAATTCGAAGTGACGAATATTCTCAATGAAGATGAAAGTCTTCTACAGAGGAATGAGACGTTAGGCGTGGAAGATGCAAGAACAGAAGAGACAACGGGAGATGAGAATCCATCTGAAATGTCAGAGCTGCCTGAAATATCAAAAGATACGGAGAGTTTGTTGGTCAGAGGCCAATGCGAGGAGAGGTTTCTTCCCAGTGTAGAGAAGGATCAGACGTCACTGGGCAGCAGCTTGAGGTTAGATGTAACGTCAGATAGACAAGGATCAGGAGATACATCAAACGGGGAAGCTGGCGACAAGAACCAAGACGACGATACAGAAGACATCTCTCTTGATTTCAAAGAAAAGTTGAGGTGCTTCCTTCAAAAATTTGAGGACAAAAATAGGCAGCTGGGAAAGGATGAAAAACATGGAGGAAGTTGTGAAGAGTTAAAAGGAAGTTTACTCCAAGATGATGAGGGAGAGTCTGATGAAGGTGACGTTGAACTTGATCGTGATGACAGTCTTGTTTTGAATCATGGGGGTTTAGAGTCAGAGTCACCATACACGTGTTTATCAACCTGCGACAGGGGACAATTCTCTTCACAGACACCTGCTGGGACTCTGTGCCACACGCTTGCCCCTCTGCCTATCGATGTAGACACCCCCATTGTGGATGATGAATCCTTCCTTGGCGCTTCTAACCAATCAGAGCCAGCGAGACTAAGAGCAGGGCAAAATGGACAGCCAATCACAACGCCCGTTTCACACCTGCCAAGGAAATTCAAAGACTTGAATATTTCTCAAGGAGCCTGTCATCAAAGTTTATCAAGTCATTCAATTGGCCAATCAGGAACCACCTCACATCGTGAACAGATCACAGCCAATCACAAACCAGGACGTTCTTTGAACAACCAATTGGAATCCGTCTTACATGAAGTGGAGAACAGTCCTGTTTCCCTATTGGACAGATTGAGAAGGAAACATGGGAATCAGAATGGAGTTCTGTCTGCTGCCCTCACGATGAAAAATGGGAGCACATTTGGCGGGAAACGAGGACGTGACCGGAAAGTTCTGATGGAAATATTTGATGGCGACAATGAAGAAGATGACGTCATGCCATAACTAATCAGAAAAAAAAGTACCTCAAGTTTTTACACCTTCCCTTAGTAAAACCACGAAAGTAAAAAAGTGATAGAAAATTCTACAATCTTGTGTTGATTCCGACATGATGTTTATTTTTATTCAAGGACGGCAAAAGGTTAAGCTTGGAGGGCCTACTGTTGATTGGTAAGCAACACAAAATGCGGTCATTACGAAACAACAAAAGTTAATTTTATACGCCAATTTTATTTTCAGCAAAGGAAAAACTTTAAATCTTAAGCAAGCCTAAAATCTTATAAAGGAAAAACTTGTCAATACAACTTCGCTTACCAAGGCTGAACCCATTATATTGATTGTCCTTTACTCATGATCATTTATTATTAACTTCGTAGTTCAATAATTCAGACGCGGAAGAGAAATCAATAACTAAGGCCAGATTGGAGGGGTGTTTTAATGACGTCATGACTTGATTCACTCGAACTTATCACTTCATCCAAACTATTGGCAACAGTTTTAAGTAACCTGTGATTTTGATCAGTTACTTGCTCTTTGCTTTACCGAGTTGCTCGGTCAAGCATTGAATAACTTCACAGAATCTGAAATCCAGTGTAAATCCAAGTTAGATTGTATTAGTCTAATCATTTCAGTGGCTGCAAAAATATTGACCGATGATAAATCGGGTCCCGGTTTAAAGTAACCGGACCTGTTTCTGGAGCCGAAATGTCCAATCACAATAATTACGGCCATTTATAACGCTAAGGACCCTGTGATAGTAACCACCACAACAAACTGCAGGCGTCCACCTGCCCATAGTCGGTCCCCTTTTGGATTACCGATTGAGATAGCTAAAGGATGAGTCGGGGATGAGACGGTGGGATACCCAACAGCTTTCGTGGGCGTAACACAAAAGGGTTGGAAGTGGTCAATAGGACTTGTGAAGCGTGGTTATCAATGGAGTACAATCAGTGTTTGGAGGTCGGTTTGGTGAATACAAAAGCTGCATTCTAAACATGACGGCACTCCTCAACAGACAAAAAGTGCAGCCTCACTCAGTGGGAATTAAGCGAGCTTAGCGACTGAACTCTTCTCAGTTTGGTATAGGTTCATGGTGGTGTACCAGACTTTACCATTACAGCCACCATAGGACTTGACCTCTTGGTACACTACACGTGTTCCGTTATATTGGTCACTTATCAGTATCGCTTGCAATCTTATCAAACTTTGTTTGAAGAGTTCTCCGTTGGTGATTGGAAACCATCGTTATCTGTTGTAAGATATAATTCTGAGGATTATATCTGTTTACTCTGTGGAGTTATATTGTGAACACGATTGGCTTTGTGCAGTATATATGGACAGTTGATCACAACATTATTATCGCATTTACGGAGATGATCTAACAACGGCGAACGATGCAGAATCTTTATTTTGTCAAGTTGTTTCTGATTGGCTGCTACCTTGGATACCAATGATTTGTTTGTCACCGCTTCAAGTCACCATGGCGACAGACGGTGAACAATATGACTTGCCATAATTCCAAGCCATGGACCTGGAAAGTGTGAGTCCACCATATCCGAGTGTTCTGATTGGATATTAAAGAAACCACACAAGGAAACTGACTTGGTGGATATAATTAATGAGCATTTGTATCGATTGGGAAGCCATGCAACTCAAACTCATCATACTTGTGGACCGACCAATCAGGCAAAATATGATGAAAGTATAGTGGCCATCAATCCTGGACCTTGCAAGTCACTTGGAGAAGACTCAAGTTGAAGCAACCCGGACTTAATAGCTCCATGCTCTTCCTTACTGCTCAGACCACCGAGGAACTTCCTGCATGCCCAGACAGACATTAGTTGGTTTTGTGGATTGTGACTTTAGGATTGTGACTCCGAGACTCTACGACGCCGCCACTGGATTCACACTGCTGTAGAAAATTTGAACCTCTTGCTGCCTGAACCGTCATCCTTCACTTAGCGAGACATCACACGAGTATCTCCCTTTGGACCATGTGCTGTTCCATGTTGTGACAACAGCACCACCACTATATTGTGATGATTAATACCAGACAACTACATGAAGTCATTGGTAGACCACTCAGGATGAAGAAACTCTGAAAGTTAAAGACTTTGTGTTTCTGTCTGAGTTAACAACAACGTCAGTGGACTCGACATGCAGTCCGCTACAGGGAGCCGTAGGAGTGATACCACGGATATCCCAACGTTCCTGACCATGACCAGCGCGCACGGCAACACAGCCAGCGGGCGTCGCCGGCGGCCTGATGCCGTCGAGAGAGGCTTCATGTCGGTCAGTGCCGTGGAGTTCAATCGGCCTCGACGACGGGCGCGGCTCAGTTTCCCACCGAATGAAGCCGATTTACCAAAGAAGGTAAGTCCAAAGTTTTGTTTTGTACATCTCTTTGACATAACCATTATACATCTCGTTCATTATAAAGGTCCTACATTATTTCCTAGGTTAAAACTTTCTTTGGTTGTCGTCTTGTGTACATTGTCAAAATGCAGGAATGTGTGTTCCAGAATATTTGAAAGAACTGCCATGACCGACATAAAGTGATTAGTTTTTGGTCGTCTTTCAAAACAGTTCCCTTGAATGAAATAACGATAATTGTATTTATTCATTTTACATCTTTTGACATGAGTAATTATGATAAAATGAACAGGGGGTGTCAAGGAAAAACAAAAGTACAAAACTGTCATCTAAGTGATGTGTTCATCCAGACCCCTATTAAATTTTTTTAAACATAACAAATCCTATGAATATTAAAAAAAAAACAATTTAAAAACAATAAATTACAATAATGTTTGGTCATCGAACCCAAATGATGATTTAATTAGTTCAAGGTGTTGTATTCACGAGTTTAATGTGTCAATAAACTGTGTGAAAATTGTCTAATTAATGTAAGTTTGAGTTCCAAAAATGTTAGCCAAATACCATGTTGTAAAGACCATTTTTACTTCAGTGCAATTTGTGTAAACTTGCCTTGCCTTATCGTAGCTTAGGAGCGCATAACCCAACGGATTAATACCGGTGCGTTTGCAGAACATGACGGCTTAGAAGTTTGGTAAACACCGCCCGAAGAGAAATCTATTGATCGAGGCGGCATATTTGGCGGAGCTATGAATAAACTGGATCGCTTTCCCCGTAACGGGGTTGGGAATATTGACTTGGCACGCAAACGTGGCTGGGTGTAAACGGAACTTGGAGATAAATGTTCCAGTTCTATTCAGTACGATTGAGAAAGAATTCAAAGCATGTGTTGATATCAACATGCATGCAGTGTGAGGATACGTTAATTCGCGCCTTGTTTGTTATATGATACTTCTTTCTTTGTTGAGTTGTCCGTTATTTATTTTCAAATGGAAACCAGAAGAAAGCCGATGAAAAGCACCGACATCTCGTGTTGAAATTCAGTTCAAGATACAGCTGGCTTTCACTTCGTCGAAGAAATTTGAGACTTTTGTGGCACCGAGGCGGTGTTTGATATATCATGGAGCTGTAGCTCCATGGATATATCGAGATGAGTTTTGGAAATACGCCAAAAGTACGTCTGTGGCGAAATTCACATGTTCTTCCCAAAAACCATTCCCTATACTCACACTATCGAGCATCCGACTTGTAGATTGCATTGCGTGATCGCAGCATTTTTGGTAAAATTCTTAAAAGTCATTAATCAAATCGGGCAACCCGATACGCTTATTAATTTCATTTTGAAACATACCCGAAAAGCCAGTGTAAACAGTCCGTACCAATTTATAAGAGATATGATCAACCTGATGTCTCCTCTAAGTGCCATCATGTGGAGCTTCACGTGTTTATTGTTTATACATCGAGTTGAGATGTCAAAATTGGATAATTAAATGCCCGATTGAACTGGAAACGGCTCTGGTCAGACTCAGAGAGCCAACACGAACGCATACACTTGCTATGGCAAACTGTTATCTTGGCGTGGACTGTAGACTGAGCCTGGTAAACCGTCTCTCGCTCCGTGTTGAGCGAAACTCGGCTGAATGCTTTGGTAAACCATAATTGTTTTAAATGATGGTTAGCCTATACATAGCATGAGTAGAGTATTACCTTTATTATAGCATGTTGTTCTATACTGCCAGGTAGAAAAATGCTCTGTGCATTTACTGTTCTTTACTTGAACCCCCCACCCCCCCCCAAAAAAAAACACACCTGACAACCCAAAGACGTCTACTGGATGCAATTCGTCTGTTCAGGCATTTCAATACTGAGAATGGAGGGTTCGCGGTGACACCATGAATGATATCTTTTTGAGTTGTGTGGTTCTGAGAAGAACCAGTTGTTTTCACTCGACGTTTCGAGCAGTGTGCTCCGTTCATCATCAGGAAATTTATGACGTGCAGTTACTCCTATTTAGTGACGCGTTTTCCAGCTAACCACTTCTTTAGCTTCGTCAGAATTGTCAATTTGTATTGACTCTACTTGGCCGTTATTTGCTCAACTTATTGGAGCCGTTACCCTCATACCTCTGCAGCCATTTTTTGTTTGCCTATCCAATCCTGAAGCATTAACCACACGACCGCGGCCGTTTCACCGTTCGCTGTTTACCAAGCATTCTTGCGCATTGTGCAATATATCAACTTGCGCCTGACATCCTCATCTTTGTTCAAGCAAAGAGTTTGGTGCTGATGGCTCTCGAACCCTTCAGGGGTAAAACTTCACCATAAGGGTTTTCTTCGGGAGAGAAAGTCAAGATTTGTTTAATGCCAGCGAAGTGTTTTCACTTTTGTATTCTGGCGTCAACTTTAGCCTTTTTCATAGGCGCGGTTTAGTCCGTGTTGTTTCCGTTATATTAAGCCACATAACTTAACTTAACTTCAATTATACGCAACGAACACAAAAAAAATGGACTGAAAATGTGCACGTGGAAGAAACCCTGTAACTGCTAAATGTTGGCTCTTTCAAAGTACGTGGCCATACAGGACTTGTTTTAACTTGGAATATTCATAGCTACAGCTCATCGTGGAATGTAAATGAAATCTTGAAGCCGAGAACCTAAGCTTCCGTTAGGCTGGTGATGAACAAAACATCTTTTGGTGTCTTAATCCTGCCGAGATGACATGAGGATTCTTGTCGGTCCTGAATATAGCCACCGTCTTAATCTGATTTCGCTCCGTTGGTGACACCAGCTTATCCCCCCGCAATCCAATAAGGCTTTTCCTGCTGGTCTTCGAAAGGGTTCTCTCGCCGCCAGAGCTCTTATCAAAAGGAGACCTTTTCTGAGACGTTTGAAACTTCTTTTCACTGCGTTACTATGAGGTCTAGCCGTGCTGTCTAGTTCTTTGTGTCTTGCGTACAGATTCTTGAAGATTTGCGGATGCTGTATGTAGCAACTATTGTAAAGTCTTGGAAGGGTTGCATGAGCACCTCAGAGAAGCTTAGCTACAACGTCTAGTGGTGATGTGATGTAATATACTTCCCCCTCGCAGTTGCTACCTGTTATGTGGACCTAAATTTAAACTTCTAGCCTTTTTTTCCAAAATTAAATAATGGCCTGCTGTGCAATAGCTGGCATTTTCATTTTAATACAAAATTTTTTTAAATTTTGTTCCATTTTGTTACATTGTTTTTCAAACTGCAAAATTATTTGAGCTGCTTTTTATTTGAACCGGCATCGATGACCCATTTCGTTTTCAATTGACACTTCAGTTGTTTTTAGTGAAATAACATCTATCATTCACAGATCAAGTGAGAATGTTATCCACCACGAAAGCCTGCTGGTCTGTTCAAGTTGCTAGGATACGCACTTGTCACGTACAATGCATGTGCCGAGTACACGGCATTCTGATTGCATGTACAATTCATGTTCAATATCTGAAACATCGTGACATAAATTTGCCCTTTGACTCTAAAAGTTTCACATCTGACTACTTACTACCGCTCATCCACTTGAATCGTCTGCCTTGATTGCAATATTAACCCAACCCATCATTTAATATTAACCAGGGTTTTATTGATTCAGATTTGGAGTTTTTGATGGCACCTTTGTGAGTATTGACATAGTGCTTTGGTGCAGCATTACGTACGGGAAATATTCGATCGTAGTTCGATCTCACTCATCATTAGAGTCAGGCGCTTAGAATAGGATGTGCATAGATTATGGTATAGCTTTGGTCGATGATACATCTCATCATTGTAAGTTATGGGGCTGTGTTAGGGGTTGATGGTAGTGGCATTGTAGTTGCTGTCGCGTGCTAAAATTCAGATGTGCGCGATACTGTTCCGTTCTGCAGGTGGGAAGTTGTTCTCCCTTGGTCCACCTGTTCATTTGCTGATTAATTGGCTGGGGTAGATCTGTTTGCTGGCATTGCTTTTGATTTTTGCATTTAAGTATAGAACACGGCAGCAAAATCGGGAATCAGCTACGAAAGAATTATTATTGATAAAAACTTGTTAGTCATCCTTATGGCTGTCACATGTTTTTAACTGAGTGTTATAGGGATGTTTGCTGGTCGGTTGAACCATAGAGCAAGGAACTGTTGCTCTAAGCTTAAGGTTGAACCATGGATCCTTCCTCCATGATTGAACGATGATGTGAATGTTTGATTGGTGATTGTTTGCAAGTTAGGTTTGATTCGTGTTTATGGTTTAATGCATCGGCACGTAGTTTGCGACGTTGGCAACTGGCTTGTCGTTCGGTATATAATATATCGTGTTTAGGTGACTCGGGGTCGGTTAGACTTTTAATTAAAATGTTTGTCAACTTGTCTTTTCAGTCTCATTTTTCATTAGTGTTGTTTGCTTGAGGTAAAAGTTGTTATTTGTTTGCATGGTTGGTGGCATCCATAGGTTATGCACCCTAGCCTCTTGTACTCTAGCCGGCCATCAGTCATGTCGACTGACGTGATTTGTTAGCACAAAAGCTCCACCAACCTGTTGCTAATATTGTTGGAGAATTCACAATGCATTTTGGCAAAAAATACCAAAACAAAATGTGCGCCCCGGGCATGGATTCTGACCAGAGCTCTGACTAGAGAAAGATAAACTTAAAAGTTCACCAGACATTGTCTGCGGGGAACCAATAGATTTTGGTTACGTTTTCAATTTGGCAGGGGTACTTGTCAAAACAAACATCTTTTCACCAATCAGAGGGAAACCTTACAGGTGCATGGGGGCGCGTAAGGTGGGAGAGGGGCTTGACTGCTGCCTGTTAGAATAACAGTATCGTTAATCTGCAGTCTTTGGGTACACTACAGTATGCATCGAGTGTAATCCCATCTCTACTAGTTCTATAAAGTACAGCCAAACTTCTGCTAGTGCAACTCAGCACCTCGAAGGTAATAAATACCATGATTGGACCATGCCGTGCTCTTCTATATTTTGGCATCATATTCGATAATTTGGTCAAATAATTCAGTCAGTTTATTTATACAGTAATAAGTGCATACCATTTATTTACACTTATACAGTAATCCCACAGCTACATGATCTATTACAATGTATTAAGTAAAGCCAAATTTCTGCTGCTGGTGCGACTCAACATCTCGAAAGTAATAAAATACCACGATTGGACGTGCTCACCTATAGTTTGGTATAACATTACATACGACAATTCGGTCACATAATTCAGTCAATTTAATTATATACAATGATAAGCGCATGACACTTATTAACCCGTAATCAGTTTGATCATAGAACTATGAATTATAATATATTAGTGCCATTTTGCGGATGGAAAAACCAATTACATGTTTACCCCACGCGTTTTGTCGAAGCGGGCGCCATTAGCAGTACTCGACCGTGACAAATCACCGCTTCCCCCCGGTGCATAGCAACCAAATCACGGCACCGATAGCGATTGTTGCCTGTTCATGCGAGAGTTTACTGGTGGGGTTGGCTTACACACAACTCCAGTATGAAAGAACTACTCGCGGAGGGAGAGCCGCTAACAACTCAATTACAGAAAGGATTGGATTACGAGCATTGTTGGCTGGAAAGGAAATGGAAATATCAAAGCTTTCGTTGGAAGTATTTTTTGGATAAAATATAGAAGTACATTTTGAGGATAATTTCTCGCGGTGCCAAAACTTTTGTTACGGAAAACGAAAACGGATAATCTGTGAATATACAAACAATTCATCCAAATCAGAATTAAAAAAAAAAAATGGAATGGGCCGTCAAATTGACCTATAATCTGAAGGTTGTTTATTGAATTGGGTCGGAAGAAATCGAACTAAATCAAAAATTGCCTTTCAAAGAAAAAAGGTTAACCATTTAACGAAACAATTGAAATCAACTTTTATATTATGATCCAGTGTTTGATTGAACGGCAATAACACTGTGCTTATTGGGGTTTTTCTCAGAACGTGTCTTGCATTTAAAGTTCAAACTTTGGTTCATGCGCCATAAAGCACATCAATCACCAACCGGCCCAGCGTTTCCTTAGTTACGGGCAATAAACACTCGACTTCAGTGCCAGCGTGCAAGTCAAGGCCTCTAACTCTCCAGTCGACCTTTGTATCGGAACAATCATTCTGTGCACTCCACTCGTAATGTTTTTGTGCTTCAACGAACTGGTTTAGTGTATTGGGTGATATTTGCAGTAAAATTCGCTTGGTGTATGGTGTATTGCAATTCACCTCTCTAGATTATCGACTGACTTTGGATATAAATGTGAGAATATTGTTCCGTGGATGGAGTGGAACATGTCTTGTTTTCGTAACACCGTTGCCGTCCCACTGTTGGATAGTTGAAAGAATCTTTGTTGGTAGCAGGTGCATTTTATCCCTTCGTGATTGGATAGAGCATGGTTGTGGACAGAGGAAGCCAGATTTTAGCGAGTGCGCGGAATGTAGACTAATTCGTAGACTACTGGATTGTAGATTATTCGTTCAGTGGTAAGTAAAACGATCAGTTCTCGCCCAAGAAGTCATACCAAATATTTCCTGAACGCTGTAACAAAAATATATGAAGGGCCTCAGTTTGTGCAGGCTAAATTAAACTGGAACACTAGTTCTATTTCTGATGAAAAGTTTCGCTGGAACGAAAAATACCGGAATATATTTTTATCTGCTGCTTTCAATTCGCAACAATCGTGGTTGTTTTTTGTTTCCCAGAAATTGAAAGTTATACGATAGTGGATGACATGAAAGTGACGGTCTGGATGGAATGTATCGAGGTTGTGATTTTTTGGAGCTCCGTTAACGCGTACGGACTGTTTGTCGTCAGTCGGTACATGGAGAAATAACAGCGGCGGAACGCGTTTCCAAAAGTCGGCTAACTCTTGCATAGTAAACTCTTGTGCATGTATTGATATTAGTCGCGCAAAGAAAACTTTTCGTCTTCGGTTTCATGTGAAGTAAAATTTAGTAATACGAAGCAGTTTTTGGTCTACTTTACGATCGTCCAACATATATTTTGTTTAGTTTGTCTTAAGCATTGTAATAAATTAGGTCGAGGCTTGGATTATTTGCTGCATTTATTTTTGTGAAAGGTAACAATTTTGTTTTGGTCAAAAACTTGTCGAAACAAAATTCTCAATAAATGGAAACCCTTTTAAGTTTTATTGCCATAACTAATCCAAACACCTCTACAATTTTTTTCTTACATTCTGTTTGTTTGTTTTGTTTGTTTGTTTTGTTTGGACCATTTTTTTTGGGTCAAAACTTTTCAAAAGCTAAATTCTCAATAAATGGAAACCCTTTTATTGCCAAAACTAATCAAAACACCCCTACCATTTTTTCTTAGATCTTGTTTGTTTGTTTTGTGTTTGTTTTTAGAATATTTATTTCTCCTATTCTATTCCTTGGTCCTTTTATCGTTTATACTATAGGGACAGAAGAAATCCTCACTTCAACCAATGGCGGACGAGGTGCGATATGGACAGAATGGACGGCCCAAGTTCATGTCTGCATCCTTCACTCCTGGTCAGTTTGGGGATCATGGGTACCTGCGAGGTACTGAGAGGAGGATCAGTGCAAGTAATAGTAAAGTCATCGTGTCCTACCTCAGGGTGAGTTCTGAAGGCTTTTAAGTGAGGCTCAGGGTCAATTTATTGAGGTTTAAGACAAACTTTTGAGGTCAGTTGAGTTAAGTAATTGATTCATACCTCAGGGTGAGTACTTTGGATTCATTGAGGTTCAGTAGGTGTAAATATGATGTCACAATTTAAGAATGACATTTGTAATTAAGTCAGACGAGGTTCAGTAGGCTGTGAGGTTCATGGCAAATTTAGTGATGTATGGAAAAAAGGTTCCTCGTGCTTGAATACCTCAAGTTAAATGAGGATAAAATTCAAAAGCATTTTTGTCATACATTGTACCTCAGGGTGAGTACTGTAGGCTAAGTGAGGTTCAGGTTTGAAAATTGGTCCAATGTTATGTTTGTGAGGTCAAAAGAAAAAGATAAAAGGAATTAGATCAGTTTTAGTAACTTTGAAGCCTGGGAGGAAATGAGACGTTTTCTTGAGGTTCAACAAGTGAGAATATAGCGCCCACTGTGAGGTGAGGTGTGAGGTTCAAATGAGGTTTATTGTGTTTTCTTCCATTACAGAAGCAATTACGGCAGCGTCTTGTCCAAGGAGCGGGATCGGATGATTTGTCTCTTAGCGATGAGGAATCTACGGGTGATGATGCAACACTTCGCATACCTGGCAAAATGGTAAGACTCATCAATTATAAATATCTGTGAAGATTTTTCCCCCGTCATATTAATGCCAGAAAATCTCAATCCCTTCTGTGTTTAGAACCCATCAACATACAACAAACCTGCTCTATGTGAGTGATGTTCAATTTTACCTGATGCTCAACTTAGGTTGACTGAACCACACATTAGAAAACATTTTTGCTTGGCAAATTACCGAAACAAAAAGTTATGGATCATAAAAATAATGTAATCCTTATATATTTTTTTATATAGAATGTTGGGAGACACAACATGTTCTCCAGGTACACTGATCACGGAGGTCGAATGAGCCGTGAAAGCCAGGTCAGTGCAGAAGGTCAAAGGTCAGATGAGGCCACACGCGAAGGAGCTGACCAATCACCATCGAGACAATCGAGTGCACATTCAATCCTACCTCAGGTCATTGTTGGAAGTAACAAGGTGTCGGAACCTAAAGAAAGTGAGGTTAGAGCGTTGGAATTGTCAAAAGGCAAAATGCCAGCACTTGCCGATAGCAGAACTGGAAATGATACTTCACCATCAGGGGAAACCACTACTTTAAATGTAGAACCTTCAAAGCCATCAGTAACAAAGACTGTTGATGTTACCCAGAAGGTTTATAGGAGTGGCTCCCCTGCTTTGAGTGTAAAGTCACTAAGGTCCACTGGTAGTGGTGATAGCCATGATAGTTACCATGACGATGGACAGGGGGCACCACACTTGCCTAAAATTGGACGGGTGTCGAGTGGACAATCCAATAGACCCTCCTCGTCTTTATCAGTGGATGAGGATATTCGACTTCCGGCGATCGGCAAAGAAGCCAGAGTGCCGGAAAGTGCCCAGTTGAGAACTGACGACAGTCCTGAGTTGAAAACTGATGACCTAGTAAATGAGGATGAATCTCAGGTCACATTGGTCAGTGATGTGGCAGAAGAGGCGTCATCACCCACTGATGAAGTAGACAGCTGTTTTCCTCCACGGGAGGAAGTTAGTCCCGTCCTAAGCCAGTATCCGTTGATAAAGGATCTGGAGATTGCCGATTGCGGGAAGGAGGAGTGCATCAAGCAAGTGATGAAGGGGCATTTTGACCTGGAATATCTGGTGGAAAGAAAAATCATCCGAATATTCGTCTCTTCAACGTTTTCAGGTTCGTGTCAAGATTTAGTACTTTTTTCTTTGTGTATTTGATAAAAAGGAGTAATGTTAGATCAATTTTTGCTCAGGTTTTCACCAGAAAAAAACTTAATTCTATATGCCTTACAAATTGCGTCTCTTTGTTGATTTGAGACTTTAACGGTTAAGATTTTTCAAGAATTGTAACAGAACCCATTAAATATCCTTTTTTTTCTCTCCGTTTAGACTTTGAAGCAGAGCGTACAACCTTAGTATCCAAGGTGTACCCTCGTCTGCGCTCCTACTGTAAGGAGCGAGGCTATGAGTTTCAAGTGTGTGATCCACACTGGGGGATCAAGGACGTCACCGATGATAGCCACACCTATGCCCAGCATTGCCTATCTGAGCTGAGAGAATGCCAGAGGGTATCAACGGGACCCAACTTTGTGGTGAGCACCCCCAATACACCTGTCATCTCCCCCGTTTTGTTGTCTAGAAAATTTGGTCAATCACAAGAGCAGACTGGTATTAATTTGTAATGAAATTTTATTCATTGCTTTCATTTCTATGTGCAAGTTCCAAAAAATGAAGAAGGTACCTCGCTTTATCAATACAGTTTGGCAGACTTGTGAATAAAGTGGTTTGAAACTCTGCCAAGATCTATTTTGTTCTGAGTTTCTCTTCTTTCAAGTCCACATTTCATCCTTTTATGTTCTTTCACGTCGATTATTCTTGTTATTTTCCTCTGTCCAGTCTATCCTTGGCCAGAAGTGTGGTTATCCGCGAGTGCCAGCGACCATTTCGCTAGATGATTTTGAAGCATTGATCTCCGCGCTGCAGACAGCAAGAGAACACACTCTACTATCCCGACGAGCGTCTAGGATTTCTCAGTCAGATACATCCTCTATCGGGTTGGTCGTCATTGTCATTTGATTGAACCTTAACCTCATGAGTTTTTTTTGTTTGCCTGTTTCAGACTAGCATTCAAGTGATGCGCCAAAACCACAAAAGCATCAAAATTGATTCGGAACCCGGAGTGCGTGCGTAATACGTGAACGTGACTCTTGCCTACCTGGTTCCACCTCAGAAAATGGCTTTCGCAGAATTAGTCTGTAAATTTTGCATTAACTACATTCTGAAGCCCCGACTCAATTAGTTGATTGCTTGACAATTTTAGCATTTGGTTGCTTCTGAAAGTTTCAACTCTGGTTTGCCAGTGTCAAATTCTTCCTGATTTTACCAAAATCTACTAAAAAAACGAAATCGGATTTAATATTGGCAAGCAGAGTGTATATTATGGTGTATAATTTGGAGGTAAATTGATAAAATCACAGGGACGGGCAAGAGTATCGTGAAAGGCGTTACAGCAACCTGTCAACTGTGACGCATAACAAGACTTCTGTGAGCGAACCTCCAAAGATGAGCCTGACAACAACGATAGAAGAAGGTGATCAACAACAACAACAACAGGCAGGGCAGTCAAGAAGAGTGTCAGAGAACAAGAAACCCCAAGCAACGTGAGTACAATAAGTGCGTTTCCGACTTTGTGCACTGTGTTGTCATTGTAATGCACAATTGCCGTTAAAGGTAGAGTGGACCGTTTGAAGCTATCCAAAGAATAACCGACCAAAATATTGTTCAAAACTGACTTGGGTTAAAGATAGTTAACATGACACTAAACTCCCTGTGAAATTATTCCTTCTGGCATGCTTTCATTTTTAAGACAACAATAAAAGAAGTGACCATTTTTTGGAAATTTCTGTATGTAGTTGGTTTGCAATTGGGCGAATCTGTGAATGGGTGCAAGTGTTGACATGATGCACACATGCATGCAGTTGCTATTATTCATCGGTTCGGTGCGTGACATCGCGTAACTACAATAGGCTGAATGAGAGTCATGTCCTGAATGCTGATTTCGAGTTTTCCATTATGAGAGGGTGCAATTCAAACTATGACTCTGCAACATTTGAATTGAATCGATATCCAGAATATTATGTGTTCTCAAAATAAACAGCATTCACAGAGCTAAAACTTCATCAGGTTTAATAGGTGTTTAGCACCCATCTTTAGATTTTGAGTACTTTGTAACTTTAAAAAACAAAATGCACAAATGACAAATGGTCCATTCTACCTTTAAACAACTCAGTAAACCAGAGATTTTTCAGGTGGTATATTTCACTGTGTTCAATATGTGGTTGAAGTGAGTGTTGTTCCAGTGTTGTGTGACCTTCACAATGATATCATTTTGGACACATTTTTGTTTTTCATCCCACCCAGTAAGTTCATGGTGTGTGTGGTTTTGTGTGTTCACTTTCAGGTTGACCAGTAACACCTTATTCTCAAAATATTTTGATATTAGCAGGCTAAAACTTTTCCTCAGATCCGCGGATTTCATCGTTTTTTACTTCTCATGAATGCCATTACAAATTGAAAAACACTATACAAAGTCTTGTTTGGTTTGGAGTTTCCTGTTTTTTTCCCCCCTAAATTCCCAGTTGCATGCCTGTATTAGTTAACAGTTCAAATTATTAAAAAAATTATTGTTCTTTTAAAGGTAAAGGTATGTGAAGTCTCTCCTTCAGTGTATTTTATATATATTCATGTATTTTTTTCCCAGTAGAATAAGCACTGGGACTTCTTGCATTAATGTCTGGAATATAATTGTTGCTGAACCTGTGTCACATACACTAACATGAATATGTATGACACTAATTTACATACATGACGCTGTGTTACTAACACATTGTGTGTCTTTTGTTATTTTTCTGTCGTTTGCTTGCGTTGGATAAACACTAGCTCCCCAGCTCACTTCCGAGACAAAGGTGCCCTCATGATAAACGCGGTTAGAGCAACAGACCTGGTTAAGAGACGGTAAATGATGCTTTAATCGGGGTTAAAGTTGCAACTAACCGGGATAAGGTGGTTAATGATACTTTAATCTGGATTAAGTAATGACTAACTGGGATTAAAGTAGTTAATTGGAAACTTTGACTGGATAGAGGGTGTGGAAGCTAATAATGGAAGAGTGGACAAATTCTTTGCTTGCGGGAAAAATATTGATGGGAGTATTTGGTTCAGTGGTTGAGATAATGTGGTTTGATTGGGCTTAAAAGTGAAATAATATAAGGGAAAACTAATGAAACTATTTAAACATTAATTTTTTAATCTTTTTTTGGGGGGGGGGGAACACAGTCTCAAAATCAATCTAAGAATGATTTGTCTGACTTAACATTTTCCAATAAACGCTTCATTTATAAAATTCAAATCATAAATATAAAAGAAGCTTGTTACAACCATCATAATTTGCATGTAGCAACAGAAACATTCTTCATGCTGAATGCACAATGCCTGTATATACCGTACTGCAGCTTTGAAATTCAATTTCTTCATTCCTATTTCTCTGAAATTTTAAGACATCACCTTATCAACATTTGCCAAAAAAAAAAACTAAAAAAAAGTGTGACATTTAATGAGTAGAAAACAATTACAGACTAAACCAAAGACCTTGTTCATGTACATGTGCATCATGTGGTCAGACGGACGTTGGATTTTATGGAATTTTACTAGAAATTAAAATTCAGATTATTTATGCAGCACTGTATTTGCTATGGTATATCTGCCAAAGCTTTCTCATTAACAAGTAGATTACGTTTCTTTCATGCTTGTCTATCACTCCTTCATGCTCCGCCTCCTTACCCATTTGACTCCACCCCTCTGATTTGCATGCCTACACATCGCATGCATGTCTATTACTCCTTCATGCTCCGCCTTCTTACCCATTTGACTCCGCCCCTCTCATTTGCATGCCTACACATTGCATGCTTGTCTATCACTCCTTCATGCTCCGCCTCCTTACCCATTGACTCCGCCCCTCTCATTTGCATGCCTACACATTGATTACCATAGTTGGCCTACAGCTCTGCTGGTGTTCATGTGAGTATTTACATACGAGTGTTTAACATTGCCTTTTAAAACATTAATGCTATACTCATCTCGCTTTTAAAGATTTTCATTCTAATAGAATGCACATTGGTTTTTCTCTTGCACTTTGGATACGTGTGTTGTAAAAAAAAAAAGATTGAATGCAAGTTTGATTGAGTGTTGAATTAATCATTCCACTGGTATTGTTATTAGGGCTGTCCAGTTTTGAATAAGTTAGTATGGGTTACTCGAGACTGCGCTTGACCGAATATTGGGATATTTAAAACTGCCAGAGCGCACCAGTTAAAATTTGCGTGCAACGATCGATATGGGCCGCGGGTGTGTTGTGCAGTAAGTATTTAATAATTGTCATGGGTCCAGCTGAAAGCATGGGAACATATGAACCGCCGACGACAAATTACGTTACTGTCTACAAAAACAGTGGCACATGACAATAAACGGCCACAATTTTACAATAAAATAACACTTCCGTCATGTGTGTACATGTACGTGCAATTATTGGTTTTTTGTATTTGAATATTCAAATCGGCACGAAGGTATTTGAATATTCGGTGGATGATCACATTTTCAAAGATTAGGTATATTTCGGACAGCCCTAATTATAAATCTGTTATTTTCTCTTAAGTCACCCAAATATTCCATTGTCATTTGTAAAGCCACTCTGTATTGGATAAAGCATATTTAGATTTAGATTCTATTAGTTTTGTCAATGATACTTATAACAGCACTCTTTGTGTCTTCTTGTTGCATTATTTAGAAAGTTTTGTAGGTCTGAATTTTCTCTTCTGCAGCACCAACTTAGAATCTTTCCACCAGTTCACCCAGTCATTAAATTACCAAATGGCCCATTTGCTTTATTGTCTAATACAGTGGAATTTCGATAAGTCAAACCTACCGGGGGAATTGGCTCAAATTGTGAGTTAAGCAAGGTTTGAATTATCCAATAGATTTTCTATTCAACAACAATTGACGGGACTAAGTTTTTACTTTGGGTTGGAAGGTTTTGGAGTTAACAGGTTTTGACTTTAATATCGAGATTTCACTGTAATGCAATTTAGCACTGGACCAACTTAGTCTGCTGAAAAAAAACAACCTTCATGCCCTTCTGAACCCATTTTTAGAATGAAACAATCCAAGTCTATGTGTTTCTTGACAATGCAGAGAAGACTCCATTGATGGTGGAGGGGTGTTTGATTCAGACGCTGATCTAGACAAGTATACAGAGAAGGAATACGACAATGATTTGAGCCTTCTCAAGAGTTGGTATCAAGTGGATGAGAACTGCGTGCCTCCTTGCTACAAACTGCAGAATCTGAGGTGAGTCACAGCGTCTCAGCGTCTCAGAATGGTGTTCCGTTGTGATGCCAAATTCAATTATTCCAAAGTTTAAAACAATGAAACAATTAATAGTTATAATAATAATTAAAAATTTACATAGTGCCTTCCATTAAAAAAACCTCGCAAAGCCCTGTACAAAACATAAAACCAAAGTACATTGTACATGAATATAAATATTAATATCAAAATAAAACCTATTTAATAATAATCAAAGTGAGACATCATAATGTACGTCACACACAAAAAACACCACAAATAAAAGCCGAAAGGAAACTTCAATTAGGAATGCAGGAATGTTTCTTATGTTAAACATATTGTCCTAGCAACTGATAATTGCATTGTGGGTATTAGGAGGGGGATGGGATTGATCTTGTAAGATGAACACAAAGACTGGCTCTTTTGGGATTCTAAATATTAAGTATTAATCAATAAGTTTTAATCAAGACATATCTTTAAATTTTGACAGTTCTATGTTCAAGGATGTACTGAGCAATGACAAGCAGAAGAGACAGAGGTTTAAGAATCAGTGGATCGCAGTCCAACGACGTCTGCAGAGAATCCTGCACCGATATCTGAAGAGTGAGGAGCAACAGAAAGAATACTTCCTCACAGGTAAAGTGGCTCCGTGCAGGAAAGGATAGAGGGCGCTATTTGACCGAAGCTGTGCTTGTTAATGGTACGGTGCTGTCGTTTCAGTTTGCGGTAACACCATAGGTAATAACTACTGTCGCTCAGTAGATATTTAGTTCTGATAAGAACTTGTTCTGCTAATTATCAACTTTCGCTAAGTAGTTTTTTAGTTCTGATTGGAACAGTCCTGCTTTAAGTTCTGAAGAATTTGTCTTTGGTCTCAACGAAACTAAAAAACTTGATAATAAGCAGGACAAGTTCTTTTCAGAACTAAGTATCTATACTTGGTAGTAGTTATTACCACAAGGTGTTACCGAAACGATACTGATACTCCACCATGCAAAGCCTAAAATCTTTTATCACAAATGTTTTCTTCACCAATTACAGTCACCGAGAAGGAGGTAGAGGCTGGTATCCTCAGCCCGACCAGAGAGGTTCACGGGAGAGTCTTGTCATTCAAGAGATTCATCACTGACCTCCAAGCTCATCTACAAGACTACAATGCCAGAGATTACATCGACCTTCATCCAGTCAAGCCAGAGGTCAACGCACTATCCCAGGAGAAGGTCGATGACCTCAAGGAGGTCAAAATTCCTGAAAAGGTAAATAATAGAAGTTGACACAAACATCCAGAAATTCAATCTTTATCAACATCTTCTTAATTTATGTGTTGTTGAGGATCGTAGACATCTTCAATTTCAACAATTAATCAACTTCTCTTTTGTTTACACGTAGTTGAAGTACACAAACATCCACAAATTCCACAAATTAATCAACTTTGTCTTTGTTTACATGTAGTTGAAGTACACAGACATCCACACATTCCACAAATTAATCAACTTTGTCTTTGTTTATGTGTAGTTGAAGTACACAGACATCCATGAATTCACAACTGACTGGCATAAAGATGGCATCAATCCGTCCGTCAGTCGTCCCCACGCCCACTACCTGGACAAATTTGGCAACGAGTTCTACGACGCGTTGAAGGTGATGATAGACAGTGCCGCCAGTGTCCAGTCTAGGTCCAGCGTGGTTTCTGAAGACAATGCTTTCTACTGGCGAGTCGTACCGCATGTCAATTTTGTACAAGAAAGGTAAGACAAGACAAGACACGTTAAAAAAGTTTTTGCTGAACCAATTGAGTAATGTAGCCAATTACTGCAAAACTCAGGGGTTGGTTTTAGGCCAAGTAAAAAAGAATCAGTTTCTACCCTGCCCGCATCCTTTTTTTTTTTCGTCTGCCTTTTTTTCTCTCCTTTTTTTAAATCATACATTTGCAATATTTTTTGCATATTTTGTCAGTGTATTGTCTTTATTTGTTTCCAACAAAATTGAGCTATGTAGAAATGGTAATGAAAATTTATATTATATTTTGTATTAATTTTGTATTTCAGCGTCAAGTCTTTCCATGGATGTGGAGACATTTTGACAAGCATCAAGCGTTACATCAGGAGCAACTCCCATCATCCTTTGCTCATCCACGGCAAATCAGGCAGCGGGAAGACATCTCTGGTTGCCAAGGCAACAGAACTGGTCAGAAGTTGGATGAAAAGGTAGTGATCAAGAAAGTTATACAACAACATTCATAGGCAAAGTAAACAGGACTACTTAACCAGAGTATAATGTTGAGTCTTTTGCATCAAGCCTTCCTTGTGACTATTATTTAGTTGACTTGTGGTTTGACTTATGTTTGGCTTGTGATTGACTCATGATTGACTTGTGATTGACTTGTGATTGACTTGTGATTGACTTATGATTAACTTGTGATTAACTTTTGATTGACATGTGATTGACATGTGATAGACATGTGACTGACTTGTGACTGACTTGTGATTGACATGTGATTGACTTGTGATTGACTCGTGATTGACTTGTGATTGACTTGTGATTGGCTTGTGATTGGCTTGTGATTGACTTGTGATTGACTTGTGATTGACTTGTGATTGACATTTGATAGACATGTGATAGCCATGTGATTGGCCTGTGATTAACTGGTTTTTGACATGTGATTGACATGTGATTGTCTTGTCTGTTATTCTAACCTATCTAGTGAGGACGCAGCTGTAATGGTTCGCTTCATCGGACTGACAGCAGAATCTCAACACATTCGCAGGCTTCTCACAGACATCTGTACACAGATCTGTCATGTCTACGACCAAGATGCCTCGTCAGTTCCAGAGGTGAGTTTCTCTGAGTAGCTCTCATTTTTCAACCGGACTGTAGGCTTTATTTTAATGTTGGTTTTGCCTTTTAATTTGAGCATTTTAGATGCTTGTTATAATATTTATGTCAATATTTTGTTTGTTGTGCTTCTAGAAAATAGGAACATGTGCATCATAAACAGTTAAGTTTTCTCACAAGAGAGGTGATGTATACATAAGGCTGTTAACCACAAAATTAAACATTAAAATGTCTCATCGTTCATTCCCAGGATTACTTTGGTTTGATGAATGACTTTGAGCACCGTCTACGCTCAGCCACAGCTCAGAAACCTCTCGTTCTCTTCATCGATGCTCTGGATCAGCTCTCAGATGAGAACAACGCTCGCAATCTTGCCTGGCTTCCCAAGTCCCTACCAGATCATGTGCATCTAGTGGTTACCACGGTAACGCAGGAGGAGGAGCAACATGAATGCTTCAAAGCGTTGAAGGTAAGATTGTGAAAGTCTGAGGAAAATATTGTGAGATTTTTATGTGCTCCCGTTTCTGTAGCCACTAGGCTACACTTCCCATGTTAATAATATTAATAACATTTATATAGCGCCATATATCCAAATAAATTTTGCTCATAGGCACAGCACAATCAAGTGAAAAAAACAAGATAAAGTTAAAATTAAAATTTAAAAACATTCAAGGAACACACCAAAATTAAACAGATTTACAGGAACAGTGACTAAAAAAGAGACAGGCCGACCGAGAAAACAAGCCCAGCCGAACACTACAACCAACCAAATGACTGATCGACCACCAACAGACCGACCAACGAGAAAACCACTGAATGACGGACCAGCTGTCATTACATAAAAAATTCAAAATTACTAAGCACATCAGTAAAAAGTTACTTAATCAGTCCAGAATACATTAATCATTTATACCTCCGAGTAGAGACAGGTTAAGTGGATTGCCTAAGGACACAATATATGGACAGCAGCTGCATTCAACCCCAAACCTCTGATCCACTGGGCCGTGATATTTGTGCAAGTGGTGACTGGTGTTATGTTGTCATTTGATTTCAGAGAGTTCTGCCAGATTGTAGTCTGTTACCCATGCCTGATCTCAGTCTCGGCGACATAGCCTTCCTTCTGAGCCACCGTCTAGCTGCCAGGAATCGTAGAGTGACATCAGAGCAGCATGCAGCGGTCATGAAGGCGTGTGAGGAGAATGCTATCCCACTGTACGTGTCAATGGCAGCTGACGAAGCCGCTAGGTGGTCTAGTCACATGACTGGGAGGGCGCTCTTCATGCCAGTGAATCTGAAGAAGCTTGTCAACCGTGAGTATTCACTCAAATCATTTCACTTCACAAGCTGGTGGTTTTGAAAAAGAACACTTCACGTGTATAATCCTTTGTTGCTCAGATTATTTGGATTAGATGCATAGATTATAACATTTCTTTGACAGTCGCGAGCGACCGCCATGTGCACCCAAGGGTTA
Source organism: Patiria pectinifera (assembly GCA_029964075.1). Taxonomy (NCBI): domain Eukaryota; kingdom Metazoa; phylum Echinodermata; class Asteroidea; order Valvatida; family Asterinidae; genus Patiria; species Patiria pectinifera. The sequence continues at coordinate 16,235,680 of CM057145.1, forward strand.
ACAATAGTCGAAAAAGCAACTTTTATATTCCCAATAGGACTGGCCTGTGACTAATTGAGTCACTGAGTACAATTAACGTCCTTCGAATCCAGCTGGACTACATTTTAAAAATCTGTTTATTTGCGTCCCATTTAGACGTCATGATTCGTATGGAGTCAACCTTCGGCGAGCCACTAGTCCGTCGTGCCCTCGGCTACATCACAGCCGCTCCCAGAGTACAATTAACGTCCTTCGAATCCAGCCGGACTACATTTTAAAAGTCTGTATATTTGCTTCCCATTTAGACGTCATGATTCGTATGGAGTCAACCTTCGGCGAGCCACTAGTCTGTCGTGCCCTCGGCTACATCACAGCCGCTCCCAGAGTACAATTAACGTCCTTCGAATCCAGCCGGACTTCATTTTAAAAGTCTGTTTATTTGCTTCCCATTTAGACGTCATGATCCGTATGGAGTCGACCTTTGGTGAGCCACTAGTCCGTCGTACCCTGGGCTACATCACAGCGGCTCCCAGCGGTTTGACATGGTCAGAGCTAGAAGATCTCCTGTCATTGGATGATGCCGTCATGAATGACGTGGTAGCTCACAACGGTACGCCACTCCGTCGACTCCCACCGGTGCTGTGGTGTCGACTGAGAGCGGAGCTTGAGCAATATCTGATACTGGGCAGAGTAGATGGATGCTGGACTTATAGATGGAGACACAGAGAGTTCCAAGAATGCGCCACGGAAAGGTTCGGACATTTATACTTCATTTACCTGTCTTTAAAATAAAATCATTAGCTTGAGTACCTAATTGTAGGTAGATATGTGTGCTAAATAAGACTCTGGTATTATTATTTTTACTATTTATTTATTATTATTATTTCTAGTTAACATAGCTTTATCAGCCAGCGGACTACAATTTTTTGAGACTATGATTAGTCCAAAGAATAGAAAAATATTCTGGGGAAAACCCATGGAATCAGGTAGGGACTGAAATCCCAATCCACATATTGGCCCAGGCGGGATTCGAACCCAGGCCACAACGGTGGAAGGCGAGGAAAGTAAAGCTACGCCAGCCTGACTCCCCTAAATAAATAAAAATACATTTCTTAATTATTTTTGTCTTCCTTACTGTAACAACCTGATTTTGGATTAATAATTGTTTTCAATCGTTTGCAGGTATCTGAAGCAGAAAGACAAGGCACCGTCCTATCATACAGCCATCAGTGAATACTTAATGAGTAAATGGGCAGGAGTCAAGAAACCATACTCAGGCAACGACGCTGGAGCTGATCGATTCGTTGATCCTATGCCCCTTGCGTGGAACCATTTCTTCCCAAATGGTAAGTTCTAAATTTCGTACTGTTTTTTTTAAATTTTTTTTTTATGTATGGATGTCTGATGTTGTTTTATACATGTATTGTGGTTGCTTAAAGCTAGAATAGATCCTTTGTCATTTGTGCATTTGTTTCGTTTGAAGCAAAAGTGCTTTAATCTAAAGAAGGGTGCGTAAAGGGAATATACAACATTTGCTTTTGCTGGAATTTTTTAGAAATGGATGGATTACTGTCGATCAGGTGGAGAAACCAACCTATAAGGCGAGCCCTCAAATTAGAATCCCTCCCCAGACCGTTCGGGGTTGAACCTGCCCAGTATGTTGAAGGGATTGGGACCTTGCATGGAAATCGCGGCCTGGATTATTCCACCCAGGCTTCTGCCATATGGCTGGCTCATGGCAAAAACACCAGAACCAATTTGCGACGCGCTAATCCTCCAGTAGTCAACAATGACTGTGAGCTTCAAAGAAGACTTCAATTGATGTTGCCTATTGTGAAACCCTGAGTCACCAGTTTGGACGGATTGGGGTGAAAGAAATTAGCATACCGGACCCGGTACCCGAACGGTCTGTTATCTGATGGCTCGCCTAAGCTAAAAGTTGGTTTTAATGTTCCTGATTGTAATACAACATAATACAGAACCTTTTTTCTATTCAGGGACACACAAGCACGTGTACAACCTACGCAAGCTGAACAAGCTTCCTTATCATCTCCTACACGCTGCTCAGATGGACAAACTCAAGACAGAGGTCTTGATCAACTATGAGTGGACTCTGGCCAAGCTGCATGCTACCTCACTCCGTGCGGTCCTGGATGACATACACAGTGCCCTCATTGTTCAACCGAACGACCTAGAGCTGCGACTAATGAGCGAGACGTTACAGTTATCGGCAGGGGCACTCTCTAAGGACCCGAATCAGCTGGGATCGCAATTGATGGGACGATTGTACAACATCATCAAATCCGACAAACCCATGTCGGTGGGCGACCCTAAGAAGTACCCCACGGTGGCCACCATGCTTGCTGGGCTCACAAGGAGCTCTGTACCCCTGCTGATGCCCTCAGCCACCTGTTTATCCCAGCCTGGTGGGGTACTCTTTGATTTATTGGCCGGTCACACCAATGTGATAACAGCAGTGAGTGTATCGATGGACGGCAGCGTTGCGGGGACGGCGTCTAAGGATGGAACCGTCAAGTTGTGGGATCTCAAGACCAGGAAGGTTGTGAAGACTCTGCCCAACGTTGGAACAGAGGTATTACCTTGATCTATTCTTATGATTATAAAAAACTTATAAAGCTGATTCAAAGGCCTATCACAGCAGTCAACAATTTTTTTTTTATATTTTAATAAAAGACAAGTTTGGACATTTTTGGTGCCCTACATTAGTTGAGGTTTTGAGATACTGGTTTTGCGATACTGGCATTTGTTGAAAAGCAGGCTCTCTGACATCAAAACAATTGAAAATTCTACTCAGACCTCAAAATTTAAAAAGCTACAAAAAGTATTAAAAGTGTACATTTTTTTCTCAAAAATTTACCCAAGACTACAAAGCTGTTTACAATGTATACATTATGTTATATGCAGTTATCGAATACAAAACAAACAAACTCTCCTAGCCAAATTGTGTGTTGTTTGTTATATCAGAATTTTGTATTAAGAGGAACATCAGTCCCATTCATTGTGCACATAAATGCACAGTCGGGACCAAGGCTTTATGTTTGTTATAACCAGAATTTTGTATTAACAGAGTTTGTACTAACGAGTAACGAGAGTCGACTGTACACTGTATACAATACATACAGTGTATTTGTTTAAAAGCAATGGTGTACAAACATATTTCTCAAAAATGTGCCCAAAACTACAAACTGTATACATTGTATGTATTATATTATATACACTGTACACGATGTATACAGTTTATTTGTTTAAAACTTACGGTGTACAAACTATTTTTTATCCCCACAGATCACCAACATTTGCTTTGCACTCAACAACCACATTCTGGTTGCCGTTACACACAACACCATCCATGTGTGGGACCTAGACTCCTCCACGTGCATTAAGACTCTGGATGAGTACATTGACCCGCCTAGCATCACGGTCGCCGGCGAAAACCAGCAGTATTTGTGTGCATTCTTCAGCGGTACCAGCGTCATGCGTACATGGGAGTTGGAGGGCGGAGCTTGCAGTCTGGTTTGTGGGCGGGAGATCTCTGGAAGGGGTATCCATAAGGATGGGTCTGTGTGTGTCTCAATCGGGTCCTCTGGAGAGAAGGTCCTGTATGCATTCAGGAGTGACAACAAGGCATATGTGGTCAATGCCAAATCGGGACAAAGGGTATGTTTGATCTCTAGGATTTTGCAAAAAGTTTGTCACACAATATATTCCTGTATTCCTTTACCTTCTTTAAAGATCAGCATAAGCCATTTGCGAGTGACCTATACCTTTTGAGATTTAAATTTGAAAAACGTCTGGTACACTTGCTAAGAATGCTTGGGATATGTTAACTGTGAATTCTCCAGACCAAAGACACTGTTGCTAATCACATGATTCAGGGCAAGCTCTTGCATAGTTACGTACGCACCAATACATCGTTCACAATGGGTGAGAATGGCACAAAGACACCAGACCATACTGGAGCTGGGGGTTGCTAGCATAAGGCTTGCCCTGAATCACGTAGTAACAGCCTCTTTGGTCAGAAGAATGCAAAGTTAATACGTGCAAAGCTTTGGTTTAAGTCGGCATTCCTGATTTTATTCAAATTGAACTTGAAATGGCTCATTTTCTACTAACTATAAAGCTGCTCCGTGACATTGTCGAATGTATCTAACATGCGGCCACTTTGTTGTCTTTCAGTTACATGAGTTGAAGCCGCCAAGCCAGTCAGCCTCCATCACGGCTCTGGGTATCTCCAAGGATTACTACATCGTCGTCTGTCGTTACCTGTATATGAAGCTGTCTGAGATTCATCATCTGGAGCTGTTTGATGTCAAGACGGGGAAGTACGAGCGAGCAGTCAAAGGTATCACACTAAGTCTTGAAATTTCCTAAGTCTGCATCTAAATCTCTAAGCTATTGTCTAGATCTTTGCATCTTTTGAAGCCTGTTTCAGAAATGGCCGAATGAAATATTTTAAATACAAGTCTAGTTTAAAGCTTCATAGATAGAGTCTGAAGGTGTAATAAATACTCCACACAATGGTCTTTATGCCATCTCATTGGACACCCCAGTCCAGAGATACAGCTAATTACATGACTTGTGACTGACTTGTGATGACTTGCGATTGATTTGTGATGACTTTTGATGACTTGTGATTTATTTTCGATTGACTTGCGATGACATGTAATTGACTTGTGATTAATAATAATACCGAAATCTTATATAACGCACGTATCTACCAATAATTAGGTACTCAAGGCGCTGGAAATTATATCTATTATTAAAGAGAGGTAAATGAAGTACATGAGAAATATGAGAACCATTATCTAGCACCTTTGTAATGGTTTACAAGGTGTTGATTGACTTGTGATGAATTGTGACTGACTTGTGATGACTTACGATGACTTGTGATTGACTTGTGATTGACTTGTAATTGACTTGTGATAGACTTCTGATGACTCGGCATCCATCACGCGTACCTTGGCTAGAACGCTCCTTATTCCTGGCAGGTTTTTCTACACATGATTTCTCAATGTCTCCCTCAACAAATCGGCAAAGTTTGTCTAATATTGCGTTTTTGGATTCTGTCATTTCCGTCGGCAGGTTGCACTCATGACGTGGTCAACGAGCTCTACGTCAACAGGATGGGCTCCCATGCCCTGTGTCTCTGCCCCTCGGCGCAGTCCAACACCAGTCATATATCAGTCTGGAACCTAGAGACTGAAGACCACAAACACATGGCCAAGCATGCACAGGTACCAGTCTGTCCTGGATATTTTGTTTATAAACGTAGCAGTGCCGTGTAGTGAATATTGTGAATTACAAGAGGTTTGGAATATTGATCAGTTTTGGGATTGGAAAGCAACTCTTCCACCCATGGACTTTTCCCAACGATTTGGCTTTTCCATCATAGTTTGCTCTAGAATTATTCATTCAAATAAAATAAATGCTTCAACTTTTACCTCATTATATAAGACTGGATGTTACTGAAGAAAATCATGTACACATAATGAGGCAAAGTCCTCTCAATTTTTTTTTAATTTCCTCAAGCCGCAGCCCCCCCTTTTTTTTTATATAAATGTAGCATGAATTGAAAGACTTGCAACTTTGCTCCAACATAATTTGAAGACTAAGTTTTGAATGTTATTTTTTCTTGGTAGATGTCCACCATGGGAGCCTGTGTCGATCTCAGCTTCTGCCTCAGCGCCTCAAGCCAGGATAAATCCCTCCGCATCTGGAACATCAGTAAGAAGGTCAACGACCGAGATGGCACTGACTCCAAAAGTAAGAAACGAGAAGGCGTGTCTGTCCTGGTCCCGATGATCAACAACCCGAGATATGTGGTTGCTAAGGCCATCGATAATGGACCTCTGAGTGTTTGGAATGTTGTCAAGGGGAAGTGTTCCGGGAATGCTGTTCGGATTGAGCGGGGGTTAGTGGATCAGCATGACGTGTTCTTGATCCGGAACCACATGGCGGTGATTTTGTCGGACCGTGGCATGTCGTCGGTCAGCGAGAAACCAACGCCCGTGTTCCAGACGGTCTACATGTATAACCTGAAGCTCAAGAAGTATTACAGGAAGCTGACTGGGGTCTTTATTGTGCCGTCTCCGGCTCATGAGTATCGGATTCTTGAAGGAGAGCTTCTCTTGGGGTTGTCAGAGAGCAGGGATCATTTGATTGCCTGGAGTTTGGTGACGGGTCACATCAAGTTCCGCATCAAGAGCAAGTTCAAGGAGCTGGAGAGATGGCGCGGGATGCGACGGGAGGAAGAAGAAGAGGTCTTGAGACAGTGCAACAAGAGGAGTACGAGTGCCATGATGACGCCTTGGGATCGCCGGTCAGAATCCTTGACAGCTAAGCAGAGGAGGCGAGACAGTGAGTTCTGTGAGGAGAAGAAACGTCTTGAAGATCTGCGTAAGGAGAAGGAGAATGCTATCGAGCAGTACGTTATGAGCAAAGATGAGAAGATTATCGTCTGCTGCTACTTTGCTCATCACATGTGTGTCTTTGATGTGGAGACTCAGACTCACCTGCGGACGTTAGAGAATGAAAGCTCGATGTTGTACCTCTACAACTCGGCGCTGACGGCATCGGGAAGCTTCCTAGCTCACGCCAACTACGATGACCAGGCAAAATGCAGCTATGTGACACTCTGGGATTTGCAGAGAGGCCAGGTCCGGAAACGTATCAAGAACGAAGCAAATGTCTGCTGCGTGGGAATCAACGATGATGCCTCCAGGGTGCTCTTCGGTAAAGAAGGCAGCAGCTTGAAGGTATGGGATGTTCGGCGGAAGTCCACTCTGAGGAAGCTGCGAGGGTACAATGATATGAAGCTAACGATGGACAGCAAGATATTCATGATTGATGATGGGGCTAGGGCTGTTGTCTTTGCCAACGACATCTCTCTCTGGGACTTGGATCGGGCGATGTTAATCGCACTCTTCACTCCAGACATCCGGATAACATGCGTGGAGGTAGTCATGGGTGGTCAGCTGATCGTAATGGGGTTGAGGGAGAACGCGGATCTAGTAACGCTGAGGCTCCGAGGGCGGGACATCAAGGCAGTGGATCTAGTGTCAGGGGTCGGCGGGGAGGAACTGTTTGGGGAGACGACAGGAGATACCACGGACGAGGAGAATGAAGATGAAAATGATGAGGAAGGAAGTGACGTTGCCTCAACTAAAGCATCTGAAAGGTCGTAGGAACTCAAGACAGAGTTCGAGGAGAGTGAATATGAAAATGATATAAAAGGATGTGAGGTTGCCGAATGGAAAGCTTCAGAGAGAATAGTATGAAGATTGTAATGTATAGTAGGAGGATGAAGATGAGAGTGATGAGGCGGGACATGAGGATGACGCAAATAAAACCCAAGACATAACTGAATAAAAGTCTTAGGAGAAATTGAAGAATGAAGATGAACAAGTCGTGGTGAGATATTTGTTGTAGAGAGGTGCGTTCAGATTATCACTCCTCTCCAGACAAGGTGGTATTGTCCCGCTTTTTACCCGATATGTCATTGGATAATGCCATCAGTAAGTACTAGGGGACCTTAATACTTTTGGCCAATCAGGATTTGCCTTTCAATTAAACAGCTCACTTATTTTGTAATTAGTATAGAGAGCCTATTGTAAAAAAAGTAAATATAAACTGAAATGTAACTTGTAAATTATCATACGTGTACAGTTGTATACACTAAACATTTTTTTACAACTAACCGTGTAAAGTTTGTTATACAAAGTGTCTTTGTTTTTTTGGTTTGCTTTCAGGATATTTAAGACTGGTAGAATATTAGGACGTCTTTCACTAAAAAAATATCACTTCAAGTTTTCGAAGCTAAGTGTCAAAGCTGCAGTGAGTCAAGTATAATTGTCGAGGATGATTGAAACTTTTATATTTTAACTTTAATATAAACCAATAGTGTTGCCTAGTTTTGCTAATAAAAAATAAAAGGACACAGAAGTCCACAGATGGGAGAAAAAACGTTTCTTGGAATGTTTTATTTATTTCAGTTATTTATTTTGTACATCACTGCACAATGGTCTAGGCGATGAACTTAGTTGTCATGCGCAAAACTGAAGGAACCTTCCAAAATCCAACAGAGGGGGGACCGGTTATCTTAACCATTTGCGCGTACGTCTATGGAGGATGTACCCATAGGCAGACCTTCACACCAAGCTTATACCAACGGCACAGATTAATCTGCGCGCCATTGTATGTCCTCGAGTTGACCTCTGACCCAACAGGCTACGGGAATGTTGGCTAGTGGTCAGCTTAGAAGTTTCCAAAAGTGAAAATATCAATGGTGTGTTTCAGACTTGTCGATTGACGTCATTCTTTTAAGTGTTTAAAAAGTGTTTATTCACTTAAAAATTCAAGAAAACCAGTGAGTGCTCGGGTGTTTTCGGGCGCTACAGTGACTAATTAAAACTCGTGGATTCTGCGCGCTTAAAGTTGTCATGTGGTTGATTTTTGATTGGCTCGTTTTAAAGTGACTTGAAATTAACTTGACTTTTGAGATTAACTTTTGATTTTGCATGTGATTATTGTGATTTCACTTAAAGCTAATAGAACCTTTCGTAATTACCGGGAAAGTTCTACCGATGTAATTTAAAAGAATCTTGCTCAATGTGAAGATAGAACTTGTTTTAAATACCCCGAGAACTTTTTCGGCCTGAAATTATATCGTCTGAAAGAAAAATATAATTGGAGGTGGTTCCAAAATCAGGTATTTTTTTCAAATTAACGAATAGTATCTACTGAGGTAACATTTCAACAGATTAGATCTTATGTGCGTTCTTAAGATTTTCAAGTCATTTTGTTGCTTCAAACGAAAAGAGTGCCCAGAAATCAAAAGAGCCTATGCATTTTTTTTAAAGATAAAGTAGATGCTGACTTGTGCCATTGACTTTGATTTTGCCCGCATTTTAAGATAGTTGCGTCGATTTCAAAATTGGACTTGCGCTTTAATACCCATTAACGCCCGGCGCACTGTACTAATGTCTACGCGCCAGAAGCGCCGTTTGCGAGTTAGCCACGCCCCTTAGACAAACCTATGGAACTTTTGTACGTTAAGTTTTGTTGTCTCAGATTTTGCGCGTTCCGCGTCCATTTGCAAATCGTGTAATTGGACAATTATATCACAAGCTGCGTTGATGCGATTCTATGGAGAAAGGTTGATAAACGCTGACTGGTCTAAAACACGGTATTAATATTTCCATTTTTCGAGACTGATTGGCTGGCCAGAAGCCAACATTCATGCAGACTTGTCTCAAGTCGGAATGTCATACTCGCGATCCGTGCGTGGCAGTCACAGTGTCGACCCACAATGATTTTTTTCAAAATGTAAGACCAAGTTCGATCAAGAAGTTTGATTATTAACTGTTTATTTATTTAATTTTTATTTTAAATCTTTAGACATAATTAGGTAAAAACGATACAATCTAAATTGAATGCAGGGGCTGTCACGGAATGAGCAACAAAAGGAAAAACCTGTCATCAGATGATATCATCTGATGACAGGTTTTTCCTTTTGTTCATTCCGTGACAGCCCCTGCTTACATTTTAGATTGTTTTCCGTTAACTGTTCTTCGACTTATCTGCACTGATACGCCACTAGTTGCGCTGGACGAGTCCACTACGATTGACCTGTTTGAAACATAGTGGACACATAAAGCGGGTGCTATTTCGGAGCGGTAAACTTGGGTATACAATGTATACAAAAGAGTTTACTCACTCTTAATATAGCGCCCTCTTGTTGTGTCCACAATATTTCAAATAGGCCAAGAGGACAAGCTTTAATACTGCCGCTGGCTAGCGCTATGTAAAATTCGAATGTATAGCAGAGAGCTGGGACATTATAAAGAGGTTTTCAAGTTGATGTTGGACCTTAAAAGGTGCGGCAAGACACGCTCGCATTTTATTTGAAGCGCGCTGGTAAGGTATAATTAGGTGCGTCAGGAATCGGCGCTTTAGCTTAAAAATCATTCATGATTCTTGGTCGAACTTGATATTGCAATCGATACTTTAAAAAGAATCCATTGGGAGCATTGTTTACCGACATGCAGTGAAACTACCACAGACCCTTTAACGGATAGCTTTGAGGGTAAATGCTACACTGCATAATAGAAGTGTTTGCAATAATTTACAAAATCCTCGTTTAAAGCGCAAACTCCCACAATGCAGTGCAGCACATACGGTCAATGCACACTTCCGATCCAGCCGTAAAAGGATCCATGCACCAATCACGGTGAGAAAGTCCGACTTGAGTCGAGTCTAACATCTAGATAGCCCATTGTGTTAGATTGACCACTCAAAGGTCATACAGTGACCTGCAGACGAAATCTGCACAGCTGGCAGCTTTGTGCATAAGCCTACATCTGGGTTCATCCGCCATAGACATCCACGCAATGGTAAGACAACCGATCGTACCTCTATGGGATTTTAGAAGATCCGTCGGTTTCGTGCATGACTTGGAAGGCCATTTCCTATACCAACAAGAGTGATGATAATGACTGACAAAGATAAATCATAATCACTATCTTGTCTGAATCATCTGTGTTTCTTTCATTTTCCGAGTCACCAGTTTCTCCTGAAATTTCTTCAGATCTGCAAGCACGATTGCTAGAGTCGGTCGCCTGGCCGGATTCTTATGGCAGCACCTTATCCCCAAGTTCCTGACGTATTTTAGATCTCGTATATTGAGGGCGATGTCCTTGAGTAGTATACCTAGACTGTAGACGTCACTGGCCTCATTGACTTGTGATGTACCTTCGACGATATCAGGAGCAATCTGCTGGCAGTTCTTGTAGTGGTAAGACTTCACGCTCTTGCAGAACCGATTCGGTGGAGGCGGGTTGCTGATCTTGGAAGCTTTACCCATGTCAATGATTTTGGCTGTTGGTTGGTCGGTGGTAGGGTCGGTACACACCAGTGCGTTGCCATTATGGAGATCGTTGTGCAACCAACCTGATTGGTGGAGCTTGATCAGTCCACGTGTGATGTCAATGGAGACGCGCGCGCGGTCCACGGTAGTCAGGAGGCTTCGGTCCAGCATGCAGGAATGCACGCTCTTTGCTGAGTAGGTCATTGGGTCCCCGACGAACTCCATAGCAAAGGTGCTTTCGTCGATGATCCCCATGAATCTTGGGAACTCTTTCAGCCCCGACACTGCCATCATAGCCTTGATTTCAATAAGCATCTCTCTGTAGGCCTTCTGAGGGCAGTTGGAGAACTTGAGTCTTTTCACTGCCAAAAGGCCACCGTCTGATTTCTTTCGCATCAGCAGCACCTCGCCGAAGTCTCCCGCACCGAGACTTATTGGGCAGCCCTGGTCGTTCAACACACTCTCTATATCCCCAGGGTCTAAGCATGGGATGTTGATGGGTGAGGCAGGGCTGGAGGCAGGAGGAGTTGGTGAGCTTTCGGTGGAAGACTTCGACTTCTTATTTGGACTCAGGCCTTCCTCTGGTGATGGCCGTGGTCCTAAATTTAGCTTCCTGTGCAGTTTAAAATAGATTCAATTTTAATTTATAACTATTTCATGTTAATGTCTTCTGTCCAATATGCTGAAGGTGAAACTATTAAACTATGCTGAATGTGAAAATATGTACTGACTTTAAAAAAAAGTTCGAAATTGAAGGTGTGATGTCATTCTTATAAATTAAAACCCTTTAGGGGCCTATCAATGCTTTTATCAGTTCTAGTTTTCCTCTAAAATATTTCGAACATATTTTTCTGAAATATTTACTTCCTCGCATGCTTTGTTTTGGGGTAAGATAATTTCATTAACCTCAAATAACTTCGTTTGTTTTGCAGAGATAACATTTTTCTACGTTGTGTTCATACCTTTTGCAGGAAATTTTCTGTACCAAACCCATTAGCTGGGTAATGTTTTCCGCAGTGAGCCCTCGTAGAGGGTGCTCCGGGGTCGGCAGGTGTGTGGCTGGTCTTGATGGAGGAGTTGGTGGTAAAATGCTCCTGAAATTTCATTTGACAAAATGGAGGAAGGGCAATTAGTCAGAACTTACCGGTACATTAGCTTTTGCATAACTCATTCATCTAAGGAAAATGTGTGTTGCGGTTGTTACATCTGATGAAGGAGATGTTGCCAAGGAAGATTTTCAACCGAGCTTAATGCTTCTTTGCAAGTTAAGATTGAAGCTGAGATGCTTACCTTATGAAAGCACATCTAGGATGGATGCCTCGTGAACGCTGATGGTTGTGCTTTCTTGGTAAACAGTCTGCCGACTCTGATGTCTGAGACGTGGAGGGCCTGTTGTCATGACTCTCAAGACACATCACAGATTCGAACTTCCTCTTCTTGAAGGGAAGATGAGTCTGGCACGAGTCTTTCTGTTTCCTGATGAGAAAGAAAAAAGATGATAAAATGAGTGATGCTTAGACAGTATTTTGATTTTGTTTCAACCGTTTTATTGAGATTGAACCATAAAATTAAAACAAATAATGTTGGAGAAAATCACGCGCAGGCACAAAGTACATCCTATTGCTTTTATAAGTTTTTGTAGTTATTAGGAAAATAACTTCATATTTCAAAGGTAAGCTCTGTCTAATCTGGTTGATTTCCCTTTTATTTCATTCATCGAAGGATGGATAAAGAGCAACAAAAACTTTTCAAACCCAAACTTTCAAGAAAAGCTTTTACCTTTTTGCTGTGGTTACGTTAGGTGATGTTCGTCCCATATTCTCAGTGATTACCATACTTCCAGTCTGCACGCCAACCGTGACGTGCTGCTTTGCTGGCATCAACTCGGTTTCCTCCTCGTCAGAGAGAGGAGAGAACATCCTCATCCTCTTTGAGGTCTCAGGTGGAGGACTGATGATGACACCGAGGTGTTTCCTTGAAGATGACGGATTGAAGAAGTCAAGTTAGGTGATCTACTTAAAAGGTTTGACTATCTTGCACGGATACCTTGTGGATGATACGAGATTTATTTGTTCTGGAAAGAGGTTCTATCTCAAACGATTTGCGAAGGACCGACTTTTGAAGTAGGAACAAATTCTTGGAGACGCTTGAGGGGTTTTATATTTTTTTGAGAGGCTACCTGCCTTAATCGGTTGGCTTGCTTTGATTGGTCAGGTCATGGATCCTGTGGACGTTTTAATCTTATGTTATTTGCCGAGGACAATGCACCATCAACTGCCTCTCCTTTGTTGTGATAACAGAAGTCTTGCTAAATTTGCTCAGGTGATCTGCAATAAACCTGCATCCCATCCAAGGGCAATAATTCCTGACACTGCACTTTTGCCATAGGGACTCGCTATTACTAGAATAAACACGACTTCATGATTTGCTTGTTATAGATCTGGCTTCAGTTTCATGCGAGAATACGATGAGTAGGTATGTCGAGTTTTGTCTTAAACTGACCTTTTGCAAGTACATTTTCTTGGTGTCGGAGGTGGTGCAGCACCTGAAGGTGCCGGCGGTGTGGTCAAAGTGGCATTGACATCAGATATCGAAGGTGCTACGGCGCCTGTAGGTGCAGCAGTTTGCCGCAGAGAGCTTCTCCCATCCCGAGGATGTTGTTTTGTAACTCCGGTGGTTTGCTCCGCGGTTGATGTTGGATCGAAGCGGACCTTGGTGTTCTTCGCACGGGTGGTTCGTGAAGACTCACCGGTCTGTTGTTGCGCTTCGAGTTGGGTGGTCTGGCGAGCCTTTCGCAGGGGGACTTGTTGTTTTGTAGTCCCACCGCGTGGCAGCTTCACCGGGGCTGATGGCTGAGCCTCGGAAGCTGCGGCTCGAAGGCCGGCGCGGGCTTGATCTCGAAGCCTGGTGTTCGCTGCCGGGCCTTGGCTGCCCGTCTGAACAGGGTCAGGTGGATTTGCTGGTTGTCTCGACAAGACCCTGAGTGTTAAAATGATAATCAAGAATCATCAAACACTCTTCGAACTTGTTGCTAAACTGGTTGCCTAACAGTCTGTTTCTTTAACTTGAACACCGATTTATTCTTTTATGCACAAGCTCGGTCTTAGTTAAGACAGCCAGTACACTTAGTTACATTTTAAGATAATTATGAAGTAAAGTTAATGAAATCTGACCCGAACTACCAAAGGAGTATTATTTAAAAGCTGTGTTTGTCACAGCTGGTGTTATTTAAAGAAAGCCATTTTTAAAAGAGGAAGTCAAGTCTTTGATCTGCATGTTGTGGCTTTACCTGAGACGCAGGCCATCCTTGCTTTTATTGGAGGGGGACATCCTTCCGGGTCTAGCCCCTCCTTGACGGCTGAGATCTTGAGGATCCGATTCCGGAGTTCCAATCTGCCGGTAGAATCCCAGAGGTGACAGGGACACCATTGGGAACTTACCCAACACTTGCCTGAAAAGAATAGAACGGATGAGGTAACTTTAGGATGGACAACGTCATTCAGACACCAAATTGAAAAGGTAAAGACTTCCTTTACGAGAGGGGATGAAACCTAAGTTTTGCAGTTGTCATTTAATCACTGTAGAGTGTTCGTTCGAGCATTTTAATTATTGGGCTTTTTCAAGTGCTTCATAGAATAATGATTTCGAGTTGGAAAAACAATCGATCGTGAAACAGAGACACAAGAACAATTTTTAATTTGTGTTGTACATTGTATAGAGTCAAACTGCCCGGAAGTATATTGACCCTTAAGCTGAGAGGTTTGTAAAGTTGTTTTGAAGATTTAGAAGTAAACCTTACCCTTGCAATTGTTGGGTGATCCTGGAAGACGTGGAGGGGGACATCCTTACGGGTCTATCCCCTCCAAGTTGGGTCTCCCTGGAAGCGAAGGAGGGGGACATCCTTGCGGGTCTAGCCCCTCCAAGTTGGGTCTCCCTGGAAGCGAAGGAGGGGGACATCCTTACGGGTCTAGCCCCTCCCGGTTGGTTCTCCCTGGAAGCGAAGGAGGGGGACATCCTTACGGGTCTAGCCCCTCCAAGTTGGTTCTCCCTGGAAGCGAAGGAGGGGGACATCCTTACGGGTCTATCCCCTCCAAGTTGGTTCTCCCTGGAAGCGAAGGAGGGGGACATCCTTACGGGTCTATCCCCTCCAAGTTGGTTCTCCCTGGAAGCGAAGGAGGGGGACATCCTTACGGGTCTATCCCCTCCAAGTTGGTTCTCCCTGGAAGCGAAGGAGGGGGACATCCTTACGGGTCTATCCCCTCCAAGTTGGTTCTCCCTGGAAGCGAAGGAGGGGGACATCCTTGCGGGTCTAGCCCCTCCCGGTTGGTTCTCCCTGGAAGCGAAGGAGGGGGACATCCTTGCGGGTCTATCCCCTCCAAGTTGGTTCTCCCTGGAAGCGAAGGAGGGGGACATCCTTACGGGTCTAGCCCCTCCCGGTTGGTTCTCCCTGGAAGCGAAGGAGGGGGACATCCTTGCGGGTCTATCCCCTCCAAGTTGGTTCTCCCTGGAAGCGAAGGAGGGGGACATCCTTACGGGTCTAGCCCCTCCAAGTTGGGTCTCCCTGGAAGCGAAGGAGGGGGACATCCTTACGGGTCTATCCCCTCCAAGTTGGTTCTCCCTGGAAGCGAAGGAGGGGGACATCCTTACGGGTCTATCCCCTCCAAGTTGGTTCTCCCTGGAAGCGAAGGAGGGGGACATCCTTACGGGTCTATCCCCTCCAAGTTGGTTCTCCCTGGAAGCGAAGGAGGGGGACATCCTTGCGGGTCTATCCCCTCCACGATCACCCACTTCCTTGGAAGTAGTCGCACTATAAGGAACAAAAGAGGAAGGGGAGCGGGTTCTCAAAGACCATAATCTTGCAACCATAAACTAATGCACCTGCTCTGAAAGTTCCTATATGCTTAATTACTTTTCTACAATTTAACCAAAATATTGCATGTTTATTACACTTTGATTTCTGTATTCTTCAAGGAACATTAATTGGTACTTTGGTAAATGAGAAGTTCGTTCCATTGTAAAGATTTATCATAAGACGATTTTTGTTACAAGATATTAGTCAAGATTCCGAGGGTCATGTTAGCGTTGAGACGTAATCTATTTTTTTTTATAATTATACTTTTTCCCAAGAGTTCAATGACAGGCGGAGCGGATAGGGTAGCAGCAAACGTCACAAAGAAACTTCAATTGTTGACGTCATTCATTCGCTACGCGTTCAATTTTGCGCGAAGTACCAATCAACCCTTCACATAGTCAAGAACAAAACGATTATAAAAAGTTCAACAAATAATCATCAAAAGGAAAATTAACTTACCGGTTTGTAGCCGAACGAGTTCCCGGTGTTGTTGGATTCATTGTAGAATCGCTGGATCGCTAGTCTGATAACCAAAGTCGCTTTCTTTCGCCGCAATACGCAACTCAGAAAAAGCACTTGTTCGCACGATGAACGCTAAACAAGAACAGAGCCTTTGTGTTTACATTTGCCGCAACGTGGTTGCGATGCGTTTCGAACTAAGCGCGCGTAGTGATTGTGACGTCACGTTAAAGTTCGCGCGTTAATTTTCTTGAGGGCGCTGTGTTCAGCGTTTGAAGCAGACGACACGCATTGCTCTTTCAGTCATTATTTTAATCCATATTCTATGATTGTAATTGCATTGAAGCTGAAACAGCGCATTGGGGAACGCATTTTTTTTGCAACATTTAGTCTTGTGCTGAAATTAAATTTTAAGTTACATTTATGTTGTTGCATGTCTGCTATGATATTGAGTGAAACTTTATTCTTTTGTTAATTATAAATTTAGATATAATAATACTATTTCAAAATTACACTAAAGAAGATTAACACTTTTCTTGCATCTAAACATTAGCTTCGTTAAATTTTATTTGTGAATGCAAAGCTCACAGGTGTTATGCAAGAAATTCTTGCCAAACTAATATTGTGATCTTTTGTATAAATACAAGGGAAAGAATGGCAACATTATTCCGTGTTTGGTAATGTCATTTAGAGTATCAGTGAAAGGAAACCCATTTTGTATTATATAGTTTGTATTATATAGTTTGTATAGTTTTTCATAAGCCCCGCCCACCTTTGGTTGTGTACATTTCGCACAGTGCTTGTGACCAAGTTTGGTCGAGCTTTCGTGATCACATGACTGATTTTCTGAGAAACAAAAAGTGGACCCAAATTTGTCTTTCGTTTTGTAAAAATGGTTACATGCTGGAAAGAGTAGTATTACTTCTTTTTGTGAGGTGTTTCTTCTTTTATCTCTTTTAAAACTTGGTAAATTGTAGCGGGGAAAGTGGCCAAATTCCGACTGGTTACTCGAGTGCATTGAACCGGTCTAATATAGTGCAAAGTCCAAATTAAAAGAAAAATGCACTAGAGTCACGAGAATTGGAATGGGGATTGAACGATTTCACCAACATGTACAAATAGGGTCGGCCGACCAGCGTTGGAAATTGATACAAAATACCCTTTTTCTTGAAAATGGCAGCACACCAGGAGCCATGATTTTACAGGATGCTTTAGACTGTCATTCCCTAACAATCCAGTAAGGTATTTCATAATGATTTGGTAGTTTCATTTTTGGATGTTTGCAAATGTTGTATTTTCCCTTTAATGATAATAAGTAAATGCATGTGCTTGAAGCCTATCGGAGGATGGTTAAAAGCCTGGGGACGTACCACATCCCCCCCCAAAAAAGAGGTCAAAGGCCCTTAGTTTTCTCCGATGCAATTTCTGACAAAAATGCTGGTGTTACTTTGTACATGTCCATAGAACAGTCATCGGGATGTTCGTAACGGTTCATTGACCACTTTGTTTGCGCGTCAATGCCATGCATGACGCGCCCAACCGTTGCGAACTTTAATATGCGGGTATTGTTTGTAACATTGAGATAGCCTGTATACGAAGGAATATATAGGACATGTAGTTAATGCATAAGCGTTTCTTTTTATTGTTAAGAGTTTATTTCACAATTTTCTAAGACAATTCCCGAAGGATCCTTTTCAAACTTTTTCAAAACACCGTGTTTCTTGTGACATTGTTTACAGTCTTAAGCTGCGGTCAGAGTTCATGACTGACTTGAATGGTCTTTTCGTTAAGAATAAAATCCTGCCACGTGACACTCATGAAAACTAGCCTAGTACCAGCAGATATCTTGGCTTGAACCGTGATTGTTCTTTACATACTGAGTGTAAACCGCAAGAATATTTTCACCATTGCACTGATTATTATTCATACGCATTCTGTAGCCGTTTAGAACATGAAAGTCATATTCGTGTGGTAAGGATTTCTGGAGTTTTTCGCTTTCGGGCGTGAATGGAATAGCTTGAGAAGAAGATAAAGAAACGTAAGTATTAATTTCATTATTTTTCACAATTTAAAAGAAATTGACGATATCTGAATTTTTTTTTTTAAATACTCGTAAAAAAAATCCTCAGACATGTCTGTGCCATTTTGAAATTGAAATTTTCTGCTATGCAGTGTCTGTTCATATTAAATTTGTGCCTTTGTTTTTATCCGACTGGCAAGAAGCAATAATTGCAACCTCAATTCGAGGATATAAAAAAAATGTTTGGGGAAGGAGCGAGTGTTTTCAAATGGGGCTATGTTGAGGTTTTTCATGGTTTTTGTTGTACACAAGTCTCTAGAAATATATCCCGCATAGGCACAATTTTTGGGAATTATTTGTCCCCACATCGTGATGTCTGCTTACGCTAAAAATAATAACTAATTAATGTGCTCACGCACAACGATGGCTAATTTGTTTAATATAACACTTAACATTACATAACAATATAATAAAAAAAACACGTGCAAAGCCGTGTCCAACAATCTCCATCGTACATTTGTGATGTTGTGGACCTCAGCAAACCTAAACGTCAAGGTCTCCGCTCGGAAGGCAATGTGGTCTTCCTCTGGAGGACCATGCTCCGTTGCTGGGCCCTGAACATGGAACTCTCTTGTTCCTGGGCTGTAGTGGTCCAATGGTTACGGTGCTCGACTCTTGTGCCGTGGCACATCCTGACCGTGGGAACGTTGTGCTTGTGCTCTTGAGCAAGGCATTTTTCCATAATTGCTCCGTCCTTCGGATTGGACGTAAGCCGTAGGTCCCGTGTGTTGTGTAACGCATGATAAAGAACCCCTAACACTTATCGCTAAGAGAAGGGGTTTGCCCCGGTGTTTCTGGCAGTGGTTGCTTAATGCGCCGCAGCACCTTGTAAACCCTAAAAAGGTGCTACATAATGGGTCTCATAATATTTCTCATGTACTTCATGCACCTGTCTCTGTAATAATAGACATAATTTCCAGCGCCTTGAGTAATTGTTGGTAGATACGTACACTATATAAGACTCCAGTATTATTATTAATCTCTCTCTCCATCACCATCCAGAATGCATCGTCTATATAGAATACCTTTAGGGACTCGTAAAACATCTTTGTTTTGATTTTACTTGATCCCAATTCTGTTGATTTGTTTACAGCACTTTGTGTCCTTCGGCAAAGCCTCTTTATAAATACCATGCAGATATTATTATTATAATTTTTTTTTTAATATCTGTGTGTATCTGAAATATCTTTTACAGTTCAGGTCTTCCAAGATGTCTTCGCCAACAGAGAAGCACCATCAATACAAGGTCAAGTACTCATGCATAACGGTGGAGCCTGTCGTGTTGCTGTTCTTCATATCTTACAGTATGATCGTCACACTGCGAGCAGAATACGTCACTTTGCGAATCGCAAAAGGTTTAGATGACACCAAAGGTTCAAGGGCCGCTGTGTTGGCGCCAGACGATACGCTCTGTCGGCTCAGCAACCAATCAACAGACGCGTTGTACGCCGAGACGCAATCCAGAGCCTCCTATTGGCTACTGCTTCTTAATCTATTTCAAGTCGTGCCGTCGCTTGTAAGCGCTCCTCTGATTGGCTCTTGGAGTGACCTGGGCGGGCGTAAGCGCGCTTTGGTCATCCCTATAATCGGTTACCTCATTGGTTCCTTTGTGTGGATCTTCGTGACTTACACCAATGGGAAGCTCTGGTACTTACTTCTAGCCGAGTTCTGTCTCGGTCTGACGGGAGATTTCTCGGCTGTTCTGGCCGTGTGTAACGCTTACCTGGTTGATATCACCACAGAACGGGAGCGGACCTTCCGCCTGATCATGGTGGGGATAACCATCGAGGTGGGCACGGCTGCTTCGCAGATTCTCCTGGGTTACTGGGTAGTCCGGCAAGGTTTCGGTCTTCCATTCTGGTTCGTGGTGGCCGCCATGCTCGCAAGTCTCCTCTACATCACCTGCGTCTTGAAGGAAACCCGAGCTAAATCAGGAGGTCTTGAGAACCTGGAACTCTTCAACAACCGCTTACTGGACGATATCTACGGGATGCTGATGAGATACGGCAGTGAGAGGCGGAGACAGATGATCTTTTTCATCACCATTCTTGGTCTGCACATGATGATTCTTTACACAGCGTTCCTCCTCGTTCTCCTGTACGTGCTCAGCCCTCCGCTTTGCTGGACGCCGGTTACCGTCGGATACTACGTCGCTTCGGCTCTCTTACTTGGATCTGCAGGTAAACGGATCAATTTTACACTACACTCTAGAAACTCCTGGGTCAGACTGACCCCGATCTGAGTCCACATCTGCACAGTCCTTTTCCGGGTCAAACATTACCCTTCTCTGGTCAAAATGAAACTTTTCCGGGTCAAGCTGCAGTTTTGTGGATCGTTTTGATGCGGAAAAGCGTAAATTGTTGACCCTGAAAAGGACTGTGCACGGACTCATATGGGTCAATCTGACCAAGGAGTTTTTAGAGTGTACTAAATCAAGAATATGTTTTTATATTCAAAGTTGTAAAGGGCTGACTTGATATTAAGACCTACTTCGGAGTCTGTGCTTATCGGCTCCTAGTCTAAAGAATAACCACTTGCAAGGTATAAGCGTCTTCGATATGCGCGCATATTCGGCGATTTATTATACAAAACATCTCCAGATTCTGACCATTCAGCGGGCGCCTTCCATCGGGTCTTCGGTAACCTGTTGGTGTGTTGCAAACACATTACATCCAATTGACCAATCAACAGCTTAGGCCGAATTTCTGTTGGAAAAGATGTCAAAATTTCTAAAGCCGACAATTTTTCTGACTAATCGGCCCCTAAACGAAAAGAAATAAGTACGTTAAATTTGTGGAACATTATTTCTCATTTTACAGGCATGTATAGGCCTACATAGATTATTGCACGCAGTGTCGCTGGCAGTTCAAACTGCGCCATCATTTTGTTTACGCATTGAGTGAATAAAGCCGTGTTTAAATCGAGTAGGCCAATGTTTTGGCTACGGCTTTAGTTTTTAGGTTCGTTAACATACATAGTCGTAGCCGAAACGATAACGGCTTTCTCTGGCACGGCCGTATCATCCTTCGTTTGTTCGTTTTGCAGGTACTTTACTTGGAGGAAAGATCTTCAACATGTGTGTGGATGATCTCGGCGTTGTACAAATGGGGGCGCTTTCCTTTGCGACTAGTCTCATCCTCGTGGCTTTCAGTAAATCGACCATGACTCTGTTTTTTGGTAGGTGTCTGGGAATTTTGACATTTGGTTTTGCCCTTTTATGAACGTATTACTAGCTGTCACGAACTGATTACCATAAGACTTTTGACTTCACTGATTTGAATTTTGGTGTTTTTGTTTTGCAGCTGGGATTTTTGGTTCCTTCCGTTTTCTAGTCTCACCTGCGGTGCGTTCAAGACTGTCCAAGCTTGTGGACGAAGAAGAACAAGGTAAAAAGTTAAAATATAAAAACGCCGGAATCAAAGAGTTATCTAGGTTATCGAATCGATCTAAAATGTGACCTTTGACACGTCATTCTTTAACACGCAGGAGCGATGTTTTCATTGGCCAGTAGCATCGAGAGCATCGGTCATCTGATTGGTCCGCTCATATTTAACCTGATGTATGGCGTGACTACTGGTTTCTACCAAGGATTTACCTTCTTAGTGATGGCGGCTGTGTATGCACCGATATGTTTGATGACAGGGTAAGTAAGGTCTTTGCGCTTATCAGTTTCACCCTTTTGGTGGCAGCAGACACATGGACTGTAACTGAGACTGGACTTCAAACATTTAGGACAACACGGACAACACACTCTCCAATCTTCTGCTGGTTGAATTTGGCTCTGACGACTTGTCGGCTGATTGGCCTTCTTCAAAACGGGTACAAAGTCTTCACTGTGTATATCTTGCGCATTTGGAATTACGCATATATCAGGTATAGAGTACCGGAGTCTGGTGCCGGCTGTCTTTGTTCTGGTTCAAGCGCTTGTCTTTATACACTTAAGCTTTGCGCGTGAACCAGAAGACGCGGCCCACCGTGGTGCTCATGTATTAGAGGTCACATGGAGAGCCACGAGCTGGTCGTTCTCCGTCTTTTATAGTATTCGAAATATATCGTGAAGCGGTGTTCGGATCGCCGTCATCCCTTCTAAATGTTCATTTAGAAAGCATCAGCAACATTGTTTCAACATTGGTGAAAGATTAAACATTTATGTGCTGCCCTCAAAATTCTGCCACCCCTCGAATCGCATTTGGGACGCACTTTTCAAAAGGAAATTATTATTTCCCAAGAACACGCCCCTCTCTCATTATTTCTCGTCAATTATCGTTCCATGACGTCACATTGCATTTCGTTCCTATATTTCTCCTCATCCCTTCCGTAGAATGTGTTTTAATGTTATGCTCTCGATCAAGACCTTTTGTTGAGGACTTTTTTGTGTTTATTATGTGCAGGTATTATCAAGTACGTGGCTGGATGTCAAATAAGACAATGTCTACAAACACAGAGGACGACAAGGAGCGACTGGTCATGCCATAGCACGAGTTACGATCATATCATTTTTTAATCATAAAATGGACACACATAATTATGTGTGCTTTTTTAAAATAAAGATCTCACTCTACGACTGTTATTGCTAACATTGAACTAGAATTAAACTGCAAACGTCCAGTGTTGCTGAGTAACATTATAAGACACGTATAGTCTTACATTGCATTTAATAACGCCAATCAACTTTAACATAAACGCATTTCTTGAAGAGAAATCATTTGCTGTTCGCGCATTTTGTTCGCTCCCAATAATCTTAAAGCCTGAGCTGCTGGGGAAAAACGGGCGAAAACCATGTACAAGCTTTAGTTCACGAAACACGTTGTCGTCATTATAACTCTTTATTTCCAAACATCGGTCAACTGACTGATCGTTGGACATCGCCCACTAGAAGACAGCTAGCAAGACGGAATAATTTCAGGAATCGTTTAGCATAATGGTCTTTTATCTAAGATAAGCTTCTTGATATTAATTCGGTAGGTTTGGGGATAATGTCAAATAATCCTAGGCGCCTTTTAATGATACTGTAGTTGAAGGTGTATTGTAATTCATAATGTTAATATAACACGTGTGCATGCAAATTGCAATGCCCCCATCCGGCGACACGCCGCTCAGTAAACCTGCTGGTTTTATAAGTGTCATTAATGTTTAAATGAATACCAACACCCGCGCCACCGCTTATTAATTGTATAAAATATGAAATACACTTACACGTGGCTAACAGCGCGCACAATTAGAATGCCATGCACCGATGGTATATTATAAAGTTAATTGTACTTTTGATGTTTTGGCCTTCTACCTGTAGATTTAACCAAAAGTGTATTTAATATAAATATTTAAAATAAATAAGTTATTCTTAAATAAGTTATCACGTTGAATGATTAAATTTTACGTATACAATTGACCTTCGTCAATGTTTTCTTACAGAAATATCAAACTGTATGACATATGAAGCAGGATATGCTTTAAAAAAAATGATACGAACGTTAACAGCTATAAATGCTAAAGCGAATTCGGAAACGAAGCGGAGCTTTGAAAATAAAAGGGCCGTCAGCGTCGTCATGTATATTTTAAGCCGCGGCGGCTGCCTCACCTACAATTTAGACGTCTGGGCGTCGGGGGAATTGTCAGGTCAGGGAACCAGACTACGTTAATAGTTCACCGGCGCTGGCATGTTAAACGCAGAGCATGCACGTGGGTGGGCGTGGGCCCCTCGATCTCTCGCACAAAACGTTCAGATTTTTCGACGGAAATACTTCCTCTGGACAACGGATTAATACCCAAATTTGCCTTCCGCCCGAGTGACCTGGAGTGGCATGGAATTGTGGACTGCATTTTGTGTGCTTGGAATTGTCAGTGCGCAAAGGAAAATCGCTGGCTGGACTCCATCTTGCAAGATTGTGTTGGACTCTGTGTAAAAACTGAAGTGGACTGAACTGTACAGTAGGCCTACTGAACTCTTTTGAAACGAACAGCAACAGTGAATTGAAGGTCTGTGGATTTAAATTTTGTCTGTGGAATATTTGGAGGCTCCTTAAACATAGAGATCATGCTTGAAAAGGTCGTCTTTGGGGTAAGTCTGTAAACTTTTTTTTTTAATATCGAATTGATAAATGCAAACTTATTTGGCATCAGCTCTCAATACCTGACCGGTAGTTCATGGCGTGCGATAGCTTGGTTGAGTGTTCCAGCATTCATTATAGACATCTTGAATTGCAATTTAACCACGTCCTCCTTTAACTTTTGAGTGAAGCCGTTTGGAAAGATTCCCATATCTGGCTATCACTAATTTTCCCCTTCAGTGACCTATCAGCCATCAGAAAGTGACTATGTCTTTTAATGTCAAATTTTGCAGGGAAAATATTGAAGTATTTACTGAGTAATTTTCAGACCAGTCTCATACGGTTTGTTCACATGGTGACAAGTGATGGCCAGATACGGGAATCTTTCCAGCCGTTGTGTTAAAACCCAAATTTAACTTATCACGTTAGAATCGCGTCAACGCAGCTTGTGAAATAATTATTGTACAATTACATGAATATATAGTGGACGCGGAACGCGCAAAATCTGAGGGAAAAAATGGTGCAACCTGACGCCACTTTTTTCTTCATATATCATCTCAATGAAGGTCATTCATTGCAAAAAATGATGATAAGACCTGAATCTGGCACTGAGATGTATTTCCAATTTTGTTAGGAAATACTTATAATTTTTTTTGACTCTCCCTAGACTTTGTACACAATTGCGGAAGTGGCAACTTTTTTTCCAATCTGAGATTCCTTAGGGTTATCTAAGGGGCGTGGCTAACTCGCAAACGGCGATGTGAAATGGCACGTGCCTCCTCGCCAGGCGTGGCCGTCTTCCATCGTCATATAACACGGTATTCACTTATTTGCGGAATGCGGGCAGCGCAGGTGCGGTGTACGGGCGTTTAGAAGGTCACTCCTGATGTCTCTTCGAAATCGGCTTAAATATAGTTCACTGACCTACAATGAGTTTTATTCGTTAATAACTGTAACTATAGTTGTAAAATTAATCCACGTCTTCAGTTTAATTTTTTTCAAATCCTTGAAATCGGCTTCATGCTGTAAATTACGAAATCCGCAAATAAATTCAAAATTCATTCGGCATGAATCGCTAAATTAAATAAGGCTCGCAAAACTCGGTTTCTTTCGGTAGAAAAAAGCGCACCTCAAACGTTACGCCTATCTTCGGATTTAGTCCATAAAGTCGGCTTCGATCCAACAATCTGAATCAGTATACATGTCCTTATAATTCGTAATAAATTCGGTTGCGTTCGGTAAATTACGAAAATTTGAATTGCTTCGAACTTCGAATAAGTTTTAGTTTCTACAAAACGAGCATTGGAAAATATTTCTTCACAAGGTCCGGTGAATTCTCTTCAGTTTCCGGGGGCAGTTTTTGTTATTGTGTGAAACACCAGTTCTGAAGGTTAAGTAACTTTAGGTCAATTCGGTAAATAAGCATCGAATGATGCCTTCAATAAATTCCAGTTCTTTCAAGGTTCGGTAACACTGGGCCTAAATTCACGTTTTGCTTGCCTGATCAAGATTCGGTAAGATAAATTGTTTGTCTTCGGCAATTAAGCGAAACGTGAATTGGATGATCTCGTAAATTCAAGTTGTTTCGATACATTGGGCCTAATTCACGTTTTGCTCGATCAAGATTTGATGAGTTTATTTTGCCCCCCTCGGTGATGAAGCGAAACGTGAATTGGATGATCTCGTAAATTCAAGTCGTTTCGATACATTGGCCTAATTCACGTTTTGCTCGATCAAGATTTGGTAGATTTGTTTTTTTCCCGCGGTAATTAAGTGAAACGTGAATTGGATGATCTCGCAAATAAATTCCAGTTCTTTTCAGCTTCGGTACCGATTGGGCTTATTAATTTCAAGTTTTGCTACATCGAGATTCGTTAGGCCTAAATTTGTCATTGTTGCCGATAATTAAACAAACTGTGATTTGGATGATCTCGCAAATTCAAGTTGTTTCGGTATACATTTGGCCCAATTCACGTTTTGTTGGAAACCGGTAATTAAACACAAGTGCGTTCCAGAGTTGGTATAGTCAGCTGTATTCTGAAGAATTTTGTTTATAGGGACCTATCGAAATGTAATCGTGAATAAATTCACGAAGGTTAACGGAATAAATTCGAATGACGCTAACGATTTTGCCATGGTCCAGTTAAACACCAGTTTCTCCACGGTTTGTAATATAAATGGCTAAACTTGGTAACTTAGTGAAATGTATACGTGATTGCTTGACCCCCTCAAGAAATTCCGTTGTAAGTTATGAAACTAGCTGTGTAGGTGATAAATGAGCTTAGATCGAAGGTTGGTAAATCGAAATATTGAATGATATTACGTCTTGCAAATAAGTCTGTGAAAATTGTGTTTTCGGTGTTAATACGGTAACTACACTTCGGAAGAAGAAAGTCCATAATGACTGTAAGACGTCAATTTGACATGCTGTGTTTAATTTGTGTTAATGTTTTTCGTTTTGTGCAGCCACGTGATTGTGTTATGGGCTTAAATGTCTCTGAATTTGACAACATTCCGAGTTCTGCTACTTCTGTGTAAGTCCGATCAATTGAGGTTGGCATTGTTTACGAATACTCTTTTCTTTGTAGACACTTGATAAATCAAAAATATAAATGGCATCTTAGTGGATACGTCGAGTCATATTCGCTGTAACTGTTTATGTAGGCTAAGTTCGTACAGCTATGATTTGATTCTAGATGATAGATAAGCCAGCTGTGCCTGTACTCGCTGCCTGATTTCGACTGAATTTGACTAGTCAGAGTGCTTGCTACAAATATGATGTGACTGTTATTGACCTCTAGCTTGTATAAAAGACATGACGGGGAAGATCAATTTTTTTTTTATTGTCTGTGACTGTTCCAACAGCAAGAGACTACAAATCCCTCAGAAATCAACCTCTTTGGGCTGAGTCAGACGGGTTATACTTAGAATGTAGCATTCCTCGATTATTTTAGATTTTTGATCGACTCTCCAAAACCTGATAGGCGAATGGACTAAACACGGGATTGCACCTGAATAAGAACTTCGTGTGGTATTCATCAGACTGGATCAACTTTTTATAAATTCTACGTTGGATATGGAGTGCCATATGTCAGTCTTAATTTGCGTTTCATGAAATTTATGAAACGCCGGGTTTGGGGATAAATGCAAATGATTCTGTGTGCCTTTCAAGACTATCGTAGCGGAATTGTAATGCAATTAATATATTAATATACATGCCAAATTGCCACCGTTGACACGTCCCTAAGTAAGTGGTTATTTAATTGTTAAGTGCCTTTTTGTTTTTTAACGAGCACAAACTCTGGCGCCATCAATAATTAAAAAAGTTCAAATATACAAACAGGTGGATAAACGGCGTATAGAAGGCCATCCATGATAAACGACTGTACTTTGGATACGTTTGCTTCATTATACCTGTAGACTCAACCAAAAGTTTATTAAACCTTCAAAATTAATTGGTTGATCCTCTTAAGCTCTATGAATAATAAGGTTTCGCCATTTATTTAATTGAAGTCAAATCACTTATCTATAATTGATTTTTACTATAACTGGTTTTAGTTGTTTTTTTTACAAGCTATTGCCTAGTGTGAACTATCACCAGCGCGCGTTGGGATAAAATTATACCTTTCTGTATGATATCAGGCCTAATATCAAAGTTACGGTGCTAGTACCCTAAGTGACCCGGTTTAACAATACAAGCCTTTAAATTGGGCTTTCCCGGCAGTTAAGCCCGCATGAGTATTGGTAAACATCTAAAGAAAAATATTTTATTCGTTCTGTGACAATTTTCCACTTTTTATAATGTTTTCTCCAGGAATATAAAGTAGCTTTGTGACTTGCTTATAGCACACAGAACTCGGTGAAGAAAAAATTGTACGTGGCTTATTAATCAAGTTAGAAAGCCTTTTGCGATGGAGTTACCTACAGCGAAATATTAGCATTTCTCGATCAAATTAAGATTGATGATCCACTCGGCAAAACTTGACTAAAACAGCAAGGATTAAACACGCGACTGAACTTGAATAAAATAACGCTCGTCTCGTATTCATCGGATTAGACCCAGTGTGCATAAATCCTTCGTCAGATTTGGGGCTGAATATATCAATCGCAATTATATAAAATTTCATAAAATCTATGAATTTAAAGCAAACTACGGAATTGTTTTCAATAATAATTATTATTACATGTGTATTTACAAACCAAATAATAAGTAATTGTAATTTTACTTTTATTTAATTAGTTCCAGGGAGTGACCATAGAGGTCACTCAAACGCAGTTTGTATTGCCATATAATAGTTGTGAGTCGAAGGACCAACACGTACTGCAAAATAAGTGTTGACTTATCGTCTGCCGTAGCGCACCTCATACTTTGCTGGTTTCACGGCCTGCTATAGCCTACACATTTGCTGTGGTTGCGGTGGTTTCTAGGTACGTAGTTTTCATGAGTTGTGTTTCAATTAATGTTCAATATTTTAGAGGTGCTCTACAAAAATGAATTCTGCATCTGTTATCGTAATGCATGACGCTTTTGCCTTTTTTTTTAAACCAAAAGCCAACAGAAATCTTGTATACGTAATTCGTGCAGTTTATGAGTGTAATTACTTTTTGTCATTACGGAGATCAATTAAACCTACTATTATAAGTCGATATCCGTGAGGACAAAACTATATTTACAGTGACGAAAACAATTGTTTGTCTTAATACTTTGTAGGCATGTGTTACTAATCATTACCAATCACTAAGCGAAATTCCAAAGCAATACGACAGGTATTTAATAAGTTATTGTTCCTGAAATGTGTGTGTTGTTAATACAAAAAAAATATTGAGGAGAAAAAAACCTTCCTAAATGAATTCACAGTCCTTGAGAACAACAATTAATTACGGCTAAGACAACAATTGTTTGTCTAAGCTACCTGCAGGCTTGTGTTATTAATAATGAGCAATCACTGAGCGAGAATTCAATCCAGTATACGACAGGTATTTAGTGAGTTATTTTTCCAGAAACCAGGGCCGGCAATAGTTACCAGTGTTCCGTAGGCTCTAGGCACCAATGCACCTTATAGGTCCTACTCCGCTTTTAGCGCCAGCACTGATTTCATGTTGTGCTACTTAAGGCCAAAAATAAAAAGTCTCCAGTTTCTGGTATGGAGCTCGCCCAAAAAGTGGTGCAGTGACGCGGCTTTTTTTTTAACCTTTTTTTTGTTTTTGCTTCAAATATCGGCTGATGACTGCAAAAGGTTCCCGACTAAACTTAGTGCAATATAATGGAAGTCCAGAGAGGCCACATAAAACTACTCTCGATCATCTAAAAAAACTAAAAAAAAAAAAATTGTGGAGCTAAGGATTCCAGCACAAGTGAGTTTTGTTTTTTTTGAGACATCATCTTTATTTTTTTTTTTTTTTTTCTTTTTTTGCGCGCATGGCTACGGCGACGCGCACGCATACCAGAAACCGGATATTTTTTTGGCCTAAGCTGTACTAAGCAAGCTGGTCCAAGCTGGTATACGCTCAAAAATCCTGCCACAACTGTGGTATTTTTCATAGGCCCTCGATTTGTATGTAGGCCCCACATATTCCGTAGGCTCTTGGCACAGTGCCTAATGTGCCTCTTGGATAATCCAGGCCTCGTACGGTTATCTTGAGTCTGAACCTCGCTGATGATAGTTGTATGTATATATCTCCATGTCAAACTTTTTGTTAAAATCAATGTCTGAAAATTGTTGCACATAAGCTTGATTATACTAGAAACAAACCATGCGATTTCATTTCTATCCGTTTAAGTTTACTCCTAATTTTATTCGTCGTTGTCGGGATAATCAATCAGATTAAAGTTTCATATGGTTATTCTGTTTGTAATTTTGTTTCTAGTGTAGTGATATATTGTTCACCCATTGTAACAATTCTCTACAATTTCATAAAGTTTACTGGGTTCGTGCGAGTACCGGATTCGTTCTCACGAGACGAACCTTTATTGGAATAGTAAAAGGTTGAATAAAATTTCATTACTTAAACATTAAATGGCCTGCGCTCATAAAATATCGATTTAGAGAAGTATATAAGGTTGCATTTGGTGTATTTGATATTACTTGTATTTGAATAAATTGTCCGATAGCATGAAACTAATTATTTATTTATTTATTTGATTTCCTTCTAGATAAGTGACAAGATGTTTGGTCTGAAGTTTTTGCTCCTGTTTTCCTTGTTCATCAATGTCTTGGTGAGCGGGCAGTTTCCATCTCTGGATGACGTCATGAAGCGTGTTCTTGATCGATTCGAACCTCAACGCGACGAAGACACCCGCCAAGATGTAAGTTGGAATCTTTCTAAATTTAATCCGACCTTGGGCCCGCGTTCGAGCAGTACGCTACCACAACCCAATCCCTTTCCTTGTATTTTACTGATATCCCAATGGAATATTACCGCTGTACCGCATAAAACGTAAAGGGTGAACTTGCTATCCTTTACGACCGTGGACGGGGATTTGCAATAACGTGGACCCGAGCTAAGTTCTCGGGGGTTTTCGTGTACAAACTTCAATGGGAGATGTAGAGAAAAAGTACAATTCAAATCGTGGACCTTGAACAATATAGAGGACGATAGGGTCCACGATTGACCGAAGGTCCACTTTTGATGTGTGTTCCTGAAAGAAAAAAAACCCCAAAAAAAACCCCAGGGACAATAGCGGGTGCACGATTGAAGGTTTTTACAAAGATGA
Organism: Patiria pectinifera; assembly: GCA_029964075.1. NCBI lineage: Eukaryota > Metazoa > Echinodermata > Asteroidea > Valvatida > Asterinidae > Patiria > Patiria pectinifera. The sequence continues at coordinate 16,266,697 of CM057145.1, forward strand.
GTGTTCACGAGTAGTTCACGAGTTGAACGCTATAGAAATTTCGGTTTAAATGTAAAAGTACGAAATGAACTTGGTTGCCTCGGGTATGAGATAAAGCAAGTTTTTTGTTGTTCTTTTTCGAAGTCATCGTGGGATACGTACATCGATAATCTGATCGCCCAGTCTAAGGATGACGGTGGTACCCCCAACGTTGACAAAGCGTGCATCATTGGTCTGGACGGAGGAGCCCAATGGACGACCGATAATCACCCCAACGCCTTGAAGTTGACACAGACGGAGAGAACCCACATCGCCACTGCATTCAAAAGCAAAAATTTCACTCCGTTTATGAACGACGGGATCTCGGCTGAAGGAACTAACTATCGCTTCCTTCGACAGGAAGATGCGAAAAAAGTGTATGCCAAGTTGAAAGGGCAGGGCGCCCTCAGTCTTCAGACCTCCAAAACAGCCATCGTCATCGCTCACTGCCCAGAGGGCATGCAGCAGGGGAATGCCAACAAGGCTGTGGGTGTTATTGCTGAATATCTGGAATCCGTTGGGATGTAAATGTTTTGATTTGTTTAAACGTTTCCAAACGTTTAAACGTTTCCAAATGTTTAAATTGTAGAATTACAATATTTATTATTGGGTTAAAAGACATGTAGGTCCGTGACATAATACTTATAGGTAGCACCGATATTGTGTTTGGTAGCCGTTGAGAAGTGCTCCATATAGTTTATCTCAGGTTTTATGATTTAAAATGCGAAAATGAAAATCACAAACTAAAGTCGGTGTATAATTCTTTATTTTTCTGAGTTGAATTATTACTATAGCCGTTAGTGATTAACATTGTAGCCTACTGTGATTGATTTCTGCTAAAGTTCAATAAGTAGTCTTGGGATTGGGCAGTTGACAAGCAAGAGCGGATCCAGAACACCATTTTTTTTGGGGGGGGGGGCCAAAACAAAATTTGTGTCTCCCAAAAAGTGGGTCAAAAAATTACGGCGTGGGGTTCGGGGCCCGCTTAAGGGCCCCGAAATTTTTTTGGATTCTCGATGCTCTGTGGTGCGATCTGAGGCAATTTCTGACCACTTTAGCCAATGTTTTTTGAGGAAAAGATGGTGGTGTACTCATTGCCTGCCTTTATTGCGGCGTCACATAAAAAAAACCCAATTGGTTTCTTTTTTTTGGGGGGGGGGCCTTGGCCCCCTTTGGCCCCCCTGGATCCGCCCTTGTTGACAATTCTAGTAACGTGTAATAAAAGGAGGTGCATTTTTTTAACTTGTTTTCAAAAACAGGTTTGAATTGTAATGAGAAAAGATAAGAAAACTGTGCAAAGAAAACTGTAGCTTGTAACAATTGGTCTTGATCACAAATCATTGATTGAATTATTCTGAAAAAAAATACAGACGCATTAGCCTAACAAACGACTGTATTTGGTAGCAGTTGAAAAGTGCTCCATTATTTACCTCAGATTTTGATTTTAAGTTCGAAAAAAAGTTAGTCATAAATTTAAGGTATTATTTTTTCCTTTTTGGAGTTGCATTATTACTACGTGTTGGTGACTGGTTTTATTTTTTAAGGTAATTGCATTCTGCTAAAGATATTAAAGTAGTTTTTTTATTATGGCTAGGTTATATGTCTAGTATTACTTTGAAGCGTATTCTTAACTTTGTTTCACACGCATCTTTGCCTTATGAGAAAGCAACTGCGCAAAGAAAACTATAGCTCGTAATAATTTGTCATGATCATTAATCATAGAATTGAATGATTATACGAACAATACAGGTGCATTGGCTTAACAAACGTGTTGTTGTAATTGGGCGATGTGAAAATAAATCAGTGACAAACATTGTGATAATTTCCCCATTGACTTTGCCTAAATAGCGTCATGACTTATTACTGAATTGAAGCCAAAACACATTGGCTGATAACAATGTGGCGGGTGTTCTTTGAAACATTTTACCGAAAGTCACAGAGAAGTTCATTTGAACAGGTGTTGTCGCTCGGTAGATTGGATGCATTTTTTGGGGGATGGTTTGATTTCCTAAGACTACATTAGTATCATATAGAACGCCATGGTCCAGTGGTTACGGTGGTTGACTCACGTGGGTTCGGAACCGTATCGGGAACATGGTGTCTGTGCCCTTGGGTAAGGCACTTAACTACAATTGCCTCTCTCCACTAGCTAGGAGTATAAATGGGTACCTGTGAGGGTAGAGGACCGATTGATTACTGATATTGGCTGCCGCGTGGTCCCATGGCCTGATGAACGGGGTAAAGCACTTTGAGATCGTTGATATGATGGAAAGCGCTATATACGCACAATTATTATTATTGTTTCATGGCTTGTGACTACGGATGACTGCGGGTTTCTACTTTCTACCAAGGCTTTACCTAAGTGATGGCAGCTGTTTAGGCCCTATGCACCGATATGTCTATCAACAGGGTGACTAAGGCCTGTGGCTTGAGGGACGCCTTTACACCAGCACTTTGAATCAGCCTCGCGTCTTGAAATTGATGCTGGCGCCTTCTCAAAAATACTCCCTTCCTTTCAAGTTTCCTCATATTAATATGAAATGTAATACTGCATATTGGCGGGCCAGATTGTAACATTTTAACTTTAAAAAATCGTGCTTTCATAACTCACGGCGCGACGGGTACGAATTGATGCTTTTTTTTTTACCCCATACACCGCATACGAAAACAAACGCTATAATGTAACGCACATGCAGGCACCAGACTACTCCTCATTTGCAAACGTGTTCAAAAATCTTGCACATGCAAATGATCCAATACCAGGGTGAGAGAGCAGGTAGTGGTGGGCGCGTCCTGCCCGACACCCTGAGGACGAGGTTGATATCTCTCTTACTCCGATCTAGTAAGCCCCACCCACTACGCACGTGCCACACTGCAGGATCATGACGCGCGTGCACGCTAGCGTCGGATCTTTGTGCACGCGCATGTCGGACATAAATTGATTGGTCAGAACACCATGGGGCGGAGCTTGGTGGATCCAATAATAGACGCGTATCCGTGACACGTTTGTCCTACAGGCACACTCGTTCCTGAAAAAACTCGTGACAAGTGGGTAGGCCTATTTATCATAGTGCTACTTCTTTGTATTAAATTATTTTATATAACTCCTCTGTAGTTTTACGGACAACGACCCAGTATATTGACAGCCTCTCAGTATGTAATGGATCAATGGAATGTAATTTCAATTGCTACCCTCCTCACGTTACGTAGTAGGTGGAGCGATCAGTGTCTGGTACATCTGTTCAGCTGAAACAAAACCACAAAGAGGCTAGAAAGTAGAGACGATCTTTCTGGTATATGCATCTTATTACATATCTGTAACATCACATTATCTTTGTATGTAATTGAATATACTATCCATCGTATAATTACACTTCAACTTGATAATTAAATTTGAGTGTTACTTTTGTTTGTGGAGCCGGAGCAGTGTGAATTTCCGCCATCTGTCACGTAGACAACTGAAACTAACCCAACTTCTTCTTTACAATACTAAGGTGTTGCTTATCACATAATTGTTTTGCCAATGTTTAATCAAACTAAAAAAGAGTATACATCTTTTTAACCTCCCAAGTAGAACAACAAGTTATTCACCCTTTAACTGTTATCGCCGGGGACCATAGTACGCGTTTGATGCAGTTTCTCTCGGTTTATACCTGTTCCCATAATGCGGTCGGATATTCAATTTAAAGGCATTTTTAACAGATAAAGGACTATTTGAAGGGCCCATGCAATGTAACCGTTTTAAATGCAATCTTTGGACATGCACTTTTGTGTTCAATTTAACCCCTTTTTCATTGTTCGTTTCGCCATTGCATTGGGAATTTGGTGCCTATTTTTATGCTAATGTCTATATTCATGAGCAAAAGTGTCATGTCATTTCCGGCAGCAACCTCAAGGCTACGTCTATTTTAAAACCAAAAGTTGCCAGATTTTTGCATTTTCTGTCGGACATTTTCTTTTCTTTGGTGATTTGCTGATTTTTAATAAGCAAATGTTTTGAAAAGGTCACCCTTAAACTGAACAGTTTCTTCCTGAAATGACATCACAGTAATAGCGACCTCAGTTGTCCTGAAAAGCATGGACTTTTTATGTGTAAAGAGTAAAATTTTCCTAATTCCATAAAATTAACCAAAAAGGAATGTGAAATAGTTTTCATACATTTTAGAAAGCTAAAAAGTTACACCAAATGGGCAGATGTCCCGATTTAGAAAAATTCACTTCGTGGCCCCTTTGTTTAGTTGACATGCAGTCTTTATTGCCCGTTCCATCCTGTTGACAATTCTAGCAGACTTACATTCGCCTAAAATGTTGTGGATTACATACGGTTACCTAATGCCATCCAGGTCACCACAGAATCGAAAGCACCTGTAATGGTTTCAAAATGAGAGGATCTTTTGTTCCGATCCTGAAAATTGGTTTTATTTTTGAAGAAACTTGGTTCTGATATAAAATTTGAGGCTTTGCATGGTGGAGTATCGGTATAGTTTCGGTTTGCGGTAACACCATGTGGTAATAACTACTGCTTAGAAGATATTTAGTTCTGAAAAGAACTTGTCCTGCTTATTATCAACTTTGCTAAGTAGTTTTTTGTTCTGATAAGAACAGTCCTGCTTTAAGTTCTAAAAGAACTTGTCTTGAAATTTGGTTCTATTATTGACATGTGTTTGGAGCATCCTTTTTGTTGTTATACGAATACAACACCATGAAACACAAGACAAGTTTTACATGAGACTGTCTGGGACAGGCTCGCCTGCTCCACTTAATAGTCTGCTGAATAAGTAATTATGTCACTTGAGACTTCCATGGTTTCTCAACTGTTAATATAATCAACAGAAGTTGTCACGATCGATCAGATTACATAGTTTTAGCTGATGAGAACAAAGGAATATGATATTCCTGACAATTTTGGACCACCTACCGACATTTTGCCAGTGACTCGCTGAGAAACAACAGTACTACAAGTCTTTTCTTTTGTTTATAAATGGTGCGGCGTTAGACTTCAAAGGCAGTTGGACACCGCCAGCATTGGAGAAGCAAGTAGTCTTTGCGATTACCAATTCATCGAATCTACAGGCCGTTCGTTTGCGTATTACACAGACGTTCAATAGTTCAACGCAGATAAGGTACGTAATGCTTACAACAATATGAAGTGATGCATAGACCAGAAAGGACAGACATTTTTTAAGGATTTTGTCTCGATTCGTTTTCAATCGTCGAATTTCACTTTTTGCATTTTAAGTATTGTATGCATAACGTTTTTTGCTCAATGGAACTACGATGTTTGAATAAGTAAACATATCGTTTCGGTTTGCGGTAACACCATGTGGTAATAACTACTGCTTAGAAGATATTAGTTCTGAGAAGAACTTGTCCTGCTTATTATCAACTTTGCTAAGTAGTTTTTGTTCTGTTAAGAACAGTCCTGCTGTAAGTTCTATAAGAACTTGTCTTTTGGTCTCTAAAGAGACCAAAAGACAAGACAAGTTCCTATAAGAGACCAAAAGACAAGTTCCTATAGAACTTACAGCAGGACTGTTCTTAACAGAACAAAAACTACTTAGCAAAGTTGATAATAAGCAGGACATGTTCTTCTCAGAACTAATATCTTCTAAGCAGTAGTTATTACCACATGGTGTTACCGCAAAACCGAAACGATACCGATACCCCACCATGCAAAGCCTCAAATCTTATAAGTAAACATACGTCAACAAAGACGGACCACGATGACTGGGAACAGAGCCACAACAGAAAAACGGCCTTTTACCAAGGAAGAATAGAGCAACTCGTGATGAATAGAATAATGAATTATGACATTAAAAAAAATTGTAAAAAGAACACCCGCTTTTCTTTATCTTAAAAACTTCGCTATATACATGAGAGATGTTTTTGCTAAATAGAAAAGTAAAGGAAAAATGAATGTGGACGGGAACAAATTCTATCGCTATATAATAACCGCAAAATATAAACTTGGTGATTGTGTTTGATGCGGAATTTTTTGGGGGAATTTTCAACAAAAATAATTAGAGATAAAGACTCGTTAATCATTGAACTGCGTCCTTGAAAATCATTTCTTTGTTTCATTTATTTACAGCTTCCTGGCATCATGAAGGTATTCGGAGCAGTTTTTCTTGTGTTGCTGGTTGTCTGTGTGCCGGTCAGAGGTATCCAAAGAGAAGTCGACAGTCTTTCCAAAAAGGTAAGATACATAACTTGAATACAAATATTTTTTGAAGTAATACAGTGGAGTCTCCCAACGTGACGCACTTTTTGCCCCGATTTTCCTTATGCAATGCTGCCAAAACTCTTTGTTGACGAACTTCAAATACGTTCGGCGTAATAAGATTGGTACGATAATAATGTTCGCTTTGGTCTTGTCAACAGTTTGAGTTATGAATTCAGACCGAAATTTATTTTAAACAGATACGGTGGCGTCCGAAAATTGGGCAAACAATCGGCCGGATGTACCCTGATATAGCGCACTTTAGCCAAATCTCAGAAATTCGGAAATTAATATTTCAGAATTCATTTATTTCACATTTATTTCCAACTCTGTTTGTATTAATGCAAATAATATCCATCATATAAAGAAAAAGGAAGACACACGATTAAATAATGTAATTGAACAATGAATGTCAAATGGGGTACTGAAGGCTTCAGGCGAAGATGCCGTAAACAACAAAGCATTCAGCAAGATAAACAGAAACGCTAACATGTACAAAGAATAACTATTGATTAGAGAAAAGCGAAAACAACGAACGGACAAAAACTGAAAGCTTGCAAATCGTAAATAAGTCAAACTTTAAAACAGAGGGTAAAATGGCAAAGCAACACACAGAGGGAATGAAACCTAAAGCAATTGCGAATTACTTGACAAACCCCGATATAGTTACCATTATTATCTCCACTCGTATATCAAACTACGTTTGTCGGAAAACATAATGTTTGGGCACATTTTAAAAGGCTTCACTGCGCATCCTAAAATCGTAATAATTCGCGCCAAAGTCAACTTTCTCTCACAACTATAATGTAACTGGAATGTGAACTCAAGGTATATGAACAGCAATGTTTAGAGCTTTGATAAACTGTCACTTTCATAAGTTTTTTCTTCATAATAACGATTGTCACCCCCTTTGTTCTTTCACAGACCACTGGTTACGATGGCTTTATCGACGAACTCATCACCGACGGAGCGGGTAACATTGACAGAGCCTGCATCGTTTCCAGGGCGGGCGGCAGCTTGCTATCAAGCTCCGACCATCCTCACGCTCTGCATATGACTATGGAAGAGCGGCTGGAGATAGCTGTAGCTTTAAGAGATAACAGCTGGTCAAGTATCGAGACTGGGGGTTTGTTTGTGGAAAGTCAGAAATACATCTTCTTGGGGGTAGACGACGATGGTATCTTTAAGGGGCTGAAGATTGGATCAGGGGGTGGTGGGGTCATTGGTGAGCCGAGCAATGCGGCTATCGTTGTTGTTCATACTTCCTCGAGCTCAACTTTCACAATGGTTCAAGTTAACATAGTCCTGGGCCAAGTTGTGGAAGCTATGAAATCCCAAGGCCTGTAAAATGGAAGATTTTTTTTGATCACCCATTGAAAAAAGTCACATGGCTACTATCAGTAGTGTTATTTTCCTAAGGGTATCATTATGGAGACACGTTATCGTTTATTATAACTTAGTAACACAGTTGACATTTAGTGAGACATTTCAATGTCTCACTATTAAAGGTCTCAAGTTCTATTTAGAAGCAAACATTTGATGTAGGATGTAGGCTCGATCGATTGCTTAATTGTGGTCCAAAACAATTATAAGTATTCACAAAATTAAGTTCAGGGGTCATGAAAGTTTGAAAAATGTTGTGCACATTATACGATAATAATAATTATTGTATGTCATTATTGGTGTTATTACAACCACAAAATTGAACCAATAGGGAGACACTTATGCTTAGATGTTATACATTCAGGAGACATTTGAAATTAGGGAGACATTTCAATGTCTCCCTATACCTCAGCTCCTATTTAAAGGCAACATTTTGCTGGCGCAAATAGGCTAGATCAATTGCTCATGGTCCAATTAGCAAAAATACGAAAATTTGTGGGGGAAGGATATAGGTATAATTGAAGTAAGGGGTCACGAACTTGAAAGTCGGATTATTATTTGTGACAAGTCTATGGGAACGTCTCCCTAATGGTATGATTATCGTTTATCATTTTATTCATCAATTCATGTAACATTTCTTCTATATACAACGAGACGGTTATGTTGCTTTAAGCATGCATTGGTATTTCTTCACTTACTTATATCATATCTCGATTTTTAAAACTCACAAACTTCTTAACTGTGACATAAATAGGCCTACTGTCCTTATTGCATTTATGTGTCAACTTTAAAATATGGTGAGATTTCTGACAACATGTAGGAAAACTTGATTCAGTTGATAATTTTCGGGAAGAATTTAGAAATACTGGTTGTTATCATATATTATGTCATAAATACTCACAATTATACTGTCTTGATCTTAACTTAAATTGCTTTTTTTCCCCCTCTCAACTGTGCTTGGTAATCAATATCTATGTACTTCTTTTAACCACGTAGTGGTATATGTACCAAATATGGTATAATGATAAAAAATAGCAACTGCATTTTGTTATTTTTTGTGTGACTTCATTAAGTTGTTTTCATGTCAAGAGAGAATCAAAGAGGTTGGTTGGGGTAGCTGACCAACCCTCTTTTGTTCAAATCGAGATTCGTTGATTCAGGCCATTGATCTTTGTTAATGCATTGACGTTTAATACTGCAACGCCTCAAACTCCCCCCTCGTTATTATCTATTATGTTTGACCCCAACATTGCAACCTGTTAATAGGCCCGAAAATCACGATTTGCACTTGGCCTTCAAATTATGCAGTATTAGAGCATTTTTAAGGCCTTGAAGTTTAAAAGATGAGTGGAAACCGTGCAGACGACTGCGAACTCGTATTAGTGTGAAATGTGGATGAAATTAGGCCCCAAAATGGTTGATTTTGCACTGGAGCGTATATGCGTCCGTTTTCAACACGGCCGCGATGGGCTTCAGGCCTGCTTTTAGAGGGGCGGACATCTTTATCTTTGGATGGAATGTTCTCCCAACAGATACTGGATAACCCCCCAAGAAAAAAAAATTAACGGAAAATGAAAGATGATGAATTAAGCTTTAATTTGATGTGTGTCTCAAACACCTTGGAGAGTAATTATTATTTTTAAATAATTTTGGGAATTATAAGAGCGCGTAATTTTCAATTAGGTTTATGGCAGTCTATTTACTGGTAAGGTCTGCAAGGATGAGGCCAGGATGTCGCCAGGATGGGGCAAGGGGCGCAAGCCCCACCCCCCTCTCCCCATGAAAAAGCAAAAGAAAAGGAGAAAAAAAGAAGAAGAAAAACAAGACGAAGACGAGGTGCGAAGTCGTATTGCATATTAAACAACACGGGCGTCCGCAGGGGTGTCAATGGGGGTGGGGTTGGCAAATGTCCCCCCACCCACCCTCGAAAAAAAATGATAAATTGAGAATATGCTATGTGCTATGAAATGTGCTTTGCCCCCTCTAGAAAAAAATCCTGGCGACGCCCATGCTCATGGAGCCCATGAGCCTCATTAGGTTTCATTGTTTATTGGAGTTTAAAGAGAAGGGGGGGTGGGGGTAGGGGTTGACTGATTTTCGGAATAAAGTCGAATAAAATACTGTCGACTTAGACGGGGGGGAGCAGTGGTGGGGGCGAGAAGGGTGGGGGATTGGGGGCGAGTGGGGTGGGGGCGTGGGGGAGGGGCGAGTGGGCTGGGGGACGAGTGGGGGGTGGCGAGTGGGGGGTGTGAGTGGGGGGTGTGAGGACGTTACAGCTAGTGGGAGGTGCCAAACTTTAATAGCATCCGTGCTGAAAGATAGACAGGTTTTTTTAACCGGTCGCACAATAGGTGGCGCTCTTTACGGCGGGCATAATTTAAAGACGTTCACGAGACGCTTAAATGAGGCCGATCGTGAAAAAGGACTTACAAGTTTTCGGCGGGGTGGGGGAGGGGGCCGAATGTCCCCCCTCCCCCCTTGGCTTCGCCAATGTTATGTTAAATTAATGTTTGTATGTTTAATGTTCGTTTAAATGAATGGGTTTGTTTTTTTATTGTCTTGGGACTGAATGCCTGTGAGCAATAGTGATTAGGCTCATTTGACTTCCAGTCATCATGTTTTGTATTGTGCTTTGCTGTTGCGATGACAAATAAATAATAATAATATATGCTACGTTTTCCAACAAGCCTTCTCGGCTTTTGTGTGACAAATCAGAACAGGTTTCACTTGCACAGTAACTATTGTATAGACAAAAAGGTAGATTCTACTGGCAGTATTTGTTGATAGGGACAATAGTAAACGACAAACAGATTGTAAGAAATGGAAGCAAAAGTGCTAACTCATTTCACCTAATGGTTATTTTTTTTTGGAGATCGAGTATCTGACAGGCGATGAGGAGAGTTTGTATTTCAATTCATGTAGTTCACTTTTTAGAAGCACTTGCTGTGCACGATGCTTGGGCATGGGCGTCGCAAGGGGGCAAGGGGAGCACTCCCCCCGCCCCCGGAAAAGCAAAAAAAGAAAAAAAGAAACAAAAACAAAAAAAGGAAGGGAAAAAAAGAGAAAAATAAAAATAAAAGAGGCGCAAAGTCATAGTGGTGTAAATTTAATGGGTTGGGGGGGGGGTGCAAAATGTCCCTGCCCCCCTTTAAAACTGATAAATCGAGAATGTATTGAGAAATACAGGCATTTTTTGGGCAAAAAAAAATGCCCCCCTCTAGAAAAAAACTGGCGACGCCCATGTGCTTGGGCCAGACTCGTATTATATTCCTGCTTGTGTAAACGACAGACGGATTGTAAGAAATGGAAGAAAAAGTGCTAACTTATTTCACGGAATGGTTATTTTTTTGGAGATCGAGTATCTGACAGGCGATAAGGAGAGAGTTCACTTTTTAGAAGCAGTCATATTCCTGCTTGCTGATATACATCTGCTGAAAGTTGGACAGGGAGGCAAGGATGGAGCCACCGACGCATATGGAGTACTTCTTCTCTGGGGGAGCAATGATCTTGATCTTCATGGTGGGTGGGGCCAGGGCCGACACCTCCTTCTGCACTCTGTCGGCGAAGACGGAGGACATGGTGGAACCACCAGACAGTGCGGTGTTGGCTTACAGATCCTTACGGATGTCCACGTCGCACTTCATGATGCTGTTATACATGGCCTCGTGGACGCCAGCGCTCTCTATTCCTATGAATGCGGGCTGGAACAGTGCCTCGGGACAACGGAAACGCTCGTTGCCGATGGTGATGACCTGTCCGTCAGGGAGCTCGTAGCTCTTCTCCAAGATGGAGCTGGAAGCAGCTGTAGTCATCTCCTGTTCGTAGTTCAGAGCAACGTAGCACAGCTTCTCCTTCATGTCACGTATATCACGCTCGCCTGCAAGAGAAATATGAAGAGTCATAGTACTTATTAATTTAATTAATAAGTTTTTAACTTCACACTGATAAATCATTAACTTTAAAAAATATTCTACAGATTATTCGGCAGCCAAAACCTAAAATTAATTCACAATCCTTGTGAACAAACTTACCAGATGTAGTGAAAGAATAGCCACGCTGTGTGAGGATCTTAGTCAGGTACATATTCAAGTCACGGCCGGCCAAGTTCAGACGGAGGATGGCGTCGGGCACGGCGTAGCCCCTAAAGATGGGCACAGTGTGGGACACACCATCACCAGAGTCGAACACGATTCCGGCGGTTTGACTAGAGGCGTAGAGAGACAGCACAGCCTGGATGGCTTAGTGCATGGCGGGTGTGTTGAAGGTCTCGAACATGATCTGAAAGGATTTTTAAACATCAAGTTTGCAACATAGACACGGCTATAATTTCAAAACATTTTGGGACAGGTTAATTTTACACTGGTATCAAAGAATATGAAAGCGTGTATTCACCTGTGTCATCTTTTCCCTGTTGGCCTTGGGGTTCAGGGGGGCTTCAGTCAGCAGCACGGGGTGCTCCTCTGGGGCCACACGCAGCTCGTTGTAGAAAGTGTGATGCCAGATCTTCTCCATATCGTCCCAGTTAGTGACGATACCGCGCTTAATGGGGTAATTCATGGTCAGGATACCTCTCCTGCTTTAATTGTGTTATACGAAAGATACCTAAGAGACAATAATAACGTTAATAGCTAACGCAATTTAAGCCCCCCCCCCCCGGGCCGACGGAAGCCTCCGCGGCCTCATGGCAGTACGTGATTAATTTATGGTTTCAGACCAGTAAATAAACTTCCATATACCCCAATGGTAAATGCTCCCACTTCAGAAATTTGGGAAAAATACTCACAACTCTCCAAGGTACTCGAGATACAAATCAAATTAAAGCTTATTTCATCATCTTTCATTTTTCTTTTCAATTTTTTGGGGGTCAACTGATGACTTTTAGGAGAAATTTCAATCCGAAGATGACCACTCATGAAAATAGTCCTGAAGACCATCGCCATTTTGAAAAACGATGCCGACACTCCATTGCAAATAGAGCGCTTTAAGGGCAAAAATTTCATCCAAATTGAACGGAACTACAAGCTCACAGTCCTGTGCACGGCTTCCCCCCATAATTTTTTTTAAACTCTCAAGTTCATGGCCCACAGCATGCTCAAATACTGAAGATCGTGACTTGGCCGGCGTAGGCAATCAGTCGGACCGATTTACTGGTCTGTAACCTTTATACATCGCGCAGGGCCTAATATTGTATCCCAGCATACATCACTCATAAAATGGCCGCTCCATGAACGTACGTCCGTATGTACTATGTGGACTTGTATCGATGCGAAATAAGCACTAACCAAGGGGACATCCGACTTGAGCCAAGTCCAGCTGTCTACAAGCTGGACGTGAATAGATCAATGGTCAACCGTTGGTCAGCCACAGGGCGCTAGCCTTTATTAATATTCGAGCCTTGTTTGGTTGTTCCATTCACATAGTGACCATGCAGGCTGTTGTGGATGTTAACGTGAAAGAACAGGTAATCAAACTTCATTGAACTAATACACGGCTTTTGATTTTTTTTTTTTAATCTCGCCAACGGCTTATTTTGTTGGTTAACCTTGAATTTAATGCAATGACGTCAACAAGTAGCCTCGATCTAATTGTTTATTTATTTATTTATTTCACATTTACTACATTTCTTAACCCAGGGCAGGCATACTGAGTGCCGATTCAAACCGTTTAAAACTGGTTTTCACTGAGTTGACCCTGCATATACATACAAATACAATACAATACAAATACAATTCAGTATAATGGTTTGCCCTTCATATACACTGTATACTCAGTGTATTACCCCGGACATGCCCGAGTGAACGTAAACAAAATCATACGGGTGGGCACCGGTAAATAGGCCTAAATCCATCCGCCGAGCTCATGAATAAAAGTTATACCCTCAAAATATTCTATTTTATAGAGTTCTAGTTCTAAGAGCGGTAAATTTGGGCAATTGAAGAGATATGGTAATGAACCTCTGGCCCGTACTTGGGGCTTCCAATTCTGAGCATTTTGGATGCTATTGGGCTCGAAAGTGGCGCTATTTTGCCATGTTGTGGAGGGATTGTTTTTCTCCGCTTTGGAGAAAATAGGGGTCGTCTTCTTTGGGTGAGAATATCTCGAAAAGTCAATGGTCAACCCACCAAAAAATGAAAAGAAAACGAAAGATGACATGTTGATCTTCATTTTTCTGTGCAGCGTGATCAGAGTTCTGAGTATTTTAAAAAGAATTTTGAAGTATTGACATTTAGCACTAGTGTCTATGGGAATTTATTTGTAGGGTTGCATCAATACGGGTGGGACCTTATATTGAATTAACATCACCCGATGCTAAAATTCCATTTTATGAACAATACATATACATTACAACAAAATAAAAACACATCATGGAAGGAATACACAACTGTTCAAACAATATTATTATCGTCAAACTATTACAATTAACTTCGCCGAACAGGCTTTACTAACGTGAGTTAACTTTTTACAATGTGATTTATATTTTGTGCAATCAAAAAAGAAAAAGAAAAGAAGGCTCATGATTGGCTGATTACAGGAGGGGCGAAGCACTTTTGGGAGAAAACCTAGCGGGGTTATCTGGATCTCTATTTCTATGACTCCTAATTATTTAGGTGAGCATTTAAAGATAAAATACGCGGAAATTGACGTTCATTTGCATTCTAGAAAGGAGCAAACTCTGACGGATACACCAGTTGAGTCCACGCAGTGACGTCACGGTGCTCGAGGACTTGAACTCATCGGGAATTAAGTCAGCCTTGTGTTATCGTCATTGAAGCATCTGCCATTTTGGGACGTTGGATAAAGAAAAAAATCATCGGTAATTAAGGAAATTTCACCTACTGTTAACGTTGATCAAGGGCGGATCCGGGAAGGGGGGGGCAAAAGGGGGCCATGGCCCCCCCCCCAAAAAAACGATCTTTTCCTTAAAAAACACCATCTTTTCCTTTAAAAACATTGGTTAAAGTGGTCAGAAATTGCCGCAGATCGCACCACAGAGCATCTAGAATGCAAAAAGCTTCCGGGACCCTTAAGCGAGCCCAGAACCCCACGCCGTAATTTTTTTGTCACACTTTTTATTGACCAAAATTGTTTTTGGCCCCCTTAAATTGTGTTCTGGATCCGCCCTTGACGTTGACGAGATACCCACTTCAGTCACGATTTCCTTAGGCCTACTGGTCATTGCCCTGTAATTGTAATTTGGGGTCCACTTTTTTAACTCCCTGTCCCTGTTACATCTGATATTTTTGGTCATTTAATTCTGTATCAACGCCTTAATGCAGTCATCCTCCAAGAGTGATTAAGAATAACAGCAACGTACCAAAACAACAAATAAACAAGTATTTTCTTTACTATGCAAATGCACCTTTGCATCCCATTTAACCTTATTTTCAATTCCCGTTTTGCCATTTCAAAGTACTTTTTGATGGCCTTTTGGTTTTTAATGTGAATTTGTAAATTCATGAGCAAAACTGCGATGTCATATCAGGCAGAGGTCACAATGATACAGCTGATAACTATCAGCACAAAAAGTTGCCAGAATTTTTGATATTGAGCTGTCACAAATATTCTTTTCTTTGGTGATTCTTTGTTGTGTCATTGCAGTAAGCCAAAGAGCCCCCTTAATGTTTATCAATGAGCAAATTTGGGGTTCACGATTTGAACAGAAAACACCTAAACTGATGAACAGTGTTTTCCTGAAATGACATCGCTGCACTTGAACAGCGACCTCAGTAGTCAAAAAGCATGAGAAATTGAAAATGTTCAAAGTAGGGCACCTTTCAATAAAATTCACCAAATAGGTTCCATGCATTTAAGAGGGGTACAAAGTTGCACAGATGAGTTCCGCAGAAAAAATCATCGCATGATACCCATCGCAAGATACTTGTCAAGAGGTTCCAGGGACATAGTCTCATGTTGGACCCTAAATATGTAGTATGACCCTCAGTAAATTTACTAATTTCTCATATTTGATGTTCTACAGAAGAATTTAAATTAGTATAGGAAAAGAGGATAATTCTGTCTTATTTCAGATGAAAAGTGATCGACCAGACGAACGATCCGAAGTGATAAAGTACCCTGTAAAATTAAAAGATGACAAATTTGGAGTGAAAAAAAAACCTCTAAGATTGAGTAAATTTCACTGTAAAGTCTTTAAAATGTTGACTGATTGGATTAGTGTGGCAAAACTAGCATCGAGCTCTCGAGGTGATCCAGATTCAAAATATGTGGGTGAGGTGAAAGTATATAATCACTCTGTGGGAATAATTGAGTAGTACTTCTTTAATCAACCTATACATTCAGCCCACCTGCCGTTCCTGGAAATACGAAGTTGGTGACGGAGCTGAATATCAGCAAACAAGGCGGCGTGGCTCACAACTGACGGCCTCGGCCTGAAGGGGAAATCACTGTCCACAAAAGATTCACTGTAATTGAGGTATGATCTCCTTGCTATAATATATATGTAATGTATTGTGCATGACCGGAACTGTTTATGGAACTATACAACTGGTACGCGCGCATTAATAACCAAGTACATAACCTGTATAAGTGATGACGTCATGCCATGTGACTGCATCATACAATACCTTTCCAATATGACAGCTTCCAGTGTCACTGTTGACATTATTTTCCCCAAATAAACCGGGCAAATGCACATCAATTTCCGTTCGCACAAAAATACGTTTTATTGACCCAACTTTTGGGATACAAAAATGATATCACGTTTATTGAAACAAAATTATTAGGTAACTTAAGTTCAATCTTAAAATTCAAGATTGGTTTGACTGGCTAGTTACAAATAGTCGCGTTACTGTTCATTTTATCTTTACATTCTGGTCTCTCTAGATCCTGTACCATCCAGCAAGAAGTGACAGGAGACCAAAGACTAAAGAAGACTGACGACATAGTGGATAAGAACGAGGTTCTGTAACAAACTAGCTTTTAAATTGTAATTTTAGTGTGGATGGCATTATTATAACAGTGCAGCGTATTTGTTTGTTGCCTTTATTCCCCGGTTGTACTAAATTGATTCAAAATCATGGATGTATCCCAAGTCCCAGAAAAGAAAGCAAACACTCTGAAAGAAGAACATCAGCAGTCTGAAGGTGGTTGGCATGGTCTCTCTTCAGCGCAAAAGAGAATGGTCATGATGCAGCAAGCAGCCCCCGAATCAACCGCTTATGTTGAAACGATTGCGGTTCGCACCACCAACCAAATAGAACCACGGGATGTTTTCAAGTCTCTTACTTCACTGCATCCCATACTAACCTCCAAAATGGACATGGATGGAGACAGACAGGAGTTCGTTGTTACTTTGGGTAGCAATGTGGCCTTCGACGTCAAGCCTGAAGTCTTAGATGCTGACAATGATGTTGAGGATTACATCAAGCAGTCAACACCAGTGATGGATATTTTTCACGAGCCTCTCGTTCAGTATCGGTACTGCATTCAGGGAGAAAACCACATCCTAGTACTTCATATTCATCATTTGATTGCCGACATCGTAACAATTATCAACATATGGAGAGATATCCACGGTCTGATAGAGGGCGCCTCTAACGTTCAAGGAGCTCCAGTATCAGCTACTTCCTATTCATCATTTGTAGCTTGGGAGAGCACCGAACGACAATCAGCACGACACGGAGCTGACCAAGTTTTTTGGAAAGAGACTTTCTCAAGCATGCCAACTCGGGCAAGTTTGGCTGTTCTTCCCTTGAGCGAGTGTGAATGGAGTGACGCAAGTGTCTACAAGGCGAGGCAGGCCAAAATCATCCTCCCAAGAGAGTCGACGGAATCGATCAGCAAGTACTGTAAGTCGATTGGCGTGACGCCATTCAAGTACTATCTGGCTTGCACCATGCTGGTTTACCAGCGATACATCGGGACTGAAGACGTTACTCTTGCAGTTCCGATTTCAACAAGACCTCAGGCGCACCAAAACACCGATGGTCTCTTTGTAAATACAGTTTTGTTTCGAAAAGTCCTGCGAACCGACATGACCTTCACAGATTACGTAAAAGATGTTGCCAAAAGCTGGATGGAGACGTACAGTCACTCTCAGTATCCTCTTGAAGAGGTTGTTAAGATCGTAAAAGAGGCACATGGAATGAGTATGTCATCATTCTGTTGCATGATGTTTGGTAGCTACACCATGCAGACATCTAATGTGATGCGTATACCTGCAAAGCACGCCAAGATGCCTGTAGAATTTGACGTCATTTTCAAGAGGGGAGAAGAGACAATCGAAATCGTTGTAAATTGGGCAGAAGAATTCATTGATGCAGGTGTAGCTCAGAGATTGGCTGAAGGTGTGGTTCATACGTTATGTAAAGCCTATCAACAAGCAGACGATGTCACGCAGAGCATTCAAGTCTTATCTTCTGCAGAGCTGGACCTTCTTGAGTCGTTCGGTTGTCATCCTGGGGAAAGTCAAACAATCCCTGAACAACCAGTTCATGTGGCATTTGAAGACCACGCTGTCAAGAATCCAGAGTTGATCGCAGTGTCTTGTAGAGATGTTTCTCTTACATACAAGCAGCTCAATATCATGGCCTCCAGCATTGCTCAGGGTCTCCTTGAAAACACCGACCAAGTTACACTTCAAAAGAGACCGGTTGTCATCGTCATGCAGAAGGATGAATACACAGTGGCATCGGTGCTTGGAATCTGGAAAGTCGGTGGTCACGTCTTACCTGTTGTAGTTAGTAATCAGAATTCATTAAAGGGAATCTTTGAGAGGTGTGAGCCAGCCGCTGTGCTCTATAACACTAGACTCAAGGATTTATCAATCCCCACCACGAAGCAATGTCCTGTCCTCAACGTCAAGGATCTCATCACGTGTCCTGCAGATGATATGGTTCAAAGCAGATTGGTTGGGAACACACCTGTAGACAACTTGGCATATGTAATCAGGACCTCAGGATCGACAGGAATTCCCAAACAATGCAGCATTTCTCACAGGAGCCTTGGTATTATAGCTGCAGCCTCTACAAAGATGTACAACTTACCTGACATGACAGTGAACTGTCTCCAGTGGGCACCCATCTCATTTGACGTGTTCATAGCGGATTTGGTCAGAGCCCTAGTATCTTCTTCTGGCCGATTGACTATCTGTCCAGATGAATTCCGGTTGGATGTCTTCCACATACTGGATCTCATCCACGAGCAGAATGTCACTATGGCAGAGTTCACACCCCAGTTTGCTCGACAGCTTGTGGAGAATGCCAAGCTCGATCAGCTGGAATCCATCCAACTCTTAATCCTTGGATCTGATGTACTCCAAGTACACGTCTACAGCAGAATCAAGGATCTTTTGAATCCAAATCAAAGAGTTCTAAATAGTTTTGGGATGACAGAGGCTACCATTGACTCGTCTTTCTTTGAAGGACCAGTTGTGTCAAGGACCAGGAGTGGAATGGTGCCGATTGGGAAACCATTTCCTGGAGTTCGATTCCATGTCTTGAATCCCTCAACCTTACAACCATGCCCTGTTGGTACAGTCGGTGAACTGTACATCAGTGGTGATGTCTTGGCATCTGGGGATGCAGAGCTAGTTCACTTGGAGCATCTTCAATGTGTGGCACTGAAGACAGGTGATGCAGCTTACTGGCTGCCAACTGGAGACATTGATCTGATGGGTAGATTGAATAGCATGGTCAAACTAAGAGGGTTCAGGATTAGCACTACAGAGATAGAAAACAAGATACTGCAACTTGTTCCTGGAGTAAAGGCCGCCTGTGTTGTTCCTATGACTAACAGTAAAAAGTCTGGCAGCACTGAGTCTTTATATGCCTTTCTAGTGCTTGATGAGAGCAGCCAAACTGGTGGTATCGAGATAGATCGCAGATCTGTTTGCCAAAAGCTACAAGGTGACCTCCCGAATTACATGCTGCCTAATATTGTCAGCATCATAGACGAAGTGCCGCTAACTCCGAACGGAAAGGTAAACTACAAAATACTTCAGAGTATCAATGATGTTGTCAAGATGGAGACTAAGAAGGAGACCACGGATAACACGGTGGAAACTGAAACTGCCTTAACTTTGAGAATGTTGTTGGCTGAAGCGATGGGCTTTCCAGACTCAAGTCGAATTCCAAGTGATACAACTTTCATGGAATTAGGCGCTCACTCTCTCGTCCTAGTACGATTCTCGATGCTTCTGAGACGAAAAACAAACTTTGATGTCAAGGTAACGGATCTTTGTGATTATCCATCCATACGATCTCTCGCTGATTACATTGAACAGCAAACACGATAATTATAGACGTGCAGCGCAGACGTACCCCCTCAACGGTGGACATGAGTTCTGGCGATGATACATGACCGCATAAAACATTCAAATTTGATACTGTGACATGCGATAATAGTGTGTTTCGGTCTCTTCAAATAGACAAATATTTGTTTGTATTTATGTTATTACAGGCCCCCTAAATCTGATCTTGATAATATAGAAACGAAGAATGGAAATTGCTCTTCAAATTTTTATCATAGTTGGGGGATCGGATGTTTTGATCCCAGCACGAATTTTGCAAAGGCAAGAAAAAAATAAAATAGAACTAGTTTAATTATTAGGCTAAACAGTTGACTCCAGGAGACCAATTTTCGTTTGTTGGTGGGAAATTTTTTGGAAGCGCATTCGTTTTTAATAGATTTTTCTTCAACTAGTCGGTAGTAAGGGTTTTATAAGTTATTTTATTTTGTCGAATATTACTCTTTGGTGTATATGTGCTCGATGTTAAGAAATTACCAGAATTGTTATTACTCTCGCGCTAAACAAACTGCCTCAACTTTAATAGTGTGTTTCGGTCTCTTCAAATAAACAAATATTTGTTTGTGTTGATGATATTACAGGCCCCCAAAATCTGATCTTGATAATATAGAAACGAAGAATGGAAATTGCTGTTCAAATTTTTATCATAGTTGGAGGATCGGATGTTTTGATCCCAGCACGAACTTTTGCAAAGGCAAGAAAACAATAAAATAGGAATAGTTTAAATAAGTTGACTCCAGGAGACCAATTTTCGTTTGTTAGTGGGAAATTATTTGGAAGCGCATTTATTTTCTAATAGATTTTTCTGCAACTAGTCGGTAGTAAGGGTTTTATCAGTTATTTTATTTTGTCGATTATTACTCTTTAAGTCTTTGGTGTATTATTTGCTCGATGTTAAGAAATTATGAGAATTGTTATTACTCTCGCGCTAAACAAACTACCTCAACTTTGAGAATGTTGTTGGCTGAAGCGATGGGCTTTCCAGACTCAAGTCGAATTCCAAGTGATACAACTTTCATGGAATTAGGCGCCCACTCTCTTGTTATAGAAACGAAGAATGGAAATTGCTGTTCAAATTTTTATCATAGTTGGAGGATTGGATGTTTTGATCCCAGCACGAACTTTTGCAAAGGCAAGAAAAAATTAAATAGAAGTAGTTTAATTATTAGGCTAAACAGTTGACTCCAGGAGACCAATTTTCGTTTGTTAGTGGGAAATTATTTGGAAGCGCATTCGTTTTTAATAGATTTTTTTCAACTAGTCGGTAGTAAGGGTTTTATAAGTTATTTAATTTTGTCGAATCGTCGAATATTACTCTTTACGTCTTTTGGTGTATAGGCTATTTGCTCGATGTTAAGAAATTACTGGAATTGTTATTACTCTCGCGCTTAACAAACCAGGGTCAGAAAAATATCTTCGATTTCACCAAGGATTCAAGTTTGATAATTTGTTTGGGCAGAACGATATCTTAGAATGTAGATTGACTGCATAATGGGAGATCAATCTTCGAGGCCTAGACTGTGATCATCTTGGTGCAAGTTTGGCTATTTTTGCAGTAAAATCTGAGCACTAGTAACAATGTAATAATATTGTAATGAAGCTTGGCGGTCTAAGGACTTATAATTGGAATGGCTTCAACTCACGGGACATAATTTAATCGGAAGGAAAGAACGGACCAGTGATGGGGGTAACAGCAACAATAAACAGATGAAATAAAGATGGAAGATGGACACGAAATAATACCGTCTTGGCACTCTCTGATCTTTAATTATTCTTGTCAAAACACAATCATTCGTATACAATTTCTACTCACACTATGTCGTCCACAGTAAAAGCCCGTGCAAAAAGTCAGACCTTGTTCCTTGAATCCCAGCTCTAGACTGACTAAACCTTAACCCCGCGCTAGCGCTTTGCGCGCCGCGCGCCCAGAATTAACACAGTGTATATAATTTGCCCTAGAAAATAGATAGGCCGCGAGCTGTTGTCTGACTGTTACTACGCGCAGCGCCCCCAGTCGTCCTAGTACATTACAATATGATAATAAAGTCACAAGGACCGTCAAATGCTGCTTCTCATAATATTTGCAATAGATCTTATTGACAAGGACGCCGTTTTCGATCGTTTGGAGTGCAAGTGAAGCCTCACTTTCAATTTTTATTTAATGTGGCTTACAACATAAATTATGCATCACAAATTGACAAATAGTCTATTGTCTTCCAAAGATTGTCTGTGTCTGTACGGTAGCATTAATGTGACATTTACCCTGGCCCATTGAGTGATTTATAGGAATCGTCCTTACTCTTGCAAAATCCAACACCATATGGTAAACTCAACACCCAAACTGTTGGACTCTGATTATGGTGGTATGCCTAACCCCTTGTAAAGCATAATCAGTAAATCGTGCAGTACTCCTACAGATTCCAACAAAACATGCATTTGGATCAAGGGTTCGGGTGGTTTGGGGTAAAAGAACTATGGACAGCCGCATCATGAAACAAAGTTTAAACGATGAGAGGAGGTTAATTTTTTTTAAAGGCCGCTCTCTCTCTAATTGGCTATAAAACTTCTTGCAGAATAAAACAATCTTTACTATGATTCTTGTTTTACATAATATTTTGAAAGATAATGATATTGTTGCATAATAAAGACGTTTGTCAATTTATTTGCAATACTTAATATGTCAAACGCGGCTACTGCATTGTTTAACAATTAAAAAAATTAATAATTTGTATTTTTTCTATGAATTTTATGAAAATCCGACGGTCAAAATCGAATTTGTTATCAGCCTTGACCATTCCACTGCTAAAACTATATTGGAAAACTGTGCGTCGAAGAGACTGTTCCCTAGGATTTCACAAGACAACATTCATCACTTTCCTATACAAAGAAACACCAATACGCACAAACACTTTCACCCATTCTTAAAATAATAGAACAAGTTTAAAATACGGTAGTAAAATGTACTTCTAAATACTTCTTCTTTTTGTGAATCTACAAACCAAGAAATAAACCATTTAAGACAGTAGTGGAATATTTAACCCAAAAATATCTTGCAGTGCAAAGATATTAGACATGACCCACGCTTCGTCGCTAAACGGATGCTAACTGTTTGAATACGATATCAGGCAAATACAATGAACTTCCATATTGAGTTCAACCTCCTGAGGAAATCAACGACTTAGGTTTGCGGCTCTATTTAAAGTATATAGGCCTTATATGCTACAACGTTTTCGAACAAGCCATCTCGGCTTTTGTGTGACAAATCGGAACAGTTTGCACTTGCACAGTAACTGTTGTATAGACAAAAAGGTATACAGAATTTGTTAATAGGTACAATAGTAAACGACGGACAGATTTTAAGAAATGGAAGAAAAAGTGCTAACTTATTTCACGGAATGGTTATTTTTTTGGAGATCGAGTATCTGACAGGCGATGATAAGGAGAGAGTTCACTTTTTAGAAGCACTTGCTGTGCACGATGCTTGGGCCAGACTCGTCATACTCCTGCTTGCTGATGTACATCTGCTGGAAGTTGGACAGGCAGGCAAGGATGGAGCCACCGACCCATACGGAGTACTTCCTCTCTGGGGGAGCAATGATCTTGATCTTCGTGGTGGGTGGGGCCAGAGCCGACACCTCCTTCTGCACTCTGTCGGCGAAGCCGGGGAACATGGTGGAACCACCAGACAGTGCGGTGTTGGCGTACAGATCCTTACGGATGTCCACGTCGCACTTCATGATGCTGTTATACATGGCCTCGTGGACGCCAGCGCTCTCTATTCCTATGAATGCGGGCTGGAACAGTGCCTCGGGACAACGGAAACGCTCGTTGCCGATGGTGATGACCTGTCCGTCAGGGAGCTCGTAGCTCTTCTCCAAGATGGAGCTGGAAGCAGCTGTGGTCATCTCCTGTTCGTAGTCCAGAGCAACGTAGCACAGCTTCTCCTTCATGTCACGTATGATATCACGCTCGCCTGCAAGAGAAATATGAAGAGTCATAGTACTTATTAATTTAATTAATAAGTTTTTAACTTCGCACTGATAAATCAGTAACTTTAAAAAATAATCTACAGACTATTCGGCAGTCAAAACCTAAAATTAATTCACAATCCTTGTGAACAAACTTACCAGATGTAGTGAAAGAATAGCCACGCTGTGTGAGGATCTTAGTCAGGTACATATTCAAGTCACGGCCGGCCAAGTTCAGACGGAGGATGGCGTCGGGCACGGCGTAGCCCCCAAAGATGGGCACAGTGTGGGACACACCATCACCAGAGTCGAACACGATTCCGGCGGTTCGACAAGAGGCGTAGAGAGACAGCACAGCCAGGATGGCCAAGTGCATGGCGGGTGTGTTGAAGGTCTCGAACATGATCTGAAAGGATTTTTAAACATCAAGTTTACAACATAGACACGGCTATAATTTCAAAACATTTTGGGACAGGTTAATTTTACACTGGTATCAAAGAATATGAAAGCGTGTATTCACCTGTGTCATCTTTTCCCTGTTGGCCTTGGGGTTCAGGGGGCTTCAGTCAGCAGCACGGAGTGCTCCTCTGGGGCCACACGCAGCTCGTTGTAGAAAGTGTGTTGCCAGATCTTCTCCATATCGTCCCAGTTAGTGACGATACCGCGCTTAATGGGGTAATTCATGGTCAGGATACCTCTCCTGCTTTAATTGTGTATATACGAAAGATACCAAAGAGGCAATAATAACGTTAATAGCTAACGCAATTTAAGCCCCCCCCCCCTCGGGCCGACGGAAGCCTCCGCGGCCTCATGGCAGTACGTGATTAATTTATGGTTTCAGACCAGTAAATAAACTTCCATATACCCCTATGGTAAATGCTCCCACTTCAAAAATTCGGGAAAAATACTTACAACTCTCCAAGGTGCTCGAGACACACATCAAATTAAAGCTTATTTCATCATCTTTCATTTTCTTTTCAATTTTTTGGGGTCAACTGGTGACTTTTAGGAGAAATTTTAATCCAAAACGACCACCCCTGAAAATAGTCCTGAAGACCATCGCCATTTTGAAAAACGATGCCGACACTCCTTTGCAAAATAGAGCGCTTTAAGGGCCAACATTTCATCCAAATTGAACGGAACTACAAGCTCACAGTCCTGTGCACGGCTTCCACCCATATTTTTTTTTTAAACACTCAAGTTCATGGCCCACAGCATGCTCAAATACTGCAGATCGTGACTTGGCCGGCGTAGGCAATCAGTCGGACCGATTTACTGGTCTGTAACCTTTATACATCGCGCAGGGCCTAATATTGTATCCCAGCATACATCACTCATAACATGGCCGCTCCATGAACGTACGTCCGTATGTACTATGTGGACTTGTATCGATGAGAAAATAGGAACTAACCAAGGGGACATCCGACTTGAGCCAAGTTCAGCTGTCTACAAGCTGGACGTGAATGGATCAATGGTCAACCGTTGGTCAGCCACAGGGCGCTAGCCATTATTCGAGCCTTGTTTGGTTGTTCCATTCACCGTGAAGGCTGTGGATATTAACGTGCAAAGAACAGGTAACCAAACTTCATTGAACTAATACACGGCTATTGAATTTTTTTTTAATCTCTCCAACGGCTTATTTTGTTGGTTAACCTTGAATTTAATGCAATGACGTCAACAAGTAGCCTCGATCTAATTGTTTATTTATTTATTTATTTCACATGTACTACATTTCTTAACCCAGGGCACGCATACTGAGTGCCGATTCAAACCGTTTAAAACTGGTTTTCACTGAGTTGGCCCTGCATATACATACAAATACAATACAATGCAAATACAATTCAGTATAATAATGGTTTGCCATTCATATACACTGTATACTCAGTGTGTTACCCCGGACACGCCCGAGTGAACGTAAACAAAATCATACGGGTGGGCACCGGTAAATAGGACTAAATCCATCCGCCGAGCTCATGAATAAAAGTTATACCCTAAAAATATTCTGATTTAGAGAGTTCTAGTTCTAAGCGCCGTAAATTTGGGCAATTGAAGAGATATGGTAATGAACCTCTGGCCCGTACTTGGGGCTTCCAATTCTGAGCATTTTGGATGCTATTGGGCTCGAAAGTGGCGCTATTTTGCCATGTTGTGGAGGGATTGTTTTTCTCCGCTTTGGAGAAAATAGGGGTCGTCTTCTTTGGGTGAGAATATCTCGAAAAGTCAATGGTCAACCCACCAAAAAATGAAAAGAAAACGAAAGATGACAGGTTGATCTTCATTTTTCTGTGCAGCGTGATCAGAGTTCTGAGTATTTTAAAAAGAATTTTGAAGTATTGACATTTAGCACTAGTGTCTATGGGAATTTATTTGTAGGGTTGCATCCATACGGGTGGGACCTTATATTGAATTAACATCACCCGATGCTAAAATTCCATTTTATGAACAATACATATACATTACAACAAAATAAAAACACATCATGGAAGGAATACACAACTGTTCAAACAACATTATTATCGTCAAACTATTACAATTAACTTCGCTGAACAGGCTTTACTAACGTGCGTTAACTTTTTACAATGTGATTTATATTTTGTGCCATCAAAAAAAAAAGAAGGCTCATGATTGGCTGATTACAGGAGGGGCGAAGCACTTTTGGGAGAGAACCTAGCGGGGTTATCTGGATCTCTATTTCTATGACTCCTAATTATTTAGGTGAGCATTTAAAGATAAAATAAGCGGAAATTGACGTTCATTTGCATTCTAGAAAGGAGCAAACTCTGACGGATACACCAGTTGAGTCCACACAGTGACGTCACGGTGCTCGAGGACTTGAACTCATCGGGAATTAAGTCAGCCTTGTGTTATCGTCATTGAAGCATCTGCCATTTTGGGACGTTGGATAAAGAGAAAAATCATCGGTAATTAAGGAAATTTCACCTACTGTTGATCAAGGGCGGATCGGGAGGGGGGGGGGTGGCAAAAGGGGGCCATGGCCCCCCCAAAAAACGATCTTTTCCTTAAAAAACACCATCTTTTCCTTAAAAAACATTGGTTAAAGTGGTCAGAAATTGCCTCAGATCGCACCACAGAGCATCTAGAATGCAAAAAGCTTCCGGGGCCCTTAAGCGAGCCCCGAACCCCACGCCGTAATTTTTTTTGACACACTTTTTATTGACCAAAATTGTTTTTGGCCTCTTTAAATTGTGTTCTGGATCCGCCCTTGACGTTGACGAGATACCCACTTCAGTCACGATTTCCTTAGGCCTACTGGTCATTCCCCTGTAATTGTAATTTGGGGTCCACTTTCTTAACTCCCTGTCCCTGTTCCATCTGATATTTTTGGTCATTTTATTCTGTATCAACGCCTTAATGCAGTCATCCTCCAAGAGTGCTTAAGAATAACAGCAACGTACCAAAACAAATAAACAAACATATTAAAGTTATTCTGAAAGGGGCATTAAAAGTATTTTCTTTACTATGCAAATGCACATTTGCATCCCATTTAACCTCATTTTCAATTCCCGTTTTGCCATTTCAAAGTACTTTTTGATGGCCTTTTGGTTTTTAATGTGAATTTGTAAATTCATGAGCAAAACTGCGATGTCATATCAGGCAGAGGCCACAATGATACGGCTGATAACTATCAGCACAAAAAGTTGCCAGAATTTTTGATATTGAGCTGTCACAAATATTCTTTTCTTTGGTGATTCTTTGTTGTGTCATTGCAGTAAGCCAAAGAGCCCCCTTAATGTTTATCAATGAGCAAATTTGGGGTTCACGATTTGAACAGAAAACACATAAACTGAACAGTGTCTTCCTGAAATGACATCGCTGCACTTGAACAGCGACCTCAGTAGTCAAAAAAGCATGAGAATTTGAAAATGTTCAAAGTAGTGCACCTTTCAATAAAATTCACCAAAAAGGGATGACAAATAGGTTTCATGCATTTAAGAGGAGTACAGAGTTGCACAAATTAATGAGTTCATCAGAAAAATTCATCGCATGATACCCATCGCAAGATACTTGTCAAGAGGTTCCAGGGACATAGTCTCATGTTGGACCCTAACTGTGTAGTATGACCCTCAGTAAATTTACTAATTTCTCATATTTGATGTTCTAAAGAAGAATTTAAATTAGTATAGGAAAAGAGGATAATTCTGTCTTATTTCAGATGAATAGTGATCGACCAGACAAACGATCTGAAGTGATAAACTACCCTGTAAAATTAAAAGATGACAAATTTGGAGTGAAAAAAACCCCCTAAGATTTAGTAAATTTCACTGTAAAGTCTTTCCCTCATTTAAATCGGATAGCATTCAAAATGTTGACTGATTGGATTAGTGTAGCAAAACTAGCATCGAGCTCTCGAGGTGATCCAGATTAAAAATATGTGGGTGAGGTGAAAATATATAATCACTCTGTGGGAATAATTGAGTAGTACTTCTTTAATGAACCTATACATTCAGCCCACCTGCCGTTCCTGGAAATACGAAGTTGGTGACGGAGCTAAATATCAGCAAACAAGGTGGCGTGGCCCACAACTGACGGCCTCAGCCTGAAGGGGAAATCACTGTCCACAAAAGATTCACTGTAATTGAGGTATGATCTCCTTGCTATAATATATATGTAATGTATTGTGCATGACCGGAACTGTTTATGGAACTATACAACTGGTACGCGCGCATTAATAACCAAGTACATAACGTGTATAAGTGATGACGTCATGCCATGTGACTGCATCATACAATACCTTTCCAATATGACAGCTTCCAGTGTCACTGTTGACATAATTTTCCTCAAATAAACCGGGCAAATGCACAGCAATGTCCGTTCGCACAAAAATACGTTTTATTGACCCAACTTTTGGGATACAAAATGATATCACGTTTATTGAAACAAAATTATTAGGTAACTTAAGTTCAATCTTAAAATTCAAGATAGGTTTGACTGGCTAGTTACAAATAGTCGCGTTACTGTTCATTTTATCTTTACATTCTGGTCTCTCTAGATCCTGTACCATCCAGCAAGAAGTGACAGGAGACCAAAGACTAAAGAAGACTGACGACATAGTGGATAAGATCGAGGTTCTGTAACAAACTAGCTTTTAAATTGTAATTTTAGTGTGGATGGCATTATTATAACAGTGCAGCGTATTTGTTTGTTGCCTTTATTCCCCGGTTGTACTAAATTGATTCCAAATCATGGATGTATCCCAAGTTCCAGAAAAGAAAGCAAACACTCTGACAGAAGAACATCAGCAGTCTGAAGGTGGTTGGCATGGTCTCTCTTCAGCGCAAAAGAGAATGGTCATGATGCAGCAAGCAGCCCCCGAATCAACCGCTTATGTTGAAACGATTGCGGTTCGCACCACCAACCAAATAGAACCACGGGATGTTTTCAAGTCTCTTACTTCACTGCATCCCATACTAACCTCCAAAATGGACATGGATGGAGACAGACAGGAGTTCGTTGTTACTTTGGGTAGCAATGTGGCCTTCGACGTCAAGCCTGAAGTCTTAGATGCTGACAATGATGTTGAGGATTACATCAAGCAGTCAACACCAGTGATGGATATTTTTCACGAGCCTCTCGTTCAGTATCGGTTCTGCATTCAGGGAGAAAACCACATTCTAGTACTTCATATTCATCATTTGATTGCCGACATCGTCACAATTATAAACATATGGAAAGATGTCCACGGTCTGATAGAGGGCGCCTCTAACGTCAAAGGAGCTCCAGTATCAGCTACTTCCTATTCATCATTTGTAGCTTGGGAGAGCACCGAACGACAATCAGCACGACACGGAGCTGACCAAGTTTTTTGGAAAGAGACTTTCTCAAGCATGCCAACTCGGGCAAGTTTGGCTGTTCTTCCCTTGAGCGAGTGTGAATGGAGTGACGCAAGTGTCTACAAGGCGAGGCAGGCCAAAATCATCCTCCCAAGAGAGTCGACGGAATCGATCAGTAAGTACTGCAAGTCGATTGGCGTGACGCCATTCAAGTACTATCTGGCTTGCACCATGCTGGTTTACCAGCGATACATCGGGACTGAAGACGTTACTCTTGCAGTTCCGATTTCAACAAGACCTCAGGCGCACCAAAACACCGATGGTCTCTTTGTAAATACAGTTTTGTTTCGAAAAGTCCTGCGAACCGACATGACCTTCACAGATTACGTAAAAGATGTTGCCAAAAGCTGGATGGAGACGTACAGTCACTCTCAGTATCCTCTTGAGGAGGTTGTTAAGATCGTAAAAGAGGCGCATGGAATGAGTATGTCATCATTCTGTTGCATGATGTTAGGTAGCTACACCATGCAGACATCTAATGTGATGCGTATACCTGCAAAGCACGCCAAGATGCCTGTAGAATTTGACGTCATTTTCAAGAGGGGAGAAGAGACAATCGAAATCGTTGTAAATTGGGCAGAAGAATTCATTGATGCAGGTGTAGCTCAGAGATTGGCTGAAGGTGCGGTTCATACGTTCTGTAAAGCCTATCAACAAGCAGACGATGTCACGCAGAGCATTCAAGTCTTATCTTCTGCAGAGCTGGACCTTCTTGAGTCGTTCTGGTGTCATCCTGGGAAAAGTCAAACCATCCCTGAACAACCAGTTCATGTGGCATTTGAAGACCACGCTGTCAAGAATCCAGAGTTGATCGCAGTGTCTTGTAGAGATGTTTCTCTTACATACAAGCAGCTCAATATCATGGCCTCCAGCATTGCTCAGGGTCTCCTTGAAAACACCGACCAAGTTACACTTCAAAAGAGACCGGTTGTCATCGTCATGGAGAACGATGAATACACAGTGGCATCGGTACTTGGAGTCTGGAAAGCTGGAGGTCACTTCTTACCTGTTGCAGTTAGTTTTCAGAATTTATTGAAGGGGATCTTTGAGAGGTGTGAGCCAGCCGTTGTGCTCTACAACACTAGACTCAAGGATTTATCAATCCCCACCACGAAGCAATGTCCTGTCCTCAACGTCAAAGATCTCACCACATACCCTGCAGATGATATGGTTCAAAGCAGATTGGTTGGGAAGACACCTGTAGACAACTTGGCATATGTAATGAGGACCTCGGGATCAACGGGAATTCCCAAACAATGCAGCATTTCTCACAGGAGCCTTGGTATTGTAGCTGCAGCCTATGCAAACATGTACAACTTACCTGACATGACGGTGAACTGTCTCCAGTGGGCACCCATCTCATTTGGCGTCTTCATAGCGATTTTGGTCAGAGCCCTAGTATCTTCTCCTGGCCGATTGACTATCTGTCCAGATGAATTCCGGTTGGATGTCTTCCACATACTGGATCTCATCCACGAGCAGAATGTCACTTTGGCAGAGTTTACACCCCAGTTAGCTCGACAGCTTGTGGAGAATGCCAAGCTCGATCAGCTGGAATCCATCCAACTCTTAATCATTGGATCTGATGTACTCCAAGTACACGTCTTCAACAGAATCAAGGATCTTTTGAATGCAAATCAAAGAGTTCTAAATGGTTATGGGATGACAGAGGCTACCATGGACTCGTCTTTCTTTGAAGGACCAGTTGTGTCAAGGACCAGGAGTGGAATGGTGCCGATTGGGAAACCATTTCCTGGTGTTCGATACCATGTCTTGAATTCCTCAACCTTACAACCATGCCCTGTAGGTACAGTCGGTGAACTGTACATCAGTGGTGATGTCTTGGCATCTGGGGATGCAGAGCTAGTTCACTTGGAGCATCTTCAATGTGTGGCATTGAAGACAGGTGATGCAGTTTACTGGCTGCCAACTGGAGACATTGATCTGATGGGTAGACTGAATAGGATGGTCAAACTAAGAGGGCTCAGGATTAGCACTACAGAGATAGAAAACAAGATACTGCAACTTGTTCCTGGAGTAAAGGCCGCCTGTGTTGTTCCTATGACTAACAGTGAAGAGTCTGGCAGCACTGATCAGTCTTTGTGTGCCTTTCTAGTGCTTGATGAGAGCAGCCAAACTGGTGGTATCGAGATAGATCGCAGATATGTTTGCCAAAAGCTACAAGGTGACCTCCCGAATTACATGCTGCCTAATATTGTCAGCATCATAGACGAAGTGCCGCTAACTCCGAACGGAAAGGTAAACTACAAAATACTTCCGAGTATCAATGATGTTGTCAAGATGGAGACTGAGAAGGAGACCACGGATAACACGGTGGAAACTAAAACTGCCTCAACTTTGAGAATGTTGTTGGCTGAAGCGATGGGCTTTCCAGACTCAAGTCGCATTCCAAGTGATACAACTTTCATGGAATTGGGCGCCCACTCTCTTGTCCTGGTACGATTCTCGGTGCTTCTGAGACGAAAAACAAACTTTGATGTCAAGGTAACGGATCTATTTGATTATCCATCCATACGTTCTCTCGCTGATTACATTGAACAGCAAACACGATAATTATAGACGTGCAGTGCAGACGTACCCCCTTAACGGTGGACATGAGCTCTGACGATGATACATGACCGCATAAAACATTCAAATTAGATGTGATTGTGACATGCGATAATAGTGTGTTAGAAGTAGTTAATTATTAGGCTAACAGTTTTGACCAGGAGACCAACCAATTCGTTTTTATTGGGAAAATTATTTGGAAGCGCATTCGTTTTTAATAGATTTTTCTTCAACTAGTCGGAAGTAAGGGTTTTATAAGTTATTTTATTTTGTCGAATATTACTCTTTGGTGTATATTTGCTCGATGTTAAGAAATTACCAGAATTGTTATTACTCTCGCGCTAAACAAACTGCCTCAACTTTAATAGTGTGTTTCGGTCTCTTCAAATAAACAAATATTTGTTTGTGTTGATGATATTACAAGCCCCCAAAATCTGATCTTGATAATATAGAAACGAAGAATGGAAATTGCTGTTCAAATTTTTATCATAGTTGGAGGATCGGATGTTTTGATCCCAGCACGAACTTTTGCAAAGGCAAGAAAACAATAAAATAGGAATAGTTTAAATAAGTTGACTCCAGGAGACCAATTTTCGTTTGTTAGTGGGAAATTATTTGGAAGCGCATTTATTTTTTAATAGATTTTTCTGCAACTAGTCGGTAGTAAGGGTTTTATCAGTTATTTTATTTTGTCGATTATTACTCTTTAAGTCTTTGGTGTATTATTTGCTCGATGTTAAGAAATTATGAGAATTGTTATCACTCTCGCGCTAAACAAACTGCCTCAACTTTGAGAATGTTGTTGGCTGAAGCGATGGGCTTTCCAGACTCAAGTCGAATTCCAAGTGATACAACTTTCATGGAATTAGGCGCCCACTCTCTTGTTATAGAAACGAAGAATGGAAATTGCTGTTCAAATTTTTATCATAGTTGGAGGATTGGATGTTTTGATCCCAGCACGAACTTTTGCAAAGGCAAGAAAAAATTAAATAGAAGTAGTTTAATTATTAGGCTAAACAGTTGACTCCAGGAGACCAATTTTCGTTTGTTAGTGGGAAATTATTTGGAAGCGCATTCGTTTTTAATAGATTTTTTTCAACTATTCGGTAGTAAGGGTTTTATAAGTTATTTTATTTTGTCGAATCGTCGAATATTACTCTTTACGTCTTTTGGTGTATATTTGCTCGATGTTAAGAAATTACTAGAATTGTTATTACTCTCGCCGCGCTAAACAAACCAGCGTCAGAAAAATATCGTTGATTTCACTGAGGATTTAAGTTTGATAATTTGTTTGGGCAGAACGATATCTTAGAATGTAGATTGACTGCATAATGGGAGATCAATCTTCGAGGCCTAGACTGTGATCATCTTGGTGCAAGTTTGGCTATTTTTTGCAGTAAAATCTGAGCACTAGTAACAATGTAATAATATTGTAACGAAGGTTGGCGGTCTAAGGACTTATAATTGGAATGGCTTCAACTCACGGGACAGAATTTAATCGGAAGGAAAGAACGGACCAGTGATGGGGGTAACAGCAACAATAAACAGATGAAATAAAGATGGAAGATGGACACGAAATAATACCGTCTTGGCACTCTCTGATCTTTAATTATTCTTGTCAAAACACAATCATTCGTATACAATTTCTACTCACACTATGTCGTCCACAGTAGTAGCCCGTGCAAAAAGTCAGACCTTGTTCCTTGAATCCCAGCTCTAGACTGACTAAACCTTAACCCCGCGCTAGCGCTTTGCGCGCCGCGCGCCCAGAATTAACACAGTGTATATAATTTGCCCTAGAAAATAGATAGGCCGCGAGCTGTTGTCTGACTGTTACTACGCGCAGCGCCCCCAGTCGTCCTAGTACATTACAATATGATAATAAAGTCACAAGGACCGTGAAATGCTGCTATGGCATAATATTTGCAATAGATCTTATTGACAAGGACGCCGTTTTCGATCGTTTGGAGTGCAAGTGAAGCCTCACTTTCAATTTTTATTTAATGTGGCTTACAACATAAATTATGCATCACAAATTGACAAATAGTCTATTGTCTTCCAAAGATTGTCTGTGTCTGTACGGTAGCATTAATGTGACATTTACCCTGGCCCATTGAGTGATTTATAGGAATCGTCCTTACTCTTGCAAAATCCAACACCATATGGTAAACTCAACACCCAAACTGTTGGACTCTGATTATGGTGGTATGCCTAACCCCTTGTAAAGCATAATCAGTAAATCGTGCAGTACTCCTACAGATTCCAACAAAACATGCATTTGGATTTTGAAGGGTTGGGGTGGTTTGGGGTAAAAGAACTATGGACAGCCGCATCATGAAACAAAGTTTAAACGATAAGAGGAGGTTATTTTTTTTAAAGGCCGCTCTCTCTCTTATTGGCTATAAAACTTCTTGCAGAATAAAACAATCTTTACTATGATTATTCTTTCACATAATTTTTTGAAAGATAATGATATTGTTGCATAATAAAGACGTTTGTCAATTTATTTGCAATACTTAATATGTCAAACGCGGCCACTGCATTCTTTAACAATTCAAAAAATTAATATTTTGTATTTTTCTCCATGAATGTCATAAAAATCCGACGGTCAAAATCGAATTTGTTATCAGACTTGACCATTCCACTGCTTAGACTATATAGGAAAACTGTGCGTCGAAGAGACTGTTCCCTTGGATTTCACAAGACAACATTCATCACTTTCCTACAAAGAAACACCAATACGCACAAACACTTTCACCCATTTTTAGAATAATAGAACAAGTTTAAAATACGGTAGTAAAATGTACTTTTAAATACTTCTTCTTTTTGTGGACAAACCAAGAAATAAACCATTTAAGACAGTAGTGGAATATTTAACCCAAAAATATCTTGCAGTGCAAAGATATTAGACATGACCCATGCTTCGTCGCTAAACGGATGCTAACTGTTTGAATACGATATCAGGCAAATACAATGAACTTCAATATTGAGTTCAACCTCCTGAAGAAATCAAAGACTTAGGTTTACGGCTCTATTTAAAGTATATAGGCCTTATATGCTACAACGTTTTCGAACAAGCCTTCTCGGCTTTTGTGTGACAAATCGGAACAGTTTGCACTTGCACAGTAACTATTGTATAGACAAAAAGGTATACAGAATTTGTTAATAGGTACAATAGTAAACGACAGACGGATTGTAAGAAATGGAAGAAAAAGTGCTAACTTATTTCACGGAATGGTTATTTTTTTGGAGATCGAGTATCTGACAGGCGATAAGGAGAGAGTTCACTTTTTAGAAGCACTTGCTGTGCACGATGCTGGGGCCAGACTCGTCATACTCCTGCTTGCTGATGTACATCTGCTGGAAGTTGGACAGGGAGGCAAGGATGGAGCCACCGACCCATACGGAGTACTTCCTCTCTGGGGGAGCAATGATCTTGATCTTCGTGGTGGGTGGGGCCAGAGCCGACACCTCCTTCTGCACTCTGTCGGCGAAGCCGGGGAACATGGTGGAACCACCAGACAGTGCGGTGTTGGCGTACAGATCCTTACGGATGTCCACGTCGCACTTCATGATGCTGTTATACATGGCCTCGTGGACGCCAGCGCTCTCTATTCCTATGAATGCGGGCTGGAACAGTGCCTCGGGACAACGGAAACGCTCGTTGCCGATGGTGATGACCTGTCCGTCAGGGAGCTCGTAGCTCTTCTCCAAGATGGAGCTGGAAGCAGCTGTGGTCAACTCCTGTTCGTAGTCCAGAGCAACGTAGCACAGCTTCTCCTTCATGTCACGTATGATATCACGCTCGCCTGCAAGAGAAATATGAAGAGTCATAGTACTTATTAATTTAATTAATAAGTTTTTAACTTCACACTGATAAATCATTAACTTTAAGAAATAATCGACAGACAATTCGGCAGTCAAAACCTAAAATTAATTCACAATCCTTGAGAACAAACTTACCAGATGTAGTGAAAGAATAGCCACGCTGTGTGAGGATCTTAGTCAGGTACATATTCAAGTCACGGCCGGCCAAGTTCAGACGGAGGATGGCGTCGGGCACGGCGTAGCCCCCAAATATGGGCACAGTGTGGGACACACCGTCACCAGAGTCAAACACGATTCCGGCGGTTCGACTAGACGCGTAGAGAGACAGCACAGCCTGGATGGCCAAGTGCATGGCGGGTGTGTTGAAGGTCTCGAACATGATCTGAAAGGATTTTTAAACATCAAGTTTACAACGTAGACACGGCTACAATTTCAAAACGTTTTGGGACAGGTTAATTTTACACTGGCATCAAAGAATATGAAAGCGTGTATTCACCTGTGTCATCTTTTCCCTGTTGGCCTTGGGGTTCAGGGGTGCTTCAGTCAGCAGCACGGGGTGCTCCTCTGGGGCCACACGCAGCTCGTTGTAGAAGGTGTGATGCCAGATCTTCTCCATATCGTCCCAGTTTGTGACGATACCGCGCTCGATGGGGTATTTCAGGGTCAGGATACCTCTCCTGCTCTCGGCCTCATCTCCGACGTAGCTCTCCTTCTGTCCCATGCCAACCATAACACCCTTTTGGGAAAAAAGAGGACGCAAATTAAATAATTCAAGTAAATACCCTTCTTGACGAACCGAAATATTCTTTTTACCTTAGGACCTAAAGAACATGTTAAGGAACATTTTACATGGTGGCGTGGTTTTCCAACGACAGAGGGGAAGACGGCCTTCGGGGCGTCATCTCCGGCGAATCCGGCCTTGCACGAACCGGAGCCATTGTCTACAACCAGAGCGGCAACATTGTCGTCACACATGATGTTCTGTCGTTAATTTACTTCCTGAAAGTAACAAGGGATACAAGAATCAAAATAACTTCAACAGGTTTGTTGAGGAATGACAAAATCTTAATTAAGGGAAGAAAAACAATTAAGTACTACAAGACAAAAGTATGTCCGTCTAGCTATTTTGGAAATAACTACAAAACCATGAAGTAAATTTTGAAAATTGTTAATTGTTTAGCTACTCTTAATCCTTGGCCCACATCCCTATGAGCTTCATTTAATTTCCCTCACGCCTCAATACACAATTGTCAGTTGGTCACAACAACATTTTGGACACCAAGTTCCTTGCCTTAATGCATTTCAGTGCTGTAGTAAGCTGTGTAAAATCCTTCATGTTGTGGATAGGGCTGCGGTTGGGATTGGAATCATTATTTTGCTAGCTATCAGTCATCATGGCAAGACCTCAGCTAATGCTCAAGCGCAAACGATTCCAATCCCAAATCCTTTTTTTTTCATAACATGCAGGATTTTACACACCTTACATAACACAGCCCTGAAATGGATTAAGGCAAGGAACTTGGCCACAGTGTCCAAAAATGTTGCCGTGATCAAAATGACCACCCTGCAGTAAGATGTGATGGAAATTACGAAGGGGTTGAGGCCAAGGATAAGGAGTATCTGCACAATCTAAAAGTTTCAAAATTACTTCATGGTTTTGTAGTCATATCAAAAATTAGTCGGACGGACACTTTTTGAGGATGTACACGTATAGTGTATCGCAATGTAGGGAGTCAATGTACATTTGTTAGAAAACGTACACATTTAAATAATTGATAATTTTATTGAGTTGGAAAATGCAGGCAGAAAGTCGTCATTATATTGAAAACGTGAATGACTGAAACAATTACATGTATTCATAATTTAATCCATTAAATATCAACATGGTGGGATCCAGACTACGCTGCCTGAATGGTTGAGCCTAGCAAATAATTCTAAATCTGTAAAAGAAGTATTCTATAACTCAACCAGGGGCGAGTTGCTTCGCTCAATGGCTTCATCAAAAGTGAATAGGCTTAACTTTGTATTGGTAGAAAAAAAGTAGCAATTGAAAAGAAAACCAACTATTTATGGTGAAACTCGAAATTAGCATATAGAGTGTATCTCCAGGGTATAAGCTTCAGACTTTGTCCACAGCTTTCATTATTGGTGCCAAGCGGACCATTATGTTGGGTTGGAGCCAGTGAAAGTCACGGTCAAGAAACTGTTCGCGTGAAAAATGATGATGTAGGTAAATGAAGGCCGTGAGAGAACTTCTAAAAGCGTCATAACCCTCGCCGACTATGGGCCGGGCCTTATTCACTGGTCGGCCATATTGAATTTGAAAGTTAGGTAAAATTTAAATTTTTGGAACTTGGGAAGAGAATTGAAAGCAAGTTCAGTTATAATAAATTCCAGTCTGATTCAATGAATACTTTAAAATTTGTAATTAAACATTCCCTTATGTTTAAAGCCGTATTAAATTTTTAAAAAAATACAGTAAAATAAGGCTGTAGTATGCCTGCATAAATAGTCTGGCGCCATCCCATTCAACAGTTAACAATAAATGAAATACATTCAGGGAACTCGACAAAAATGGCCAACTCGTGAATAAGGCCCATAATGACGCGGTACGCGATGCACGGACGGCCACGTCGACCGGGCACTGGGCGCCCAGTGCCCGGTCAAAGTGACCGTCCGTGCTTGTGTTGGCGCAGCTAGAGCCCGCGATTCAGCTTGC
Source organism: Patiria pectinifera (assembly GCA_029964075.1). Taxonomy (NCBI): domain Eukaryota; kingdom Metazoa; phylum Echinodermata; class Asteroidea; order Valvatida; family Asterinidae; genus Patiria; species Patiria pectinifera. Next base: position 16,305,518 of record CM057145.1, read on the forward strand.
GATTCGGCCCCAAATTTGATGAATGGTATCCGAATCACACGGGTATTTTTTTCCGCTCTTGCGGAAAGGAGCCCTGCTAATTCTCCTTGATATCGTGCGCACGGGACGAATACATTTTTAAAAGTTTCTGTATAGTCTGCTTTGCATACATTATCATTTTCGGGTAAACAGGTGTATAACTCCATGGATCTGCCTCTGGGTAGAGTACAATATATAATACGCATCTGTCTGCACACACTGCTACAGGTGTGTTCGACTACGCAAAACGGTGTCGGTTTGTGCCTTTATTGCCCCATGAGCTTGATATCTGCATGGTAAGCTTCGGTCTTTGTCAACATCATCATTGTACCAAAACAAGCAGCTAGGTTGGTTCGCAGCCGGTCAAATTCACGGGTAATGACTCCATGGTAGAGCACAATACGTCCCTGTCTGTATGCAAGCTGCAGGGACATAAAGTACACTGTCCCGGGGGCCCAGGGAGGGGGAAAAACGAATGGGAGGGGAAGAAGGGAATGAGGGGGGGGGAGAAAAATGATGAATTTGAATGAAAATGTATTAAAAATACAATTTTCAGGATTTCTTTGCCAAACAACATATCGTCGCTTTGCTCACGAAGGGACGAAAACCTCGAAAATCGATAATTGTTCGTTTTTGAGTTATACTAGCCTTTTTATTGTAGTTGCCTCAAGGAACAATTTGAAATAGCGAAAGCGAAATATTGTTCACTTTCTTAACCACTGTTTTAAGGTTCTGTCCACGGATCACAAAAAAAGTTCAGTTTTAGGCCCCCCAAAAAATAAGTCGGTCTCTGGTCAGCGCGCGCGTCGATTTTAATCATGAGCGTCGATCTTTTTTTTCCAAAATGTTCCGCGGTAGCTCCAACAGCGCCCTCTATTTCCGCACCTCCTCAATTTTTTTTTTACCAAAGAGCACTAAGGAATGGGAAATTGCACCAAGGCAAATGATCGAAAGCACCAAGGCAAATTATGGAGGACACCAATGTACATGAGGATACCAAAAAAGCAAATACCTACCTTGTCTGTACAATCCAAGCTTGAAGAAAAGAAAAAAAAAAAAAAAAAAGCCGCGTAGCCGCGTCAATTCCGGAACTTTGGTCTGACCAGAGACCGAATATTTTTTTTTGGCCTTATTTTAGCAAAACCAAACAAATCACATAGGGATGGGTGTTAATTGTTTGCGTTTTGCTGAAAGAACGCACACTTTTTTGTGATCCGTGGACAGAAGTCACAGAACCTTAAAACGGTGGTGGTGTTTAAAATTCCGTTACTTGAAAAGTACATGAGTGATTTGAATGATTATTGTAGTAAACAAAGCTTATGAATTGGGCTTTCATATCCTAGATTTTGAAAGTGCCACAAACAGAACTTCAATAAAACAATAGTCCCGACATTTGGGTTTCGGGTTTTTTTTACTCACCCTGTAGTCTGGAAATAAACCTAGACCTGAATATCCGTTTGGGTTTGCAGTCATTTTGCTGGCCAGTTATAACCGAAAGAGTGGAAACTATAACATCAATCGATTTGAAAAATCAGAAAACTCATTTTAAAAACTGTCAAAAAACTTTTGACAAAACCGGAAACTTGACCGAATTAAAGTTCTGTTTGAACACCGAGAACCGTTTGTATTGCGCTGTGGAGCAAAAAGGAACATTTTGTTTGATGTATGCTAAAAACAAGACGGACTTTCCATTCATTCATTCATTCAAGTTATTTGGGCGACTTTGGTCACTTAACATCAATGTAATTACGGCCGCGGGCGAAAAGTTCTCCATTTTGATTATACCACCGACGCGCAAAAGCAACCTAAAATAAGAGGGATCGGAGGATGCACATGCCAAAAAACAGAAAACAAAACTTGTTACAGAGAAAAAAAACCCACAAATCGAGCTTTGTGGAGAGTACTGACTTTAATCAGCTTTCATTTCCACACAAATTGATTCATTTTGTTCAATATTATACAACTCACCTTTATCGGGTGTATTGTGCAAGTACAAGGATCGACTTATGAGGTAACGAGGAGGAACGAGTATAGGCACACGAACTGAAGTGGACCGTGCATGCGCTCGCTTTTAAGGGATTACGGCAGTTAACGAGGCAGACAGTGGATGGATCAATTCCACAACAAGGGAAGCATAATAGTCGAAGTAGCGTTAGGGGAAATTGGCTCGTCCAATTTAGCAGAACGTTAATGTCTAAAAACAGTGTTGTTCATATCCAGGCATCTCATACTGGAATAGTTTAAAGGATTCTCCTAAATCATTACCCTCTTTATCTGTCTTTCTGAAAAACCTAAAAGCTCGATCCCCGACTCCTATTTCATATTAAGGTGACATTTGTGAGCTGATAATTAGGCCTTGTCTCACACTAGTATGTTTATGTTGTGTTTTGTGTGTCCTATGACTATATCACGGTACCTTGGCTGTATGTTTGTCTGTCCATCCGCACAAAACCCTACACCTCAATGTCATTTAATTTACCACTTTATTAATTAAATCGATGTGAACATGATATCTATCAAATATCATACTATTTTATTTCGGTCCAATTTCTACATCATTGTACATGTCACGAATGACATCATAAGTATCAGAAAAACTAAATACTCACCGATATCACATTTAAAATTACACATTACAGTAAACATCATACGTAGTAACCATCTTAGAGGGCAATGCGTTTGTCGTGATGGAATATGAATGAGTTAATCTTTATTGAATTCATTGTGCCCTCTAAGATGGCCGCTATCGCATAAGGTCTGTAAGGGACACAATTGAAAAGATCAACCTCTTATAAAATGGGTTGTTCCAGGCATTACAAAACGCATGTGAAGTTGCTATCCTTTACAAATTACCAAAACCCTCAGGGTTCGATCCATGTGCAGTACCTGTACAACAACTTTTTTTGGTGCTACAATAATGACAACAATCTTCATATGAAATGCCGTGCATACAGCCAAACAAACTTTTGAATATCCTTGTTACGCTATCTAGGCAGCAGATACATACGATTTCAGTTCCAACTGACAGGTGGATCGGACCTATAATTGACTTGATAGAATAGTACATGTCTGTAGGCTTCCATGACGAAGAAATATTGACGATCGACCAAGTGCAGGCGTAGGTGTTTGCACCTGATAGTCTTAGCTGGGAAACAATACGTTTTGGGGTTTAGCTGTCAATCGGGAACAGCCTTTTTTTTTTTAATTTTTTTTTTTTTTTAAAGATTTTCGTTCCCCTTTTTAACTGTTCCCGATATCATTTCAGTCGCTATTTAGTAACGTGGCATCGCGCATGCGTGCAAACCTTCACTTGAGGCCTATACGCGTAGCTTGCACAGACGAATTTCACATTGGAATTGAAACCGAGGCTCACAGTGCTAAGCCATTGTATGAATTGAGGACCTTGTCTTGTTAAATTCTCTCAACAAACGACAACACTAAGGGCCTCGGCTTCAGTGTCAATTTGAAATTCGTCCATTACAAACATGTCTTAAATCAGGATTGCAAAGAAAAATCGAACCCTTACTCTTCTTTATGAAAAATGCCGAAATTTAAATTCTAATTTCAATATCATATTTTTGTGTAATTACAATATTTGCGGGCCACTTTTCTGTTTTCTTGACTCTTCTTCATGGCTTCTATATTTAAACAAATGTTGTTATTACTAACTATTTCTCCTAATTATTGTTGTATACTGTTCTTCAATTACCTTAATTTTTCGTGATATTGTGTTTGTTTTCCAATGTATATTGCTTTTGATAATCAATAACAAATAGACGGAAACAATGTTCTAAATGCCAAAACCGTTGATGCAAGACGTCAGTATTGTAAAAGGATTGCTTCGTATGTCTTACATCTGATGATTTACCTGCATTTAAAATTCGCTTTCAATTTTTAAGCAAAACATTGACATAATATCGTTTTAACAAACCTCGAATGTGCAATAACTAATAATCAATGAACTAAAGTTCTAAATACCTTACATTGTTTTTCAAATGAGTATGGAAGGAATTCCTTTTTTGTAACTTCTTTGTTCTTGGTCACTCGTCCCCGGGGCGCTTGTGACCACTAATCCTCATTAGAAAACAAAATTCGTGACTGTGAAGCATTGTGGGGAGCCTGTGCGCGCGAAGGAATTATATACGCCGTCGGGACGAGTTAACTGTTTTAGTCTGTAGAAAACCATACTCAAAAGTTAATTCCCGAACTTCATTAAAAGAGAGCCCACAACGGCGACAAAAAGAACGTAGATGATGTCATTTCCGGGACGCGCTGCTCCGGAGCAGTCGGTTGGACAATCTGAAAAAGACAAGAAAACAAAGGGTATATAATGGTGGAAATAAGACCGATGCTTACTGGTGAATCTTACTTAATATGAGAAGTAAATTGCAGTTTAGTATGGATTTGTTTGTGTATGCCTATGCAACAACTTAAATCCACTTTTGACAGGAATTTAAAGCAACTTGCTAAGGCTAACCTTTTATTTTGTTAATGTAGTGAAGTACAGCTCTTCAACAATACATTGTAAAAACATCTAATCTTTACAGAATCTCAAGAAGAGTGTAATTATGCTAATTTGAATACAAGTCGCCCAAATCACTGATGTCCACGTGAAAGTCTGGTTAGTTTTTTTTGTCTTCCAATCAGGCTCAGTCAAGCGGACTCAAAGCCGTCCGTGGACAAACAGGTTTAGCCTATGAAATTTTTAAACTGCCATATCGTAAAACAAAATATGCAGTTGTAATCATTTTTTCGTCGCATATGTTTAAAGATCGATATTCTATACCTTTAAATTGACTTTTTGAATATGCTCGACGAGTAGGTGAAAATTGCTGTCAAAAGTGGGTTTCCTTCTTTTTGCACCATAAGACTAAATGACATGCTCAAGGAACATGTTCAATGAATGATCACATGACATATTCTTGCAGCAAATTCATAACTTGAGTTGGTGTAAGCTGAGGGAAATTGGCTAGAAATTAACATCCCATAACATTAACGCAGGCTACCTCTTTGGTACGTTTTTGGGGTAAATTTTCTACGTATTCCAATCACTGTTTTCGCTTTTTTTTTTATTGTTTTCTCGAACAAATCATGGCGCTGTGAGACGTAATAAATTCATGTGAAGGACTTGAGACAAAAATGACGGCCATTTGTCCTTCAGACTTTTTAAAAACCTTATATAGGGGACTGATATTACAGAATGAAGTTTTTTAGTATCAACCTCGTTATATACCAGTAAAAACTCTCAACATTTTGCAAGATTTATCTGATTATTGTTACCTTCCCCGATAAAAGCAAACACACCGATTCTTTCTCCATTGTTTGTTTCTTAAACGTGACGTAAATAATTGAAAAGGACCTGTGTGTTTGCTGCCACCAACGTCTCAAAAATCTCTCATTCTGTTTCAGACACTAACCTCCACTCGAGAAGTCATTCCCGTAGTCGTTCTTGGCGCAATCTGCGAACGGCTGGAATGTCACATTCTTCATTTCAGCAGAGAACGCGCCGTTATTAAATGGGATGGAAAGCGATTGATCCTGAGAGTAGTAACATCCTAGCGGCACGGCCTTCGGCAAGAAGTTATCAGTTGCTATATAGCCAGACTGTTTGATTTCGGTCTGGCTTCCTCCTGAGTTATGGGATTGAAATCAAAAAATTCATGCGTATTCCAAAAAGGGTTGGGATCAAAGGAGATTGGATGGTGCCGAATAGGAGTTCAATGGGAATTTCAATGGAAATGAGAATGCAAATGGAATGGGAATGGGCATTGTAACCATTTTGGATGGAAATGGAAATGGGAATGGAAATGGGGATGGGGGTGGGGATTGGAATGGGAATGGATATGGATGTGGGGATTGTAATGGAAATTGGGTGGATATGAGGATTGAAATGGGAAAGGGAATGGATATGGGGATGAAAATAGGAATGGGGATGTGAATGGGAATGGGGTGGATATGGGGATTGGAATGGAAATGGGGATTAGGATGGAAATGGGGTGGATATGTATGGGCTTTGGAATGGACATGGGGTTGTTAAGGGGATTGGAATGGAAAGGGAATGGATATGGGGATGAAATAGGAACGGGGATGTGAATGGGAATGGGGTGGGGATAGAATTTGAATAGATATAAGAATGAGAATGAATGTTAGGAGCAGATGGGGAGGAAAGGAGGAAAAGTGTGAGTGACGTGTGGACATTATTGGATAGAAAATCATCGAACAGAAATGACAATGGATATTACCTGGTAAACATAGTATAGGAGAGAGAAGAATAATATAGCGAGACAGGAAATGGAAAAGAGTGTCGTTTGAAAGTAAGAATGGACCGCTTTGCACCAGGATTTAAGGAGGGATGGCGGACCTTATTACCTGACCAACTTGTGTAGGACCACTTAGCAGTTATCTCAGTAAAGACGAAGCTTTTGGACTGTTGGCGAAAGGTCAGTTGAAGTAGTGTAGGCGGGACAAAGTTGTATCCAATTGTTATGGTTCGCACGCTTTGGTTGCAGTTCGGCATAGGGTCGATCAATTTGGCATTTTCGAAGTATTTGTTGTAATTGTGCTGCAGATAAAAAATATATATATTTGAACGGTTTGTTATGTAGATTTGGTTCATGATAGATGCGTAACTGCAATAGATTCGAATGACATGGAGTGGTAATTGTTCGGGTGCAGGAGCTATAGTGCAAGTTTAAATTGATTACAATAAACAAGACGCGGCAAACTTTGACAAAAACTGATAACTATTCATAGTCTTTCCATGCAATGTGTCCACACATAGGCAGGATTCAGACCATTAATTGGCGTTTAGGCAATACTACACTTTAAAAACTGTGTTTAGCAATTAAACACAATCTTGCTATCACATTGTAAACAGGAGCTAAACATTACGTGTTAATATTCCTAAACATCAATGTTCAATGGCTAAACGCTATCCATCCTTACGCTAAACATGTTTAGAATATAAACATGTTTACAAACTGATAGTAAGAAAGTGTTAAGAAAAGTGTTTAGTTGCTAAACACAGTTTTTGCAGTGTATACTATAGCAGTTCCCAGCTAACAAACGTCACTGAGTCAGTAATTCGGGGAGTCAGTCGGGGAGTCGGGGAGTCAGTGACCAAATGAGAATAATGGGGGAGTGCATGAGCAGGCCATGCTTGTCTTTTAGCTTAAAAGAATGCAGTCTGGGCACAGGTACCCCACTGGTCAGGCAAAGCAATTGAAGACAGAGTAGTTACATTGCTTGGAACGAGGATCTCTCCATCGAATTTGATCTTCATGCAGACTTGCCCTTTGTAATCCTTGGCAACCCACTCCTTGATTACGGATTGGACGCCTTGAATTCCTGTCAGAAAATAAAAGTCAGTGGTAAGACCTCACCGAATGATAATTGTCGACGACTGTTGCATGCATGGTTAGGACGAAGTTAGAGGGGTAACGTTGTACTGGTCAGCCACTACACTGGTCAGGAACAAAACTGATATTATATCACTTTTGTACCTGAAACTTGTATTGTTATTCCCTTTTTCTAATACCCGCAAAACCCCCATTTCGATCTCTGTCCAGTTCTGTCTCATTACTTTTGACAGAACGCCTTACAATTAATAAAACAATACCTTGATTGGCAACAAGTTTTGGTACTTACCAAGACATATTACAAGCGATACAAGAAGGAGACTGGTAGTCCGAGCCATAGTCATGTATTTTGCTGTGTCTGTCGCGGGTTTCTCACACGCACTGAAAATTAATTTGCCCTGCGCAGTGTTTTATACCCTACTTTCCAAACTTTAAATTCTATTAGTCCAAAGGTCATGTTGAACCAACCGCACTTAAGGCCGGGTTATCTCGATCTTATATTTAGCAGTTTTTTAACAAACAAAACTCTTATATTTCATAAATTGCATGTCGGTTTGAAAACCGAGATCTGGTGGTAGGTTTGCCTTGCTGATTGTTTTCAGGTTTTTATTTTAGATACTGTCAGTTGGACACAAACTAGAAAGGAGGTTATTGCGCAAAATAAATTCCAAGCGTTCAAAACTCCACGTTTGTCAATAACATAACTTCCTAAGTTACCACATACGCTGCATCTTAGGTTCAGTTTTCTGATATTTTATTCCACAAACGTGCAAACTCTTGTTCAGATGACCACCTCTGGTAACTAAATGGATTATGCCTCAGGGTTTGAGAACATTCCTTTTATTTTTTAGCTGTCGGCTTTCATCAAAAAGTTGAAACGAAAGTGAAACAAAAAATGTCGAACATAAATGGCATTGCTGCACTTTGCCGTTTTGAAAGCCGGAAATACTCTGGTTTCCTAGGTGCTTTACTGATGCTCTTGTGAACAAGTCCCGCCCCTAACGGCAGTCTTGCACGCGCATGCCTATTTCATCCAACAGGTTTTGGCAGTTATAGGTGATCCAAAGAAAAAAGTTGTATGGCGCGCATAAGTGACATTTTATTGAAGTTCAAGCGTGAGCTTTTGATTAATTCAAGATTTCTCTAATTATTTCAAGATATGTCTAATTATTTCAAGTTATTTCTAATTATTTCAAGTATCTTCAAAACATTTTGACATTGATGATTTTGAGATATCTCTAAATCCATCTCTAAATCCATTTAAGGATATCTCGGGCAACTCCGTATGTTTCTTGGTTTTTAGATACTGACATTTTGACACAAACTATAGAAATGGGATCTTTGCGCGAAATAATTTCCAAGCGTTCAAACCTCCACGTTTGTCAGTTACTTCGTAAGTTACCAAGTAGGCTGTATCTTAGCTTATGAGTTTTTCTGATATTTTATTCGACAACTTTTGTTCAGATGACCGTCTCTGGTGGCCAATGGCTTATGCCTGAGGGTTCAAGAGCTTGCCATTTTAGCTTTCGGTCTTATTCAAACAACTGAAACAGAAGTGAAACTTAAAATGTCGAACATCAATGGCATTGCTTCTCTTTGCCGTTACTGTCATAGTACGGCAGATAGGTGATGGGATTGTGCCTTTGATGATACACGCATGGCATTTGGCACACAGTCAGAGTGTCATGAGAAAGATATTTTGCCATAGGGCCATCTCACAAATTATAGGTAGAAAAACAAGCAATGGTAGGCATTTTAAAAATTCTGAAAATTGATTTTTACTAGTCTTCAAAGCCAATATATATTAAGGGGCGGTGGAACGGGGGGGGGGGGGGCTACCCCTCAAACGCACACATGAAAGCATTATCGGATCGGTCTTAAAAATTGTCTCCTCTCTTGTAATGCAAAAGTGCCTCTCAAAAACACAAATACCCCTCGCGCATTAATAAGATTATGAACCTTCTCGAGATGGAAACTATCCCTCGAAAGCACAAATACCCCTCTCACAATAATACAATTGTGCCCCTCTCGAGATGAAAATTGGCCATCAAAGCAATAGTGCTCCTCTCGCGAGTATCGTGATGGAAAACTGCCCCTCGAAAGCAGAAATTAGTGCTCCCATCGCAACATTAAAACTGTGCCCCTCTCAAGATGGAAAATTGGCCTTCCAAAAAATTATAGTGCTCCTCACGCGAATAAAATGGTAACTGAACTGGCCATCAAAAGCAACAGTGCCCCTCTCGCGATAAAAGAAAATGGTCCCTTTGCATGGGCCTATATCGAATTCAAGGGCGGACCCAGAGAGGTTACTGCCGGGGGTGTATAGAATTACCTTATCTGAGAACAATACTGCTATATTGAGACTATTTCAGGAATAGGCCTACACTGTAATTTTTTTTGAGTAAGAGAATTAAGATTTTGAAAACTTTTAACGCAAACATTTTTAAAAGTGTATATCAATGTTGTTTGTAAATTTTGTTCCGGGTAACATGTATTTCTTGCAAAGTGAACGAAAACAGTTTCAAAATCTTCTCCTCTTTCACACTGACGGAAGGTACCTTTTTTTTCAGAGCAAGTGCCCCTTTTTGGTGACCCCCCCCCCCCCCCCCCCGGTTTGACAAGCGTTCCGCCGCCGCTGTATATATTGTCTATTTTTTGGTACCACGAGGGGCATCGGTGACTTTCCAGGGTCAAAATTAAGTCGGTAACAACCATAAGCCGGGATATTTTTGGGGGCGGCAAATGGTGTCAAATTGTTTGCTAGCTGACGTTCTTAACAACTTGGTGACGTCTTAACGTGACACTTGACTTTCAAAAATTGTGTCTACTTAATAAGTGACATTTGAATAAAGAGCGGGATTTGCCAAGATTAGGATCGTTGACGTCATTGCGTGACAAAGTAAATGAAAAAGACAGGTCAGTTTTAGCGTCTGTATTTACTTTGGTACAATCATAAATTCCTCCTCACTTTATTGTCCATTCAAAATATATCGTTCTATAAATAGTCTTTTAAAGGTTCGTCAGGTCACTGAAAGTAGTACTGGTTACGGCATTTAGTCGGGTACCTAATCGACTTTTCATTCCACCCGTTTAAGAAGCACAACGAATTCGGTACTGAGTAGAATCGAACGTTTAACAACATCCTGAATGTTTTTTTTTGGGGGGGGGGGTTGGATGAGGGTTGGGGGGGGGAACGGGTAAAGTGTTAAACGGAGAAAATGAGAATCTTGCCTCAAAATTCAGATGTAATTACTCTTAAGACGCATGGTTAATAGTTAAAGAGTTAAAGAGGGACTGGGCTACTTCACAATTTAAAATAATTATTATCTTACATAAATTTATCATCATATTGTATTTCTCACAAGATGCCGATAATTTGCCACTATAGGTAGGTATCATTTGATCTTGAAAGCAACAAATTATCAAATGCTAAACAAAACAGCAGTTCAATTTTAATATAATATATTTCAGGGTGCCACCCAAACCCCAAACAAAGAATTACAACTCCAACATTTCATGTTTTTAACTTCATTTCAATAAACAAGGAGTTTTTTTCGAGGGGAGGGGGGGGGGAGAGAGAGATGGCGCGGAATGGGAGTTCGACCGTGGGCAGGTTTCGTCACTGGATTGTCCCTGTACACGTGATTGCGTTTTTTCGTCGTTTTGACTTTCAGTCGGATCATGATAAAAGATGTATGATAAAATTACTGTTCATTACATCACATTCGTCGGACACCGTCGAGGCATTTAAATTTAAAAGTTGCATGGTTTCATGGAAAAAAGTTCATCTTACATTGAAAAACACAACGATTTGTAACTCAGCGCTCAATTGCCATATGAACGTCCACCGTACCTATATAACAGAATTGCTTTATCAGATCTGCACAGGACAAACTATGCCCATCCCAGAAAGGTCAACTATAACCAATGAAGTAATGGTTGTTAGAGCAGCCTCCTATATCTACTCATTTATAAGTGCCCGGTGCATCCAAAGTTCAATTGCAATCGACGACAATCATCAAGAGTCGAAGACTTGTCATTGCCTATAAAACATTATCTGACGTCCGAAAGTTTGCCAAACTTGATGGGGATATTGCGTAAATTTCCGAGCGTTCGCTACCAGTAATTAAGGCCAGAACCTGTACAAAAACACGTTAATGAGATAGGGGTACTTGACGTTACAAAAAATGTTTCGAAACTTTATTTGCAACTTTACGTCAAAAACAGGTGTACCTGAGATAGCTTAAGGGCAATTCGACAAGTGACTGATCAAACTGAAACTATTTCGAAGTGGTGCTTGGGCAAATCTCAGTTTCTGAGTCGGTGCTTTGAAATCCTTCCAGAGGTGTTAGAAAGGTTGAATGGCCCGGGGTTGACCTTCTCCATATTGGGGGCGCTGTTCAAAGCGGAGGTCCTTAGCGTTAAACGGACAGAAGGTGCATATTTTGCAGAAATCAACACGATTTGCCGCCCATCAGACGATGATTTTGCACTAAAACGATTAATACTTATAATAGGGGGGTTGTCAACTCACCTAGATACTAGACACGCCCGTTTTGCAATTTGATTTAAAGAGGCTCTTAATTCCAATCGAGAGAAATTATTGGTTTGTTACCCCTCCCCTCTAGCCCTCCCCCCATTATTGGCTACAGCCCTTCCTCTAGGACATAAGCGTATACTGATTTTACACTAATATGCAGGATATTGTTTATGTTCGAAATAACGCCCTCTTCCGACGCACAAGCTGCGCAAGAAAGCACACCTTAATAAAACAGCGCCCCCTCGGTGAAATTATATCCAGGTAAATACTTTTTACAACAGCCGGGCGCGTCGTATCGCGTAACATAATACAAAGCAAGTGACCACTATTTTTTTTACCCATGTCATTGACGCGACAACGGTGAATGACCGAAGACCCGATATAGAAAGCGCCCGCTGATTGGTCAAAATCGAGAGGTCAAGATATGGTTGTCTTGCATAATAAATCAGCGAATCTGCTCAAATGTTTTAGGTCTATTACATAGACCAATCCAATCCCCCCCCCCCCGGCAACTCCACACCCTCTTAATCCAATCCTACTGGATCCTCCCCTGCAGTTATGGCATGGACAGTTTCTCTATTATGCTTATATCATGAGCAAGGAACAATTAATATGCACACTCGATGATTTTTGTTAATGCCAATATCATGCATCACTCGTGGCTACGCCATGGTCTATTACATTACATGTATACAGCAAGGAACAGAGAGGCTCAAGTACCCTTGAAAGGAAGGAAGTCCGCCTTGCAGCTTGGTGGCAATGCACCGGACGACCGGACGAACTTTTAGCCAATGCACACGCACATGGTGTAACGATAACAATGCGATATATGTACTTGTACATGTACGTACCAACCAGTGACAAGCTAGGGCTTGGACCAGGAAGTGTCGAGTTGCACAATTTGGTAGAAAAGTACGCAAGGAGGAAGTGCGTGGGCAGTTTGGTGTCCTTTTCCTGCAGACGGGTTTTATAAACTCCTGCCATTGCCCACACGACTCACATCTGGTTGTTGGTTCCGTCATCACCACATCTCAGTTTTGTCACAGAGGTTAAGACACTCGCATCTCGTCAAGTCTTAGCTCGATACTTGCAGGTGACTTCCAGACGGTGAATTGAGCAGAGAAACATCGACAATGTTTCCCAAGAACACGATGCCGACGACTGTAGCTATGCCGGAGAAACCGCCACTACAGGCACACAAAGACTCGACTGTGCTGTACATGGTGGACGGAGACCAGGTAGGATTTTGTGCCGTCAAGTCCATAGCAAGTCCTCACAAGTCGATCCTCATAAGTCCTCACAAATCTCGCTCATGTCCTCACAAGCAAGTCCATATCACGATTAAATCCTCCAGTCAAGTCAAGTGACAAAAGTCATCCCTTTATATTGTTCATCCACTTGTGCTTGTTGCTTGTAACTATATCACGCTTATTGAATTGTGATTTCAAGTTGGACTCGACGGTGATGGACTTGCCAGAATTTGTGACGATTTAGTTTTATGGTTTTTGTGTGAACTTCTATTTTTTGCCTTTCTTAAATTGATACGTTCACGCCTTCTTAAAGGGAAAATACAACATCATTGCAAACATCAAAAAACAAAATGATCAAATTATCACGAAATACCTCACTGGATTGTTAGGGACTGACAGTCTAGAGCATCACTTAAACTCGTGGCTCCTGGTGTGCTGACATTTTCAAGAAAAACTGTATTTTTCCAACACTGGTCGGCCGACCAGCGTTGGAGAAAACTGGCTATTTTTCAAAAACTGTTCTTAATTGTCCATATTTAGTTATTCTGACTATTCTTTGCAATTGATTACACACCTGTAAAGGGGTACAAGCCTTCTAGACTGATTCTCTGACCTTACAATTCCCCAAAGTGTATTAATTGCTCCGAGTTTCATATTAAGTGGGGTCAGGGAACCAGACTACATGAACATGATAGGTTTTCTTGGTTTTTCCAACATCTACAAGCCGAAAACGTGAAACAAGTCAGTTTAACAATATTTTCTATAACATACTTATCCTCCAAATCCATATATTTCTGAAAATTGAAGCAAAAGCAAATGATGTACATTCCCTTTAAAGGGTTCAAGACATGAATCTTCACTTCGGAAAATATTCTGCAACTCAGTGTACAAGACATGTATATATTTCTCTTAACTGTATGAACACTTTTTTGTCATCCATTTTGGGTAAATGATTTGAAAAGGGCACTTTTTAACATTTAAAAGTTTCCATGTTTTACCATGTTTTACCATGTTTTACCATGTTTTATTCTTTAGTGTTGTTTTTTTTGACACAGGTTGATGGCAACGATAGCAGATGGCAGTTCAAACGGGCCAAGATCTGCGCATGCACCGTTGTCATAACAACCCTGATCCTGGTAGCCGGCATACTGGGTGCAATTACTATTGTCCTCCGGTCGCAGCAGGGAACCAGCGAGGCCCCCACCGTCTACAAGGAGCCCCTCCTCGGCAATGATTCCCCTCTGGAGGAGCCTATCAACAAAATCCCCAGAATCAAGATCGATGATGGCGGACTCTGGCCTCCCAAGAACCCAGTGACCCCTGACCTCATGGCTGTAGATGGCATGGGAACGGTTTCCCTTTCCTCGAGCCCAAAACCAGTCACCGATGGAATTGACATCGATCCCGAAGGAAACACAATCTTTGAACCCGTCGTTGTTTCTTATTCTTCCTCTGATGATGTCGACTCCTCCTCCGACTCGATACCGTATCATGAGAGGTCTTACGTCAGACGTACCTACGTCAGCTCCTCCTTCCCATACGATGGTTTCTACATGCGTGGCGAAGAAGGGGAACCGCCACCATCTCATAGCGAGGATTCCTCACCAGTTTCCACATCTGAAGCTTCTGGAGACATGGACAGTGATCTTGACTCATCCCCGTCATTTGACCCTTACGATGGAATTGATGGACGAACCTACATCAGCTCCTCCTTCCCATACGATAGTTTCCACATGCGTGGCGAAGAAGGGGAACCGCCACCATCTCATAGCGAGGATTCCTCACCAGATCCCACATCTGAAGCTTCTGGAGACATGGACAGTGATCTTGAGGGTTCCGCTGAACCTGATGATTCTGAAATCCCATCTGATTCAGACAATAGCTCGAGCAGCGACCCTAGTAGTAGCAGCTTCTCGGATCCCTACGTAGTATCCGAATAACATCATTTTGGGACTGGTTTATTATTTAAACGGACTGCTTTACTCTCATTATATCGTGAATTTATTGAAATTGATCTCCTGTACAACTTTTTTTTTTGTAAAGCAGTTGCTTTTTATAGAATATTATTGCTTATGGAGAAAATGCCATCTTTTAAAGGACATATTGTCTGTTGCAACTTCCTATACTCGGTCTTAATGCTTTGCCAACTCTAACTGTTCCTTAAGGCTCACTAATTACATCGATCGCTTGGAATTTTCTAACGAATTTGGTAACTCAATAGTTACTTTATTTTTAAGTGTAAATATGTGTAAATATTAAACTTACTGAAGACTGCAAGTCTGACAGTTTGGCATGCATCTTGGATTTTCTTTCTGCCGTTGCGGACGCCTTGCCATCTTGTCGCACATAAACGTACAGCTTCTGACGTTCATATCTGATTTATCTGTTTTTGTACTGTACATTTTACATTATGATATCATTAAAGGTAGCGTCCATCATTTGTAATTTGTGTATTATGTTCGTTTGAAGCAACCACAGATTTCAGTGGCGTATCCAGAAAACTGAGCAGGGGGCACATTGCCCCGTCCCCCTCCCGGCGGATTTTTTGGAAAGATTTTTTTCAGTATTTCCATAAATGGTTAGAGAGTTCTGATGTCAGCCAAGAGCGCCCCCATTTGGAAGATGGGTACCAGCCCCCCCCCCCCATTACGGAGGCCAAGTGACCTCGTTTTTACTACCAATTTGAAATTCGTCAATTACAACAAACTGCAAACACATTCTAAATGCAAAAGTAAAAAGTTGATGCAGAACATCGGTTTTTTAAAAAGATCGTTTGGTAGGCCTATGTGTTAATTCTAATGATTTATATGCATTGAAATTTTCGTTATTTTTTAAGCAAAACAAAATCGCTTCAACAAACTACATTACATTTGTTTTCTTACTGAACATCGCAAGAAGTCCATTTTTTTTGTAACTTCTTAGTTCTTGGAGACTCCTCCACAGGGTACCAGTGACCACCTGCTCTCAGTATACTTTGTGACGGAAACCACTAAAGTATCGCAAAACACTTAAGGAAGATTACCTGCCATCAATGTACCTTAATTTCGTGCGCGCGCAGAATTAGAACTTAGATATCGCCAGCTTCCTTAGAGCGATCGAAGTGAACTGTTCTTTGCTCTTCTTGAAGACTTCTCAAAATTAATTCCCGAACTTCACTGAAAGAGCGCCCACAACGGCGGCAAGAAGAATGTAAATGACGTCATTTCCGGGACGCGCTGCTCCCGAACCCGAGCAGTCGGCTTGGCAATCTGAAAAAGACAAGAACACAAAAGGGTAAAGTGGTCGAAATAGGATCGATGCTTGCTGGTGAAGCTTGCTTCAGTGAAGTAGGAATTTGTTTGTGTAGGCCAAGTAAGACTTAAGACTATTGCTCAAGGACTATGTTCAATGAATACCGGGGCATTTTCTAGTATAGCAAATTCATAAATTAAGTTTGGATAAGCTGAGGGAAATTCGTAAGAAATTAACATCCTATAACATTAATGCAAGCAGCTTCTTTGATCAATTTTGGGGGTAATTTTGTAAGTATTCCAATCACTTTTTTTCATTGTGTGTGTTTTTTTAACAAAACATGGCGCTGTGAAAGTAAACATTCATGTGAAGGACGCGAGACAAAAATAACGACCATTTGTCCTTCAGACCAGAGTTGTAACGAGTCACTGATTTTTGTGACTCGAGTCGAGTCGAGTCATTTTAAAGAAGTGACTCGAGTCGAGTCGAGTCATTAGGTCAACAAGGTCGAGTCGAGTCGAGTCGAGTCACAGTGTGTGGTCGAGTCGAGTCGAGTCGAGTCAAGTATTTAGCTCGAGTCAATTCGAGTCACAAATATTTGAACACTATATAATAAATTACGATAAAAAGCAACAAACACAAGCGAGAAAGAATACAAGGCACCAGTCTATTACGAACATCCAAAGACATAAAGTATGCTGTATGGTACCCAACCAACAGTTTCCATTGCTAGCTCACGTCACAGATAAGAAGATGTGAAACTTCGGTCTTATAACTGGTTTGGCTTCGGGTCTAGATTTTGTTGTTCGCTGATCGCTGACAACGTCAAAACCTAATTACATTATACAAAACTGTTTCTGATTATTTAAAGGTGGTCCCATCCGTATCCATTTTTTGTGTGTGTGAAATCGGGACATAAATTTAGCCAGCGTTCCACCAAGAGCTTTATAAGAAATTGCCCGAAACCAATGATGAAACCACGGATTGAGAAATGCGTTTTAAGTCTGGTTCCGGATTTAGCATTACATGCTATAGAACCACAAGGTGGGAGTCCGCGACACGGTGTATGTTTGTTGTATCATTATAGAGGAAGGAAAACAGACGGCCGCTGTATATGAACGTACATAATTCGCGAACATAACGTGACGTGAACAAAAACTGGCAACGCGAACGGCGCGGCGTAAGCCATTGCAAATATTTTTCGCAAGTAAGTTGTGCTTTTATTTTTGGGACTCGAGTCTTATTAGCCTTCCTCGAGTCGAGTCGAGTCATTCTGATGAGGGACTCGAGTCGAGTCGAGTCATTTGCTCGCAGTGACTCGAGTCGAGTCGAGTCATTTACCTGTCGGGACTCGAGTCGAGTCGAGTCACCAAAAAATGTGACTCGAGTCGGACTCGAGTCGAGTCATTGACTCGAGTCATTACAACTCTGCTTCAGACCTTTTTGACCTCATAGGTGATTACAGAATCAACCTCTTTCCAAATCCCATCCTCAAGTTTAACGTTTTGCCAGATTTCTCTGCCAATTCTTCCCTTCCTCGTGAAAAGTGGAAAAGCAAACGGTCGTCGGGAAATCATTCTGTTTCAGAAACTAACCTCCACTCGAGAAGTCATTCCCGTAGTCGTTCTTGGCGCAATCTGCAAACGGCTGGAATGTCACATTCTTCATTTCTGCAGAATAGCTGTTGTCACCAACTGGGATGGAAAGCGACTGATCCTGAAAGTAGTAACACCCCAGCGGAATGGACTTGGGCAGGAAGTTATCACTTGATCTTGAGCCAGTCTCTTCGACTATTTCTGTTTCTCCTCCTGGAGTTATGGTAATGAAAGAAAATTCACTGAGTGGCTATTCCAAAAGGGAACAAGAAATCGGAGGCGATTGGTAATGAGTGGGGTTCAATAGGAATTTGAATGGGAGTGGGAATGCAATTGGCATAGGAATGGGACATTGCAATCATTTTGGATGGGAATGGAAATAGGAATTGCGGTGGAATTGGGATGGATATAGGGGGATAGAAATTGGTATGGGGTTGGGATGAGGATGAGAATGGGGATGGGGTGGGATGGAGAGGGGGATAGTGATGGTATGGCAATGGGAGATGGGGATGGGGATGGAATAGGGTGGGGATGGGGTGGGATGGAGAGGGGGTGGTGATGGTATGGGAATGGGAGATGGGGGTGGGGATGGGGTGGGATGGAGAGGGGGTGGTGATGGTATAGGAGTGGGAGATGGGGATGGAATAGGGTGGGGATGGGGATTGGGGTGGGATGGAGGGGGGTTGATGGTATGGGAATGGGAGATGGGGATGGGGATGGGAGGGGGATGGAGAGGGGGATGGTGATAGTATGGGATTGGAGATGGAGATGGAATAGGGGTGAGGATGGGGATGGGGGATGGGGAATGGGGGTGGGATGAAGGGGGATGGTAATGGTATGGAAATGGGAGATGAGGATGGGGTTTGAGGGGGGGTATGGGTGGGGATGGGACATGATGGTATGGGAATGAGGATGAGGGAAATGGAAAAGATTTGGATAATTGTGAGTAAGAATGGATACACTTTGCACTTGGATTTGAGGAAGGAAGGTGGATTTTAATACCTGACCCAAATGCGTAGTAGAACCACTTAGCGGTGATGTTAGTGAAAACGAAGCCTTGGGACTGTTTTTGAAAAGTCAGTTGAAGTTGTTGAGGCGCGACAGTAGTGACGGATCCAATTGTTATGGTTCGCACGCTTTGCTTGCAGTTCGGCTTAGGGTCGATCAATATGGCATCTTTGAAGTAGGTGTTGTAATTGCTCTATAGATAAAAAAAAAAAAAGTATATATTTGAACCGTTCGCTGTTTAGAGGCAGCAGTGTAATTCCGTAATAGTATTATGCGTGAACAGATTCGCTGATTAATTAGGCAAGACCCCGCCTCTTGACCTCCTAGATTTTGACCAAACAGTGGGTGCTATCTATATCAGGTCTTCGGTTATTCATCCGTTGCGCGTCATGGACAATGGATAAAAACAAATGTGTCACGCGCTCTGTATCATGTTACTCGATATCGCGCCCGGCTGTTGTTGTATACTTACAAAACGCTGGATTCAAATTGACCAATCAAACCATTTAGTTCTGATTTAGGAATGAAATGACGTCACGATTTAATAAAGTCGACTCCGATTGGCTGGCGCGCGGCTTGCATATATCTGCATGTCTAGACATATCAGACGTTATACAGGAGACTTGCTCCGTGGATAACGGGTTATACTCAGACTAATTTCATAGGGGTGGTACCATCTTCAAATTTGGGTGCTGAATACGACCATCATGATCGAACAAATATCCCCTTACCACCGCTGCATGGCTACGCCTCTGTGTCCGATTGTTGCTGACAGGCGGAAATTATACGACATTATTAATTCTTAAACAAAAATTGAGCCAATAGCTAGAGCACTAGGGCGATGTTCGTTGTCCCCCCCCCCCCCCCGCCCAGCCCCCGGAGCAAAAATAATTGAAGACAAAGTAGTTACATTGGCATGATAGAGGATCATTCCATCAAACTTGATCTTCATGCAGACTTGCCCTTTGTCATCCTTGACAACCCACTCTGTGGCTTCCCCGGAATTGACGCCTTGAACTCCTGTCAGAAATACAAATGGTAATTAAGACCTCAGTTGAATTATTGTAGACGACTGTCGCAAAGTAAGGTCGAAAGAGGGGTACGTTGGTCAGCCACTGAATATATGATTTCCTTACGGTCCAAACTTGGGACTGATTTTGGAAATATTTCTAGAGCTCAACCATTTGTGACTTGTGGCTTCTAACTCGGGGGATTTCGTTCACACAGATAAAACAACTTCTGGATCTATGTCGTATAGAGGCTGGGGCTTTGGCCCTGGGCATAGAGATTAGCAACCATTTTAGGGGTGGTCCATGGAGAGGAATGGTTAAGAAAGGATGTGGCTATAGTACAATTAATAAAACTGTTTCTGGAGATCATAATCTAAAAAAAACCCCAGATGACCTTGAAAATGTTGGGCATCACCGTCATGCATGTGTTGTAAGCGTTCCACTGGTAACTTCAATCTTCTAGGAGACGATACAGAACCAGAAGCATCAACCTCACAATGGCATCACTCCCATCGTCAGTAAGCGGGTTCCGCTCGACCCATCTGCCCACAGAGTGCATTTGGAGGTCCAATATGTCGATTTGTAGACTGACTGTGAGCTCAAGTCTTCTTGTTTTGAAAGATTTTGTAGATTTGTCAGTAATGGCTTCAAGTTGCATACTCCTATGTCACCGACACATGTAATCACTTCCAGAACAGTTTTATGGTAATCTGTGACCCTGAAAACATGGGTCAAGACACCTTATTTGTTGAGTTTTCTGCAATATTGGCTGAAATGCAGCAAAAAAGAAGATTTTTCGGAAATGGCGGCACTAATTTGCATAAAAATGATACATGGTACATTTTTCTCATTTTTTTTAAAACAAACTACAGTAAATCGCTATTTACGTTGGTACTTACCAACAAGGACAGCGAGTGAGAGAAGCAGAAGATTGGTGGAAGGTTGGTAGTACATAGTGACGTGTTTTGATTGTGTCTGTCCTGGGTTACGGTACTGAACAAAATGAGCTGCGCAGTAGGTTTTTATACCCTGCCCGTGCGCAGTGTGGATGGCATTATGGGTAACTTATCATGACATTCCCATGCAGCTATAGCGCGCAGCGTATAAACAGCCGTAGCGAGTTCGTGTGTGGCATTACGCCACAGGTCACGCAAAATCTGTCCGAGGCCCCTTGTTTGCTAACCGAATATTATTAACGACATCATGACAAAAAACACAGTAGTAGATGTAAAATTTACATAACATCCAGCCAGAGGTACGTTTTGTTTAAAGTGACTTTTGGAACAATCGAGAGAAAAAAATGGGAGACATTGTTCCAAAGGTCACTTTGAACAAAAGGCCCTTCTGGATGGATGTTATCTCAATTTTATATCTAATAGCCATCGTCATTATTTCATAAATAGCATGCGGTTTCAAAGAATGGGACCTGATGGTAGGTCTGCCTTTCATATTGGTTTATGGTATTTAGATATTGACAGTCTGACACAAACTTTATGGGGTTATTGTGCAATTTTCCAAGCGTTCACTAAACTTTTGTCAATAATTTCCTGTTACCAAATTTGCTTCTAAGTTTCTTTTTTTGTTAGTATTTTATTCGATACACGTTCAGACTTTTATTCAGATTGCAGTCTCAGTTGCTTATGCTTAAGAGTTCACAAAAACTTGTCTTTTATTTTTTAGCTGTCGGTTTTCTTTAGTAAATTGAAACGAAAATGCAACCAAAACTGTCGAACGCCAATGGCGTTGTTACCTTTGTCCATTTTGAAAGCCGTACTCTTGTTCCCTTTGTGCTTTGCACTTGAACAAGTCCCGCCTGTATTACGTCACGCGCATGACTTTTTGAGGGGCCAACAGTTTTGAGCAGCTAGGCGATCCGAAGAACAGTTGTTATCCTCCACGACACTAACTGTCAAGACAAGTCTTTATATCCAAATAATATTGCATTGTAGGTACGATGGTTTGTCTTAGACGGTAAGGTGATTTTAGTCTAGTCGGTTGCAAATACTTGCACTTAAACCAACAATTTGTTGCTCTATTGTTGGTACTTGGCAATGTCACGGTTGCTTTAAAACATCAACGCCATTTTCGACACCCACTTGATTTTTAGTTTAACCCGTGTTTACATATTCATTTATTCATGTGAACCATTCAACTGGGCGACTTTTGTCTGAGGAACGGAATTTGCCCAGATTAGGATCGTTGACGTCATTGCGTGACTAAGAAAATGAAAAAGACAAGTACGTGTTATCGTCTATATTTACTTTGGTACAATCATGAATTCCTCCTTGTTTCTTTGGTCAAATCAACTAGACCTGTACTTGTATAGATTATTGTTCATCAATTAAGGGGTTCCTAATTGAGGTCACGGAAATGAGTTCTGGTTGGGACATAATTTTCTAATTGAGGTCACCGAAATTAGTCCTGGTGGGACATAATTTCATTCCAGCTCACCCGTTTCATTCCAGCTCACCCGTTTGCGCAGTTCAACGAGTTGGGTATTGAGTAGAACTGAACGTAAAACAACATCCTAGATAACTTTGGGATGGGGTGGAGGGCAGGTAGGGGTTGGGGAACGCGTAGAGGGTTCGGTTCCTTGCTAAACAGAGAATCGAATATCTCGCGTAAAAACAAGATGTTTACTATTATTTTCTGTATAACTCATATGGAATAAAAGAGACGAGGCTAGTTCACAATTTAAAATACAAACGTATAGTATTGTGCTACTCATAATGGGCCGGACATTTTGCTATACGTGTCAAAGCTATGACAACGTAATGATAAACAAAACAGCAATTCAATTTTAAATAAAAATTTTCATGGTGCCACCCACATCCAAAACAACAAAACAAAGAAGTACAACTTCAAAATTAATGTCTTTGTTACTTTAAAAGCAATTCTTAAACAGGTCTTATTTTTTCGAGGGGGGGGGGGAGATGGAGCAGAAAGGTAGTTCATCACTGGAATATCTAATTATTCCTGACCCGCACAGGATTTTTTTTTTAAAGTTGAAAATACAACGCACTTTAATACCATAAGTGCCGTTGTATTCAAAGGTCAACTGAAATCGATGACAATCATTAAGAGTTGAACATTGTTTGCCAGTGACGTCATTGACTGAGTTTGAAAGGCCGTAACCTACAAAAAAAGATAAATGTGATACTGGGCCCGAGCTTGTTGTACACATGTTTGCGAAACTGTATTTGGAACTTACATCAAAACAGGTGCACACGAGGTAGCTTTTAGACAATTCGTCGAGTCACTAGTGTTGAAACTGAAGTGATACTATTTGGAAATGATGCTCGGGCATAGATCAGTAAATTAAGCCTCCCACATGCATGTGTACATGTGTATAAGAATCTTTCTTGGGGGGTGGGGGTGGGGGAGGGGTGTTCAAAGCGGAGGATCTGACGGACATATTATTCGGTCACGTCAAAAGGTACCGTCGCGGCGACGCGGCCGCCCCCAAAAAGGAGGATATCCTTCCCGCCCAACACAAACATGGGAGGTTTGATATTTTTGACGGCGTCTTGACGGGCCTTAATTATTTATGTCTCAGATAAAAGTGTCTGTACATTTTTTTGAGCCTGGTTAGAAACTGAATTTCAACATCACGAGTGAACCTAGTTGGTACATTGAACGGTTTCCATACAGTGTAAGGAACAGAGTGGTACAACTTTCCCTTGGCCTTGACGTCCGGGCCGGAGGGACGTCAGCCAATGCACACGCACGATGGTATCACGATAACAATGCAATAATACGTTCGTACCAACCAGTGACATGCAAGGCAGGACTAGGAACAGGAAGTATCGGGTTACACAATTTGGTAGAAAAGTACGCACGAAGGAAGTGCGTGGGCAGTTTGGTGTCCTTTTCCTGCAGATGGGTGTTATAAACTCCTGCCATTGCCCACACGACTCACATCTGGTTGTTGGTTCCGACATCACTACATCTCTGTTTTGTCAAAGAGGTTGTGTGACTCGCATCTCGTCAAGTATTAGCTCGATACTTGGTGACTTTTTAAGACGGCAAAGTGAGCAGAAATACGTCATCAATGTTTCCCAAGAACACGATGACAACGACTGTAGCTATGCCGGAGAAACCGCCACTACATGCACACAAAGACTCGGCTGTGCTGTACATGGTGGACGGAGACCAGGTAGGATTTGTGGAGAGTGTTATCGCATGTCGAGTCCATCACAAGTCTTCACAAGTCGGTCCTCATAATGTTCATCATGTCCTCACAGTTACGTCCATACCTAAAAGTTCCCAAGACAGTCGAGTGACCAAAGTCATCCCTTTATTGTGAACGGTTGTGACCGGATTTTTTTCTTGTACCTTTATTCTTTATGTGTTTTTTTTTTACACAGGTTGATGCTGGCAACGACAACAGATGGCAGATCAAACGGGCCAAGATCTGCGCATGCACCGTTGTCATAACAACCTTGATCCTGGTAGCTGGAACATTGGGTGCAATTACTATTGTCCTCCGGTCGCAGCAGGGCACCAGCGAGGCTACCACCGTCTACAAGGAGCCCCTCCTCGGCAATGATTCCCCTCTGGAGGAGCCTATCAACAAAATCCCCAGAATCAAGATCGATGATGGCGGACTCTGGCCTCCCAAGAACCCAGTGACCCCTGACCTCGTGGCTGTAGATGGCATGGGAACGGTTTCCCTTTCCTCGAGCCCAAAACCAGTCACCGATGGAATTGACATCGATCCCGAAGGTGACGCAATCTTTGAACCCGTCGTTGTTTCTTCCTCTGATGATGCCTACGACTCGTCTTCGGCACCAGACAGGTCTTACCAAGGAAGAACCTACATCAGCTCCTCCTTCCCATACGATGGTTTCTACATGCGTGGCGAAGAAGGGGAACCGCCACCATCTCATAGCGAGGATTCCTCACCAGATCCCACATCTGAAGCTTCTGGAGACATGGACAGTGATCTTGACTCATCTTCGTCATTTGACCCTTACGATGGACGGACCTACATCAGCTCCTCCTTCCCACACGATGGTTTCTACATGCGTGGCGAAGAAGGGGAACCGCCACCATCTCATAGCGAAGATTCCTCACCAGATCCCACATCTGAAGCTTCTGGAGACATGGACAGTGATCTTGAGGGTTCCGCTGAACCTGATGATTCTGAAATCCCATCTGATTCAGACAATAGCTCGAGCAGCGACCCTAGTAGTAGCAGCTTCTCGGATCCCTACGTAGTATCCGAATAACATCATTTTGGGACTCATTTTAACTGACTGCTTTAATTACATTAAAATGTCGTGAATTTCTGTAAAAACGGATCTCTTGTACAACAAGTGTTTTGTGTGTGGTGTAAAACAGAACGCATCTTATAAAATATTACTGCTTCTTTAGGAAAATTAGGAGTCAAGTTATACAATATTCTTGAAGTTCTTCTTGTTCGTTTCTTGGGCCACACAATACATGCAGACTATAGTCACTACACAGTACTGTGAAACCTATTCTTTCTGTGTTTCAAAATGAGTCAACTTTCTTTGCTCATTGTTCAGAGACCTGAGTGTAAATAAAACTTTTTATAAATATAAATATATTGCCATGTTTGAATTGTGCGATTTTACTCGAATGTGTTTTATTACATCACGACATTAATATGATTTTTGCCCTCTTTTTTCCACATTCATGTCGGTTTCGTTGGTTTCGTTCAAAAAAAGGGAGTTGTATAAAACGAAAGTGGTTGTGTAGAAGAAAGTGGAAACAACGACTCAAAATATAGGCCTTTGTCTTCTCGAAGTATAGACTTGTGACGTAGTAATGACGTGGTTGTTTGATAGCCTTGCCCGGGGGAGAAATCGTCACATCTTCTTCTTTAGAAACGTCATCTGGGCTATACTTGGTTGCAATTGCTTGTGACGTAGCAATGACGTTGGTTTTCGATCGTCCTTGCTTTGGGAATTTCTCGACAGCTGTCAAATTCCGTGATCTATATGCACACACAGTGTGGGTGGCAGGGACGGGGTGCAGGTAGACGCGCTATAATGTGACCGCTTCACGACCCCTGTTTTGATGACCTTAGTTCGCAGTAAGGAATGTCAAGAATGCACCTGTTTGATCAAGTTGTCACAGCATGAACTCTTAGATATTATGTTTCTAATAAGAAATAGTACGGACTCCGCGTTGGTACAGTATGCGGTTAAATCGAGAGGGTCACAGTCATCAATAACTAAAAGGGAAGATGAGTCCGATTTTCAATTCTGATTTATTACGACACCGAAAAGTGCGCGAGATTATGTGGTTCCATATGTCGAAACTAAACTCCCCGATAACTTATCGAGTTTTATAGCAGCCATATAGAAACTGGTCTGAGTGGTCCACTTTCCAACACTGTGCTCGACAGGGACAGTTGGGCCCAACTCATCAAGTCATCATGAAAATGAATGAATGAAGAAGAAGATATTTGCAATACAAAAAAAAAAAAATCTAAGCGTGGATTTAGTGGTGCGGCTGACCTAACACTTTATACATCACTGCAAGAAATCCTGAATTCAAAATTGTTGCTTCACTGCCTCACTGCAGATATCATTATGATCTTTAAAGTTCATGTAGACTTCGACAAATTTACCCGGATCCGCTACAGATTTTGTAGAATAAATGTTTTGGTTGTGATAATTATTAAACCAAATAAGAGACAGGCATTGAATGCAACGTGATAGCCAGCTTAGGAAGTGTGCCTCTCCGGTTTAGATGCTATGTCGCTATTAAGCACTACACGTAATATCCAACAATAATATTATGGGAAACCTTGAGCCCGCGCCGTCGTCGAGTTGTACCAAACATCCGTCATCGCATATTGTTTCAATTTCCTGCAGGTCATGAAACTTTATGGTTGCTTGATGAAAATACTAAAAAAAACACCGAGGATATCGGCGAGGACATAATATATAACAGAACATTTTTACCTTCAATTATTGATTGGAGACCGGCACTTCTTTTGAAGGAGGGTGGGGAGAAGGAACGGCCGGGGAGGGGCATAATTCTGTGAGATATGGAAAAGGAGGGCGCTTTAAAGTGGATATATATCCTCCATGAACTACTAGAGTCCCCCACATCTAAAAAACAAAACAAAAAAACTGAATAGTATGCCAACGAAGTCCTAATTTATCATTTCTACCCAAAATAACGGCAAGACGCAAGCAGGAACTCGGACGGCCGGAGCGTGCGCGCGACTGTTGATTCGAGAGGGCGCCACCAATAACGTTTCTGCCGCGAAAAATGGATCGGCGGCGGGAAGAAATGCTTTCTATGACTCTTTCATGTTTACACATAAAAATGTTTTCAAACAAAGCAAGTTAATGAAATCTTTATCAAACTTTGAATTGGTTTGATGAGTTACAGTCCAACGTAACACAAAATTAGAGAAAGAGCGTTTAAACTTTGTTTCAAGAATTGTATTGCAAGTGCAACATGACACTAAATAACTGGTAGAATTAAGAATCGACATGAAACAGCCGCTGGATTTGTTAGATTCAAAATGGCGGAGCCCAGCAGCTTTCACGAGGTGACGCTTTTGCGGGGTGAATTTCCTCGTTTTAAGGAGCTCACAGTCAGCACAGGTTTGATATTTGTTTATGAATTTGTGAGTAGGCGAGTCAGTGTGGTAATGACTATATTTTAGGAAAGAATGATACCCAAAACTACCAAAAAACTGGATGTTTTGAGTTGCTCATTTCAAGTCCAACAACGCACACAGTCTTGACAGTGACACAGTGGTGCACTAGGCCTACACACTAGTGACAGGGCAGGACGGGTAACCGATTGGCCAAATTCTGAACTAGATCATTGATGCACTGCGAAAATCTGCTAGATTTTTATCACCTTTTATCACTTAAATCACCTATTATTACACGAAATACATCATTGTTAACACTAATACTCACACATGCACTGATGCAGATTTTATAAAATTTCCTTAAACAAAACAAAAATCATAAAATTTCCTTTAAAAAAATGAAATAATTTTTTTTTTTAAATTTGCACGTGTCGCTACGCGTCGCTAGTAGTATAGGGTCTTTGGTGTCTAACCTCACTTGCAATGGTCTAAAGTAATTTAATGTGTACTAGGCCTATTACTAATACACGTCAGGGAACCTCAAACTGAAGCTTTTTCAAAATTAAACAGCTCTATATTTTTCAAATCTGCCATATTTTTCTGTCAAACCACCAACTTCAAAATCTGCTCTAAAAAAATTCATTCTGCCAAATTTTTTGTCAAACTCATTTTTTCCCCCAAAAAAATCTGTCAAATTTAGCCGAAATTTGGCTAAAACAGTCACCCTGGTGACAGTCATGACTCATGCAGTTAGTTACAAAAAAACAGTGTGATGTTACTTAGTCTGCTAAAAAAAGGACTAAACTATGCCTAATGGACCGATCCAGTAAGCACCGCCCCATGAGATTTATGTCCGACGTGCTTGCACAAAAGTCTGACATGCGTGCACGCACGTATGATGCGCGCGGAAGGAAAATGCAGCGTGGCATTAGAGAGGAGCACGTGTTAATTTGCCCGGTGTGCAGTGGGCGGGGCTTACTGGATCGGTCCATTGACCTATCGCCGTTTGCGAGTTAGCCACGCCCCTTTGACAACCCTATGGAGTTTTTGTACACTACATTTTGTTTGTCTCAGATTTTGCACATTTTGTGTCCATATCATGTAGTTGGACAATATTTCACAACTTGTGCTGAAGCGATTCCACCGTGATCGGTCAATTGTCCACATGAATGATGAGGTCGTAATATGATGATAAACTCATACATGTCATAGTCATAAGAATGCAATGCGATGATGGAAGATATCCTACTAGTCTCTTAGTAAACATGGTAAAGACGTGAAAGACACAAGTCTGAAAATAATTTAGATCATGTGTTGATAGAATTAAAAATGTGCCTTATTATTTAATGCTCAAACCAATATTTCGACTGAAAATCTCAAGTGGGTTGGCATCTAAATTTTGTTTTCTTCACCAGTTCATTGTTATGATTGTAAACTATACATGCTAAGACTCTGTGCAGAAATTTCATTTAATAATTAATTGTATAAAACAGGTGCATCGCAAGGTGTATTGCAAGATGTGAACCTTCCTGACTGTGCTGGAGGCTATGCATATCGAGACAGTGGAAGAGTAGCTTCAGTCACCCGTAATCGATTTATTTATTGGTAATTATCAGATGTTATCTGACGATCCAACTACAGATTTACCAGTATTTTTTTTTGGGGGGGGGGAGGGGGGGGGCGGTGTGAGGGGCCAGAGTAATGATGTGCAATGGTCTATCTTTTGAGGAAGTCACTCCCATCTGTTTCCAAATGTCGAATCTAAGAGAAAATGTGGTTCAGTGCGAATCTTTAACATCAATTCTTATTTTAATAAGCTCTTTTTAAATTTTCGACAAGCGCAGGTACTTGCAAATTATACCTGCACAAATCCCGCTTGGTCAGTTTTAGGCTGGCACATGTTAAACTTGATCAGCACATTTTAAATATTAGCATATTCGATCGAGTCCAAGTTCGATTAGAGTAGTAATTCTTAATTATTTCAAAATGGACAGCCTTCTGATTTTTATAAATGTATCACTGCAGGAGGTCTTCTAGGGATATCCTGGAACTCCATGAGGTATCTTTAGATCACAACCTGACAGGGAACGCTGTTAGTCTTCGTCTTCAAGATGCACCGATCCTGCCTCGCATCACGCTACATGAGACACACTCACACGTCATCATTCTTATAGCAACCATCAACAGTGTTCATCGACTGATATTACCTCATCCCAATCGTCTGCCCAGAAATGTGAGTAGCTGTTTGAGGGATGTGGTCGAGATCCATCACAAGTCACTGCATTGAGAGAGTGCATTGGCATGCACAACTGACTTGTAATAAACTACACCAAAATGATTGCAACTGTTGATATTATCCGTGTATGTTGAAAATTTAACGCCAAGGAGAGGAATATTTCAAACTTGGATCATCTACTGGTGAGTACAGCACCCGATTTCACTAAATGATGCGACGCGTCGCAACTCGAGTTACGACGTGTTACACGTCGCAACTCGCGATGCGTCGTACAATCCATTTCACGAAACTTGCGATGTGTAGAATGCGTCGTAAGTTCCCTTGACAGTGGCTTAAAACACGTCGTAAGTTACGACGTGTCTAGTAGTCATTGTAAAATAAGAAGAGTCCTTTCTTAGCCAGTTTTATGCCTTAAACATCACATAAACATGGGGTTAATGTTCAATTCCACTCTTCTTTTTCAGGACGTGTACTCTCACCATGCGTCTCTTCCTTCCATCTTTGCGGATGTCTCCATTGCTGGTATCCGTGACACCACCAACTTCCACGTCATTGGCCAAGGAGGCTCAGCTACCTATGAGTTTCAGACGAGTTCATCCTGGCTGACCAGTGAGGGAGAAGCCATGTTTGCTTTGGCTACTAACGCTGGGAGCGTCGTGGTAGTGAAGCTGCCTCCTACTGGCATACAAGGTGAAGCAGATTGCAAGGAAAAAATATGAGATTGGTTTGTTGGGGGAATTTTGAATCTTGATTCTAATGGGAACAGCTTGGGAATGCAAGATGTTCTGTTTGACCCCATTAAGTAACTAAAGAGGGCGCTGTGTGATCTTAACATGGCTGCCTTCCACTGCCAGTGTATGGCCTAGAGGTAACACAGTATGGTGCAAACCTGTTGCCTCTTCACTGAAGAATGTCATGGGTCGTTGTACAAATTTGAGCTCCACGTTTTTCATGTCCCTGTTACACCTGACATCTACAATTTCCTAATTCTGATACACTCCTTAATGAAGGCGTCCCAAGAGTGATTATGAATAACAAACTACCTACCCAGTTGAAGTCATTCTTAATGATATTTGAATGGCAAAAAAACCCAAAGTACCAAGGTAACAGGGACCAGAAAATGTCACACTTTGGACCTTCAATTTATAGAATAACCCACATTTGCCATGAGAGTGCTCCTTCAGGACTATAAAAAATAACCCTGGTGGTTTAATTCTTTGCTCTAGGTATCGTCACCCAGCATGAGTTGAAGCAAGCCACTGTGATGCAGCGGTTGTGGACGGGGCTAGTACCTGCTGCAATGAGGTGAAATAAACATTGCATTCCTCATAGTCTGTGTCTCAGTAATCTCAAGCATCTGCTGGCTAAGATTAAGAACACAAGCTTCTCATTAAATGTACTCTAAGACGGGCAATACCTCAAGAAGGGCAAATGTTCTCTTATACGTAGATTTTCAATGTGCTGAAAATTTCACTGAAGATTATCTTTTCCTTCCACCATTTTGACTCTTCCCTTAAACTTTCATCTGACTTTGCTCCTAGTTGTTAAAGAATAGGATTCTGTAGCCATTATGAACTCTCAACCTTTTGAACTTTGACCTGTTGGTACTTCATTTCTTAAACGTTTTGCTACCTAATACCAGGAGAGGCCAGAAATCAATAGATTCTGCCACCAGTTCGACCCTTCACCCTCTGAACCATGACCTTGTTGAACTTTCCCCTTGTTCTTCCTCTATACAGGAGAGGCCAGGAATCAATGGATTCTGCCACCAGTTTGACCCTTCACCCTTTGAACTCTGACCTCTTTGCCTTCTGTGCCTGTAAGGATCATAAGCTGAGAATGTGGTCATGCAAGGTATGCAGTCAGACAGACAGTAGGACTTGCTCATGATAATAAGTTACTTAATAATGTAATAATGTACTTTAATAATGAAACAGAACTGTTCTCATTTTTTCATAAGGTCCTTTATAGTTTTTTATAAGAGTGTTCAATGGACATATAGTTTTAGTAAACCTTGCAGATTGTTTTAATTTTGTTCTTCTCCATGTTTTTTTGTGTGTGATTCTCCAGATAAACCTTTAGTCACCATCCTGCCTATTACTCACTGTGGCGCCTTAAACTGCCTGAGCACTCTATGGTTTTATTGATTTCTCTGTGAATAAACACAATGTAATACAATGTAGTAAATGTAATACAATGTAGCACATGTGCTAATGGGTTCCATCAGATTACATGTATTTTATGATGTGTTTTCCTTTCAGAGCCAGTCTTGCGTGTTGACCGTTGATGTCTTGGATTACATCTCAAGCTCCTCCGGCCTAACTGACCAGCCAGCCACTAGGCATGAGATACAGACTGCCCTGGGTAGTGACCAACGGACGCTAGTCCTTGGCATCTATTTGAGCTTTACTACACAAAGCCAGGTATGCAAAGGAGCTCATTTTTCCTATTCAGAACACCACATTTCGGAAGCAATCTGTCCGTTTACTTCTGCGTGGCAAATAGTTTGAATTCTCATTAACTGTTTTTAAATAAACTGGATGATTGACATCTTGATGTCAAGTTAAGTCCAAGCTTTAGTTATCAAAACTTCAGCTGCTGGAATGCCAATCTTGATTTTAGTTACATTTTGTTGTTTTTACTCTCAGTCTGTGAGAGTGATTGTTGGGACTTCCTCTGTATGGTCTAGTGCCTGACTCTCTGCTATTTTACATCCACAGTTTCTAGTACTACAACCCGTTCTCCAGGATGGGCAGTACAGACTCATTGAGGTAGCTCTACTCAATGACGACCGACGAAACACGCTGGTGGACTTTGGGCTGAACCTGTCCACCCTCTGGGCAGTATGGAACAGTCCAACTGGGGAGACACTGGTCAAGTTCACTACATATGAGGGGTGAGATGGCTTGATATTTCAGACAGCCAAACTGTCATTTTACTTTTCCTAACCCCTAATTACAATAGAGCAGTCCTTTTGGAGACTGGTCAAGTTCACTACATATGAGGGGTGAATTGTACATTTGATATAGCCAGGTTTTCATGCATATGTTTCTGTCCCTTTAATTAATGGAACAGTCCCTTCTCGATGGTCAAATTCATTGATTGTGAGGGGTGATTTCATGAAAATAGATAAAAAAGTAAATTTGAGCTGATTTTATGGTCCCAGTTTTTCCAAGACGTTTATTTACTTGACGCTATATATTGAGCTATAATCAAGGTTTTCATGTTTAATTTCTGTTTTTAGAAATTCAATTGGTGAGCGTGCATGGAACAGTGTCTTCATGGAACCTATCCCCACTCCAGATGTTATCGTTCCTCCGTTCCTAGAACCAAGAGTAAGTAGGATGTCAAAGTTCCTGTGGTTTTGACCGGTTTCTTAGAATCTAGGGCGAGCACTCTGATGTTGCAATTGATGTAGCTTTTCCTGGAGCAATATAAGGAAACTTTGATTCAGTTTTCCAAGAACCAAAGTAGGAAGTTTGTGATGCATTTGATGCCATTCAACCTATTGTAAAGTTCCATGAAATTTCACCCGATTTCAAGTTCAACAAAATCTCTGTGATGTTACAATTGACAGTGCATGGCATTTATAAAGGTAATAAACAACATTTACAAACATCAAAAAAACAAAACTACCAAATTATTATGAAATACTTTACTTGACTGTAAGTAAATAATAGTTGCAAGCATTCTGTAAAATCATGGCACTTGGTTTGTTGTCATTTTCAAGAAAAGTGGAATTTTTGAATCAATCTCCAACGATGGTCAGCTGAACCATCATTGGAAAAAAACGAGTTTTTTCTTTTTCAACCACTGCCCCCAATTAACCAAATTTAGTTATTCAACATTTTGTTTGCAATCGGTAAAACATTCGTGAACAAGTGCAAGCTAGCTAGTCTGGTTCCCTGACCTGACAATTTCCTGATGTCCATAAATTGCTCAGTTTTGTTGGAAGTAGGGTCAGAGAACCAGACAAAAAGAACAGCATTTTTTTCTTAGTTTTTCCAGCATGTATGAACACAAAACAGGTCAGTGTAACAATATTTGATAAAACAGCAACCCCAAATCCATCCATTTCTGAAAATTACAGCGAAAGCAAATGTTGTATTTTACCTTTAAGTTTTTTATTCAACCAAACTTTCTTAATTTTTCAAAAGAAGAAATTCCTTTTTGAATATTTCATCTGTTCTCCCTTTATCTTACCAGGAAGCATACCTTGATAACATTTTCCACCCCGGACGCTTCTCTATGCAATCAGTGTCCAGAGCTCTGAATGTAAGCATTCTGCCTGAAATCTTGAAAATTGTTTTAATACTCGGCGTTCCTTGAACCAGATTATCATTTGTGACATCTAGTTAACCAATGAAGACTAGAGTCCTTTTCACACTAGATCCTCTCAACCCGGGTTGAACTCAACCCTGGGCCAACTCAGTGCCGCTAGTGGGTTGAGTTTTAGATTTTTCAACCCCACGTTTAACCTGCATCTTTTTACGGTTCCATGCAAACTGAGCTTGTTACGCTCAGTTACGACTGTTTTGAGCGCTGGCGTGATTTGTGACCCGGGTTGAAAATCTCAACCCTGGTGTGGAGCAGGGTTGTGTTCAACCTTGGGCAAAATCAATCTCAGGGTTGACGCAGGGTTGATGCAGGGTTAAACATTTTCAAGTGTGAAACGCTGCATGTTTTCAACCCTGTGTCAACCCCGAGATTTGTCTAGTGTAAAAAGGCCTATAGGTTGTTTGGTTGCTATTTTCTCATATCATTCTAAACTGACTGTCAACACTGATTGAGATATGTTGTTTATTGAAGTTAAGACAGACAAGAAAAATGTGTTTGCATTGTAATGCTTAAAGTGACCAGAAATGCCTCACAAATTGTCTTCAGATTTACAGTCGATCCAGCGGCTCAGCCTACACCTCCTTGACTGACCCGGCCCTCCAAACCCCAGACCTACTGCGTGAGGAGGTCACTGCCGTCATAGAGGCGGAGTTACAGCAGAAAGTGGGCGGTAGCGAGATGTCTCAGGAGGAATACCGAGACGTGTTGGAGCAGAGCTGGTCCAGATTCTACACATGCTGTGTGCAGTATCATGAGGTCAGGGGTCAGAGGTCAAATGTTAAGATTGGTCTAGGGTCAAGTGTGTTATGTCAAGTTCACTGACCATCAGTCAGTAAAAACAGCAGTACGTATAAACAACACAAAATTCATATCTTACTGGACACACACAGACACAAATTCTCTATTTCTACAGAGATTCAGAAAAACTCTGCCTCAGATGAGATGAAAAATTGTGTTTCCCTCTGTTTTGATTGACCTATCGCGGTAGAATCGCGTTAGAATTGCGTCACTGCAGCTTGTGATATATTGTCCAATTACATGATATACAAATGGACACGGAACGCTCAACGTCTGATACAAACAATACTTAACGTACAAAAACTCCATAGGGTTGTCTAAGGGGCGTGGCCAACTCACAAATGGCGATAGGTCAATTCAACGTTTGTTTTTGTTTCATTTCAGGTTGCTAGTAAGCCACTAGGAATCACATTGGATCCAAGTACAGGGATGGTGTGTCTTGTGAAAAAGGTTTGCAAAGATTTTTGTTTGATTTCTTGATCCTTAAAAAAGTTAAATTTTTGGCACTGCAGATTTTCTCCCATCTACCGGAACCTGGTCCCCAGGTGGCGGATAGGGGCACGGCCTCCAGATATGGAGGTTAGCGCCCAAACCGGCCCAAGCACTCTATGGCTTTTATTGATTTTTTTAGTGAATAGATACTATGTAATACAGCGAAGTCAGCGAAGTGCTAATGGGTTAGGCCAAAAAAAAGAATAGTTCTGCTTCCGGTTACCCGACCGACCCTATTTTTAGGCTGCGACCCTAAAAAATTTATCGGCAATTCCAAAAAAAAAAAAAAAAAAAAAGATTGAATAAATAAAAATAAAAACCTTATGTCTTGTCTGTCTTCACAAAATACCTCTCAACAACCCATTTGCATCCAAAAATGCTTGTATTTATTGTTTTCTTACTTACATTTGCTATTTTTTCAAAAGAAACCTCCGTTATTTTTACAAATTCGCTGCGCGATTCAACTACTTCGCAATTCGATGTCTATAATCACGTGCGTAATAAGCGCAATGCGGCGACGACTGGTTCCCGCCGCGCCGCGCAGGGGCCAATTATGAAAATGCGGTAACTAGTCTGTGCACGGCTATGTGATCGATAGCGCTAGCAGTCGCATGGCTATGCAGCAGGCGCAGGCGCGTGCTCTGTCAACTGGTTGGACTCGACATCGTAAAAATGCTGAGAAAGACATCGTAAAAATGCCAAGAAAACACCGATGGAGAAAGAACATTTTTGCAAGTTAATTCACAGATTTGATCTAGCTTGTCTGTGTATGTATTTTCCGTTTTCACGAGTTCATTTTGAGATCGTACTAATCGTATTTGGAGTGATACAATGCAGCGTGTTTCCTGAAATTTTCGACCCGTTGGCCGCGGGCCGGGTACATGTACAGTGCATCACACACTTCGGAGTTTTGGCCAGCTCCCATTCTTGACTAGCGTTGTGCCTATGGCGCGAACGACCTGAATTTTCCACAATTTTTTTTGCGAATTATCGAACGTAAATATATTGACAATAATTAAGGTAGGTTTTACTCACTTTTTGTGGCCATTTTGTGTATAGCTTTTGTAGTGCAATGGAAATAGTTCAGGCTAAAACTTCGCACATATATGAATACCCCATTCAATCTGCATAAAAAAAATTGGCAAAAAAAAAAAAAATTCCGACCGACCGACCCTATTTTTGAAAGGCATGTAATCGGAAGCAGAACTATTTTTTTTTTTGGCCTTAAAGACAAATTTGGTAATTATGTTTTAAGTCCATAATGTGAGTGGCTTTTATGCAATTTTGTCAAATTCTGCTTTGACGTCAATTTTGTTTACGTTTTCAGAACCTTCTGTCTGTTCTGAGACCATGTGATGCTGTGGAGCATCTCTATCTGGCGCCCTCTAGAGGTGTTAGCCTGCAAGATTTTGAAGGCGTCCCATTCGTCATAGCAGGTATAAAATCCTCTCAATTTTAATTCTTAATGCAAATGTTGGTATTTTATATAATTTTGCCATAGTAGGAGCTTAAAGGATAAAAATACAGGCTTTTCAGTATTTCAAGTACTCCTACTTTTCCTAGTTTTTTCTTCAAATTCCTACTTGGTTATTGTCTCACAACTCCAAAAAATGAAATCTCCAGCTGAAAAAAATGAAATCTCATTAAACAAATTTCGTAGCCGTGTTACACACTGTCATGTATGTGAATCGCACAATGAAGGGCTTGGGCGCAGGAGTACTGCAACTGTACTTTCAAGAGCTTAGTTGAGGATGGAGCACAAGTCTTATTAGTACAAAAAATGTCAAATGAGGCTTATGATGCTGTGGACATGGGTGAGTATCAACGAAAACTACTCCTGAAAGCCGCAAAAGTCCTACTTTTATCCTGATTTGTTCTCCAAAGTCCTACTTTTGTCCTTGGTTTTAAATTTTGATCCTACTACTCTCCTATTTTTTTCACCTGGGTTTGCTTGAAATAGCTGGCAAAACCTGAAAAACATAGCTTGTATAATTAGTCATAATTGAACGACATAATTAGTCAAAACTGTTCTCTCTTGCTGACAGACAAGACCCTTTGTCGTGATCTGATAACACTGGGTGACTGTGTGAAGATGATATCGCAGACGTTGAGCCTAGAAATCAAGATGTCATTTGAGCATGACGTGTCTCAGCTGGAGAAACCTGACGTGATTGCGCAGCAGATAGCTGGAGATCTGCTGGGGTAAGACATGATCACAGAGAATTGTTTTTCCAAACCAGACATAAATACATCACTGAGAAATTCAGATTTAAGAGACAGTGCATCCTGGCCAGTGCCTAATTGGGCTACAGAACATATTTCAAACAAAATGATATTAATTGGAGAGAGCATTTAAAAGTTGGATATAAACGTAGACACAACTATTCTTGAAAGTTGGCGTTTTTGTGTTGCTCTTGTGGGAATGAATTTTGGGGTCCAATTTTTTTTAAATTACATTGCAATCCATCGTCAAGTAATTTGGCTGCGGTCTCATTACGCAATTTCCTCCTGTTTTGTTTTTCTTAGTGAGACAATGGACAGTCCTCAGCTCCCATCCATCACCTTTGTCCAGCGACTGACCAGTCGACTACAGTCCCTCCAGGACCCAATAAGAGCCGTATTGACCCTCCTGAACGCCATCGATCTAGCAGAGGGTGATCCTATGTCACTTATGCTGGATGATGGAGGTAGAGACAGTAATCCAAAGTCTTTGACTCGCGTTTGTCTAGCATCATCCATTTTGCAATTTGGGGTTTGGTTATTCACGGCATGGAGAAGTGTGGCCTAGTGGTTTGGGTTTGTGACTTGTGAGCAGAGGGTCAGGGGTTCGAATCCAGCTGCTGGACATATGTTGTGTCATAGAAAAGTGTTCTGTTTAGCAGGTTTGTGAAATTAGACCCTATTCAGCCAGACTCCTATTTAGCTCATTCTGTTGTTGATTATCTTGTTCTGACTTTAGTCAACGATGCTATGGAGCATCTATCAACCAGCCAACTCTTCACAAGCTCCCAAGGTGTGGCTGTCCTCGCCGCTAGCTTCATCCAGATGTCTTATACCAGATACCAGCTGCTGAGGGACTTACTCATCTTAGAGTGTGCCATGGTGAAACTGGGAGATCAGGTAAGTAAATCAAATTGCTTGTTTTTCTTGTTTTTATTATATATATTTATCAAAAATCTATTAAAAAGAAATGTCCTGGTCTTGACAAAAGTTTGTAAAAACTGTTATCAAAGATGTGTCAGGCCAAAAATGGCAGCTTTGAGCTGTATACGCCCCTGGGAGCTGAGATTGTCTTTGGAATGTTTCATGAGTCCAGTGAGCATGGTAATAATGATGTAGCGCTTTGAGCGCACTAATGGTGAGTACGTACACTTCATAAAAAACTCATTATCAATGTTATTCTCGATCTTAGGCTGTTTTTTGATGGATGATGTTGTTTTCTTCTCACAGGCTTCTCTCTCCGCCGATGCTCTTGATGACTTGGATTCTGACATCATTTCTGAGACTGCATCTTGCCTCCTAGCTTACTACTCGCTGTACTGGGTCGGTAACTGCCTGGCCAGCACTGTCCCCACCAACTCACTGTAAGTTTGAAAGACTCACAGAAGTGTCTTGAAGAAGGAACCAACAATGTGCATCCCAGTCTCTGTATCCCCATAGCGATTACAAAGAGAAAGATAGGACTCTCAAACGCATTTGTACCGTACATCTTGCAGCCATGAAAAGAAATTAAGGCAGTTGGGTGTTTCAACTGCACATGTGCACATCCAGAGAGGATGATATTCCTTTCAGGGTAAACATTCTCCGTAGGCATGCAGTCATAATTGAGTGTCAGCAAATGTAAAGATAATGAAAGGTTTGCGGAAACACCATGTGCGAATAATTTCTCAACTAAGAGAATGGTTCTGAAAAGAACCAGAGGTACCTCTGGTTCTTTTCAGAACCATTCTCTTAGTTGAGAAATTCTTCGCACATGGTGTTTCCGCAAACCTTTCATTATTTAGTATCTCCACCATGCAAAGCCTCAAATCTTACTTACATGTAGATACTCAAAATTAAAGATTTTCAGAAGAGAGCATAACATTTCAGAAAGTTTGGACAGTTTGTGCAAACGAAAATTTCCATCACTTTGTTCACATTTAGATGGAAGTTTTAATCTTGTGTACTTCACATCGTATGCATGTGAACCTGTGCCCAGACACAATATGTCCCTCAGAGGGTCAAAAAGCGCCCTCTCATGTTCATGCAGTGTCTATTGTAATATCCCCGTCTGAATGTCAATCCCCAGGGAGGCCAACTTGAGACAACTAGCAGCGCTGGAGATCTCAGACAGTACAGCAGGCCTTGCCCTATCCCTGACCCAGACCAGGTCATCTGACAAGACCCTGACTCCAACGCTAGCTGAGCTATTCCTGGATGGGGTCGGCGGGTCACAGATGAGGTCAAAGGTCACCAAGGCTGGGTACATGAAGAAGAATGAATGTGAGACGTGGACGGAGGTGTTACAGCCTTGTGTTGTTTCATTGGCACAGATGATGTATCCTTGAGAAATAGTTGCCAAGATCAAGGAATTTTCTGAACCCCACCTTCGTCTCCCACTTCAGGAGAGAAAACAAAAATCTGTAAAAAAAAATATGTAAACAGAGAAGGGTGACAGGTAAAATTAGAGAAATTAGCAAGTGCACCATGGTTCTGAATAGAAATGGTTGTGAGATTGGATCTCAACGTTTCACGTATTGTGCTCTGTTCCTTCTCAGAAGACTGCAGATGTCCTGAGTTTCCCAAAGTCGAGTGTACTGTTTGAAACATTGAGATTCACCCTCACCACGGGTTCTTTTTTTCAGAACCACCATTTTCTCAGGAAAAAGAAATCTTACCAAAATGTACACAAAATAAAATGTGACTAGTTCAATACTCCGCCTTGTAAAGCTTAAGTTGTTTCTTGAAAAAAGTCATGACCCGGTCTCCAATTTTGACCACTGAAGATTTGATTTCTGTTGCTTTATACGTTATTCCTGCCTTGCATAATCTGACTAGTGTTTATTATTCAGTCAGCTGCCCACTTTTTTCCTTGACTCCGCCCACCTGCCCAGCTGGCCAATCAGTGGCAGTTTTCTCTTCCCAGAATTCCTCATGGGCAAGTGTCAGTACACCCAGCTGCAGGTCAGGCTTAATTCACATTCACTTTTGATTTTTATTTATTTGAATAATATTTTTAGCTGCTGCTTTATTTTTTTTCTACAGTTGGCACAATTCATAGCGATACAAGATGGGCTGGTTGGGGCATAAGACAAAGTATACCTTGTTTAGTTTAATAGTATCATTCTGAAATTGCCGTAAATAGAGTGTCCTGCTACTTTCCATTTGAGATGCTGCTTGCACCTTATTGGTTTTAGGATTTTTTTCTGTTGAATATGACTTCAACTCCCAAACTGCAATTAATGCCTACTAGCATCAGCTTTTGCCAGCCAATATGATGGCTGTTTTAAATTCAAAGAAAAAAAGACTATTCCACATACTCAATTAATTGTCACTCTGTGGTGCAGGAGTACATCCGTTTGTTGAATCCCTGGTGCGATTGGAACATCTCATCTCGTCATTTCCTCCTCGGCCACTGTCTTCTGAACTCTGGCGAGCCTCGTAAGGCGCTGACGTGCTTCTTGAAGGCGTCTCATCGCATCGCTAATGAGGATTTCCTCCTGAATAAACTACTGCTGACGGAAGAACTGGAAGGGAAGAAGCTGGATATTCTCTACTATCTAAAGGTCAGCTTGGTGTCAAAGGT
The DNA here is from genome assembly GCA_029964075.1 of Patiria pectinifera. Lineage (NCBI taxonomy): Eukaryota > Metazoa > Echinodermata > Asteroidea > Valvatida > Asterinidae > Patiria > Patiria pectinifera. The sequence continues at coordinate 16,346,765 of CM057145.1, forward strand.
CATGATGGTGATGATGGTTGCGGTGTAGTGTTTCTGATTTGTGTAGTATCTGTGGTGTTTACAGATGCTTATTTTTGAGGAGTTCTAGCAAAAATGAGATGAAATTGGGCACGAGCCATATTGGAGACAAATGGAGACAAATGAAAAAAAATGTGAATTGCTGATGAGTCGTTAAGGCAAAAAACAAAAACACAAGAGAGAATGGGAACCCACATGTCGGTCATTAGAAATCCCTGTACTCTACAAAGTAAATGCTGTGGAGTTAAAAATTTCGATAGAAACAAAGAAGAACAGAACTAGAGAAGCACAAAGTCTAAAAAACAGTGGTGCAGCATAACTACTTATATTTGAAATTGTTAAGTGTTGTGTTGCATTGTGTTAAGTTTTTTGTAATGGTATGTAATGGTTGTGTGGGGAAAAAGTCATTTAACTCAAACTATATTTTAAATTTTGTGGACAGGTGATCCGATTACTGGAGCAGTTTTCTCTGCCTGATCTTGTCATATCGTTGGCCAATACTGCACTGAGTGTAGCTGATGATGATGATCCCAATGTGGTGAGTAATGTCTACCAAATCACAAAGGGAAAAAAATCCTCAAAAGAATTGTTAAGTAAATTCAATACTGTGTTCTGCCCTTCACTGATTTAATTTCATAAGCACTGTGTACTCTGTGTTGTCTGTGGTCGTGCAAGAAAATTTCCCCACTTCACTTGGGTGGTATCTAAACCCAAGAGCTGCTCAGCAATAAAACTGTCTTGATCACTCGACAACCCAGCCTGCCGGGATGAGCTGGCTGCTTGGAATCTGATGTCGTTGCAGGAGCAATCACTTAGCTGTTTAATTTTTTTAAAAATTGTTGGGGAGAAGCAATTTCAAAACATGTCAGCAATGGGTGAAAAAGTATTTAATTCACATCTTTATATTAAAATATGCAATGTAATTATTAAACTGATGTTATTTTGAATTCCCAGCCAACGTTGTGGTCCAAAGTGTTCAAATATCAGCTGGAACTAGGACACAACGATGAGGCCTATGCTGCCATGGCAACGAACCCTGACCCCGAAAGGTAAGAAAGGTGTAAGATTAATGCCACTGATTGATTCTTCAGTTTTTGAGCACTTTTATGTATCAATATAAGTTCTGGAAATCCAATAAAAAAGTCTGAAATATAACTCAGCTTTATATGGATAAAACCTTGACGTGGGTAGCCCCTCATGGTCCTTACGTTTCTTTTCTCACTCAGGCGACGGGATTGTTTGCGTCAGTTCATCGTTGTTCTCTGCCAACGAGCTCAGACCAAGGAGCTGTGTCAGTATCCCTACATTGACCTACATGATGAGGTTGGTGTCTGGGTTCACATCAAAAAGAGGAATAAATTATTCATTTCTATTTATAATTTAACTAGGGTAGCCCCCATGTCCGTGGGCCTATAAAAATGTGATCTGTGAAAGCCCTTCACACAGTGACGGTTAAACTTATTAGATAATGAACATTGAAATTGGTGTTTCTGCAGTTTTTTTTATCTGCATTCTATTTCAAAAAAATATTTATTTGCTCCCAATATGTCCTTATTTTCAGGTTGTAGGCATCATGGAGTCGCGAGCACGCTCAGTAGATCTCCTGACGACCCATAACTACTACGATCTCCTCTACGCCTTCCATATCTTCAGAGGAAACTACAGAAAAGGTCAGATTGAAACATCAAACTGAAATTAAGTTGACCCTGTTCCACTGAGGTTGAATTATAGGACATTCTAGTAATCATGCTTGAGCCTATCACAAGTCCAGCCACCAGAAAATCACAAGTCCAGTCACAAGAAACATTGGATGAACAAGAACAAAGGAATGCCTTTGTCAAAGCTCATTTGAATAGCTTGTGAGTTGAATTGGGACTGGAGGGCTTGTGATGGACTTATCTACATCCCTGCTTAAGATTTCAAGTTTCCCAGACTATTGACTTTTATAACGGGCCATATCTGTGAGCAACTTCTGATTAATTTTGATTAAAACAACTTTTCAACTTTACTTCAATATAATATGTAAAAACACTTCCCACATCATGATAGTCTACAACTGTGAAGTCATACATTTAGTAGATACTATGTTTGACTATGACACAGCTCTTTAGTTTGTCATATTTTTATATTTACAGCTGGTAGTGCGATGTATGAGCACGCCGTTCGTCTCGGCCTCGAGGTACCCACGTTGGATGGGTTACGTAAGCAAGCCAAGTGTTACCTAGCCGCGATGAATGCACTGGAACTAGTCAACCAGGACTTTGCCTGGATCGTCAAGCCTGTGGCAGTCGATGAAGCGGTAAGTGTAGCCTGTCAGATTGGTCAAAAGTCATCACAAGGCCATCACAAGTCATTACATGTTGATCACAAGTCCAACAGAAGTCACTTCATAAGGCTATACCTAGTCCATCACACATCATCCAGTCCTAAGTCAGCTCACAAGCTAAACAAATTAACTGTGACGTAAATCTGATATGGAAATGCGAAACAGAATGAGATATAAGTCGATTCAAAGCAACGTAATTTCATAATCACTGTGTAACAGTGCCATCCGATAGCTTGTGAGAAAAAATCACTATACTCAGGTGGGACTCGAACCCATGATCTCCTGTTTACTAGTGCAGACATCTTTCCACGCAACCAAGCATGTCAGGGTTAGCAGGCTGGTTTGAAGATGATTATGTGATGAGTGTTGCAATCTAGAAGACGTTCACGGGAATGCTGTTGTATTTCTCCACAGAACCCTGAGGATATGGTGGGTGCATCACCCAAGAGAAACTATGAAGGGGAGGTACTCCAGCAACCAGGTAGGCTCACACTACTTGGACAATGCCATCTCAACTGTGTCTATAATTCACTAAAAAACCCAAACTGAAGCAGGCGTTGTTTGAAGCTAATGAAATTAGCCTGCAGGTACACCATGGACTCTCAGAGTACACTCTTGAAAACGTTGAGACTACCTGTTCTTTTCAGAACTACCACTTCTCACTAAAGAGATACTTTTTATTGCATGGTGTACCCGCAAGCTAATTTCACTAGTTTAAACTGAGGCAGAGTTTAAATGTGTGACCCATATTTCAATTATTCTGGTGGTGTCTTTTTTGTTCCCTTGTTCTTTGGGAACCAGTCAAAACCATTAACCCAAACACACTCTTGTCATGATGCAAGAGAAATTAACAGTACTGTAAACCTAGGTTTTCTGGAGCACTAGTCAAGTATTCAAGAGGTTTTATTTACAAACCCTGCAATTATCTATGTATGACCCTTAAAAGTTTTGAGTCTGACTCAAGTCTCTTTTTTTTTCAAATGAAAATTGATAAATAAACATAGTTAATTTCTAATGTAGTTCATTTTATTTTATATTTTACTGATTTTGCTTGATCTCTTTTTGACCCCTAATTGACCCCTTTTGACCCCCAGTGAAACGTCAGGTCAAGGTAATTGAACTCTGTGACCTTCGGAAGGAATTCCAATTGGTGGATGCTCGGCTGAAACTTGCCAACCATGATCCAGAATCAGTCCATACATCAAGTAAGTCGTCTACTCATGAATAATTCATGAATGCTTCGTGAATATTTTATGGATATTTCACTGCCTGAAAGTGAGGTCACATTGTTAGGTATCACACAGGTCTAATTACTTTGTGAATGTTAAGAGCGACTGACGTTTTGATCCTCACAGAATCTTTCTCAAAGACAAATTTTACTGGATGGGTTTTTGACCTGGTAATTTAAAGTTGTGCAGTTGGCTCATTTAAAGGGATAAAACCAAAGGAAACATGGTTTGAATTGGGCCCTGAACTGTATGAACCCTTAAATGAATAACTCCACATGTTGGCCTAGCTGGGGATTAGCACCTGAGTTTGAGAATAGAAAGGTGAGGAAATACCACCCTTCCATCTTCAGTTCCCGAGATACTTGTTTATAAGCATCACTCGGATTCCTTTCAATTTCTTACTTTGTTCCTTTTTTATCCTCCTTGACATTTTCCTTGAAATTTCATTTTTCTTGGATATTTTTTTCTTTCTTTGACAGTGGGTCCAATACTTTCTGCAGATGAAACAATCTCCCTCCTAGTCCAAGCTGGTCTGTTTGACGCGGCCTGTGCAGTCTGTCAAACCTTCAAGCTTGACCTCACTCCAGTATTTGAAGGCTTGGCCACAAAGTAAGTCAATATCTTTGTAGTTCTATTCAAACTATCTTTGTTTATGAGTAGCTTAATCAGAACCACTGAGAAAAGGCAGCAGATTTTGCACAAGAGTCCTTCAGAAAAACCCAGTGGAGGTTTCTTTTTACACACTGTTTGGATGGTGACTTCTTTTATGAATATCTGTATTTTTCTTCAAACTTCTGAATTGATTGCAGGTGCGTGAAGCTATCCCTGAATGGTCTGAGTGAGACGGCGTGGAAATGGCTGTCAGTCAATGATCTAGGAACTCTACATCCATCACGGGAACTTGGGTAGGTTCTAGAACTTTGTAGTAGATACTGTATTGAATACTGTTTTAGTCGAAACAAAAAATATTTGGTCCCACAACATTTCTTTTTCTTGTGCAGCCTGTACAGGGAAATTGACATTAATGTAAGCTTCAATTCATTGTTTATTGGGAATTTTGATAGTTTGCGCAGTCTGAATATGACATTACTTAGGTCACCTACGCTTCAAACTATATTAAGTTCAGTTTCTCTGACAAAGTGGCATTCCTGATCAGCAGAACTGAGCAGTTATCCATTAGTTTTGAGACAAAATTTGAGATTCTCGGATTTATCTTTCCAAGTTCTGATTACTTTTTTGGGGACTTCTTTGCAGTCCGGCAGACTTGGCTTGGCAGCTCCTGAAACGATACCTGGAGAAACATGACAAAGTTGGCGATCACACACACTACAAGTGTGTCATCAACAAGTTGTTATCACTCGGTTACCATCTGCCTATCTGGCTTGTCTCGGACTATAAGGTAGGTTTTGTTTAATTATACTTATTTAAAAATGTGGAATTTTTCGACGATCATCCCTGTTTAACGTCAAGACTTGTGATTGACTGGGAACTGACTTGTGATTGACCCCCCAATTCTTGAATTGTTCTCTTTCTGTCATCATCATGATACTGAATTTTATATTACGTGAAATATAAAACTCTTCGTTGAATACTTCAGGCCTGAGACTTTCAGACTTAAGTCTGAAATCAGATATTTTGAATCCGAGAGAAAGACATCAGTATACAAATGAAATGCATTTTTTCAGACTGTTTTCCAATTTTCATACTTTTTTAAAATTGACAATCTCATCCCTGATACTTCATCTCCATTTCTGGTACTTTCAGAGGTTGAATCCTGCCTCCTTGCTCCTTCTTTACATCACCTATGACATGTTGGAGGAGGCTACGTCTCTTGTGCTTGAGTACATTGATGCGGTCTGTGGCAAGGGGTCTGAGTACTTTGGTCTGACGGTGAGTAAAGTTGCATCCAAATGACTTGGCTCCGGCTGGCAATAACGCATGCGGCTATGACAGCGGCTGAAACCACTCCCCATTGAAATGTGTGTATTATAAGCCGTAGCCCAGTAATATGGACACAGCATTAGAACAAAGTTTGATTTTAGAAATGATTCAAAGAAGGTATCTTGCTTGAACTTGTAGGATTTAGCGTGAGCAAATGTACTATTCAGCCTTTAGGCCGTAGTTCAGCCTTTTGGCTGTAGCTTCAGCCTTCAGGCCGTGTTTGTAGTTTTTATTTACGAAACAAGAATGAAAGACTGGATTTATGAGTGAAATATGTTTTCCTTTAATTTTTTGTTTTATTTTTGGCTATTGGGTTTCCCCCCTCCCCCAAAGAAAAACCCCACTTTAATAAGGTATTTTGTGTACCCTCCTTTGTCATTGGATTTCTTCATTTTGGCCCCCAACATAAAAAGATTAAATACTTACCAAGCTTGTTTGTGACTTGATTTTTCCATTTGGTTGCTCCACAGACCTCACTGCGAGCAACATCTCCAAGTGTCTGGTTACCATATCAATCCATCGACCATCTCTTGACCGCCCTCAAAGACCAGACAGACCCCGCCCTCAAACAGGTATGGCTATCGACGATAGTAGCCGTCAAACCAAAAAACCCACCGAAATCTGCCAAAATCCTACGTTTGGTTTTTGAAGGATCGGGATGGATCCGGACATCTTTCATTAAGCAGCAATCATTAAGTACTTATAATATTACATTAGTGATGGGCTAAACCTTTCATTAATTTTTCAGTAACACTGATATTGAAACCAAAATTTATCAAATATGCAATTCACGATTATATTGTCCGTGACAGAGCCTATTAACCATGACATCAGAAATGATCCAAATCTCATAGTGTGAAATCTCCTTGGCCTGGTCACGGAGATTAGAAACGAGAAGTTTTTGATCATTTCTCAATCATCAATTACACATCATGGCTCGTACCAAAGTGTGACGTCAGCTGTCTTTGTTCTGGTTCAAGCACTGGTTCTCGCGCTGATGTCTTCACACACTTCAGGTATGCACGTGAACCAGAGTCCCCAGCACACTTCGGTAATCTATTGGCTCTGTCATTGACATTACATTTTCTTCCATAACGCTGGGATGGCCCAAATATTAATCAGTTGTACATCTTTTTAAGTTTCTTTTAAATTATTTGTTTTCTTTTGATTGGAAACAGTTGTACAGCGATCTGAATGAGAAGCTAGATTCCTACCATAGCAAAGTCAAGGTAGTCTCCAAAGAAATGATCCGGATGAGATCGCTTGGAGCTAACGCTACTTGAGACATCTACAGGTCTGATAATATTAACAAAACACTTGAGAATTCAGAGTAGGGTCAAGGGTCATATGTCCTGGCAATGCTTAGCAGGAAATAGTGCTTAGCAGAATTTTGCTTAGCAAGAATCAGCTGTAAACCAGTCTTATGCAATACACAATGAATGACACGTTGTCGCACAAGTAAACTTGTACATTTTTTTCTCGCAACTGTCGGGCACTGAGTATAAATTTGTATATTTTTGGGGTTTAAAACCCATTATTCACAGTTACAATATTTTGGCTAGTGACCTGGGCCCATTTTCATAGTGCTGCTAAGCACATGATTTTCTGCTAACAGAGCCTCTGTCTATTTCATGGAGATCGTAAGCACCCCAGAGGACCTCAGAGGAAAAAGTTACTTAAATCAGTGACGTAACAACTGACATCTCCTTGCACGTGCAACAGTTAGCACAATGCCGCCATGAAGTAGGGCTGATAAGGTTAGCACAATTGTCTGTTATTGTTAGCACAACTTTTCTGCTAACTGTTAAGCAGCGCCATGCAGCTGGCCCCCATTTTCTATGTGAGCTGAGTTACTCATTGTTTTTGTATGTTTATGTAGTTTGTGAATTTATTTTGGAAGGTTTTGACTTTGGAGTCTTGGCATATCCAGGCTTGTATGTCCACCAAGGGACAAGTAAGGGAATTTTTTTTTGAAAATGTTATCACTGAATTTTTCATCGTTAAATTTGTTTTGTTTGGTCGTTTCGTTTTCAATTCTACATTGACGAAGAAAGAGGAGAAGGGGGGGGGGGGTGTTAGGGGGTAGCGTAGGTCAGCGTCCCACCACTGTATTCACCTCTCGATTTGAACATCAGAATGAGCTGACTTTGTTCATGAGATTGTGCTGGACAGATGTCATCTTAAGTGGGAAATCCAATGGTTAAAGAAATTAAAGAGATTATTTCCAGAACGCGATATTTGTCATGTTGTTCCCTTTTAGAATCCTGCTCTCTCCTGGCTGCCCAAAAGCATTTTCGACGGCTGTTATATACTTGATCACAACTTACATTTATATTATTATTATTATTTTATTTCTGGTAATGAAACCAAGGAATCCTCAAGAGCGCCCTAGACACTGTAGCTCGCAAGCCTGAAGAAACATGTAGAGAGAAGACAATGAGAAGAAATAACAGTTTTAGAGGTGGGAGGAAAACCCCAGAAGGATATTCTGGGGAAAACCCACGGAATCAGGTAGGGATTGAAAACCCAATCCACATGTAGGCCCAGGCGGGATTCGAATAGAATAAGGCAAAAATGAAGTTTGAAAAAAACAGCTGTTAACTGTTTTTACACTTTAAGGTTTCATAACTATGCAAAATTTTCACCTGTTTCAAAGAGATATGTCGCGTTTTGAAGATTACTCTTCAATTATAATTTCAACTTCATTTTCAGTAGAATTGAGACATGTAACTGCAATTTCAGATTTTTGTAGAATAAATTGTTGACATGCAACATTGGCTTTGTATTTCATGTATCTAGTAGTTTGTTGTTTGGAGATGTGATAGTACAAGCCACGCCCTCTGCAGAATGTCACAAGAAAGGAAATATTCATGTATTTTGTTCGCTTACATGTTTTATTAGCTCCAAATACATTCAGCAGAATTGTCCCTTTTGTTTAAAAGGACACCCTATTACTTCTCTAATTATTTTTTTTCCAGATATTGTGTTATTTACCATTACATAAATGACAGGGGAAAAAACCATTGGAAATTAAATAAATTAAGAACTTTTGAATGAACATGTCATAAAAAAGAATGCTTGATAGGAAAAAATTATACAGGTACTTAAAAAAAAAACACCTTAAAATCAATATTTACAAATCAAATAAGCGACAAGAAAGAATGATTTAAGAACTTTTGAATCAACATGTTCTAAAAAATAAATATTTACATCAGAAATCACGATCCTTGGTATAAATCCGTAAAATCAGTGGCGTTGCCCCCTCACTGTAACATCCGCCCCCCTCGCCCACTATGGTGAGAACCTTGGCTATGCCGCCATGTAAAATGCGTATGCAATAATTCTGAGTAGTACCAAAACTTCAAACTTAGTCAAAAGTATGAAGTAAAACATCAGGAAATCTAGACCTCTTCTCAGCTTTCTTGGTTCATGTATTCATGATTATTATCAAGATTTCAAATCTTCAGAGTTCAGTCTTGATTACATAAACAAATTGTACAAGATGAATCTATTCTCTGGTATACATGTACTTTGTTGCTTCATATTTGATTTGAAAACATTTGAAAATTATTTTATCTTTGTGTGCCTGCGTATTGAATGATTATTTATATATAAGAGTTGACACTAAATGCTTGTTTCTCCGACTCTATGGTCATCACAGATTTTTGTTCTAGGCCAAAAGCAGTGATAGAAGTTTTTTTGTGTACCGTAAGATGATCTAGTATTTGTTTATTTATCAGAGTGTCCAGGTTGGCACAAAGCAGTAATTTGAAAAAAAATATTGAAACAAGACAACTGGACTTGAAGCAGTAATGTTATTTTTGAAAAGGTTGGCCCCATTCACTCTCTTAGATACATACATGTGTAACTACATATCAGAGAAGTTTGGACGCGACTGAGACTGGTCTGTCACCTTGACTTCTTTTTACTGAACGGTAATGATTGGTTCATCACCAGCCTGACTAGCGCCGTAGGTGACTTGGCTTCTTGTAGGCGAGTCACAGATGAGAGGTGATGTGTCAGCTGATTGAGTACCTCGGATCTGACGATTCTCTCGTCTGCGAGAGCGAGAACGGCACGTCATAACTGCAACTTGTACCACGATGACGCAGAGAAGTGTAGCTACCACGGTGATGGCTGCGACGGCTCCACCAGAGATGGAAGATGGGGTGCCGGAGTTAGGGGGGTAGCCTTGGAACTTCATGCTGGCTGACATATCTTGGCTTCCATTGATGAGGGATTCCCACATTGCTCCGTCAGCAGACATCATAACCAAACCACCTTCAGGATTCTTTGGTTGTGGTGCCGGCATGAATGGTGGTCGATGGACTAAGGGTAGTGAGGCGGCGGAAAGTGCTCCCGTCTTGATACAGTAGTTGATCTCGCACCCGATGTCTACCATTGCCAGGTGTTGGCTGTAACCCTTGGGGCAGCCGTGAGGCCATGTACTCGGTCCAGCTTGTGACATGAAACTTGCCAAGCTCATGGTGCCTTCCGGGAAACTCTTGAGACCATTGCCTTTGCTTTGCATCTGGCGAACCATGAGAGGATTACCAGACTTGCAGCTGTAGAATCCGCCAAAGGGGAGAGAGTACTCGAAGCCTAGCTCGTAGTCATCACTGACGCAGACTGTCAGGTCGGAGAGAAGCTTGAGAGGGTAGAACTCTGCAGGACAGCTTGCAGCCTGGGTCAAGGGATTGGAGACTTTGGAGGTAAAGACGCCGCCGAAGAGGAAACCGGATTGCTGAGGCACTTGCCCCTCTGCGACACACCAGTAGGCACTATATGTTGCAGTACTGTGGTAGGTGTTGTCGTTACAGCAGTGAAAAAATAGCCAACAACGATGACAACTATGTCGGCTCGTCGTGTGTGAGCGAGAATCGCTGTTGAGGAGGATGGCATCGTACCCAGGCGGACAGGTGTAAGCACCGGTGCGGGGATTCTTCTGAGCCAGTCCAGAGCATAGATCCTCGATACCTTGTCCCTGGCATGTCTGGTACACACCACCGAACGTGTAGTTGGTGTTTTGTGGCTTGCATGTGTCGTCATCTACATTAGCAATAAAGCTGAAGTTGGGACTGTCCCGCTTGGTGCAGCCTTTGTAGATGTTGTGCTTGTAGTAGAGCTCTACCGCCGCTTTGACACTCTCGTATGTCTCGAAGACTGTAGATTCTGGGACGTCTGGCAAAACCTCTGCGGTGATGATGAAGTACAAGGGGTCTCCGGATCGATCTAAGGCAACCAGGTTGTTCTCCATGCCTGCTGTCCAGTTATCTGCGGTGTAGTTTTGAGGTTTGAAGACCGGTCCCCCGTAGGTGTTGATGGTGGACGAGGTTCGGCTCTTTTGGTATTCATCGACCATGCTCGTGGTGGTTGAGGTGTCCACACCAAGACCAAAGTTGAAGACCTTGAAGAAGGATGCACTAGCTGACGCCTTAACCTGATTAGTCGCGGAGGAGTACTTGCGAACGAAGCTGGACAAGACTTGGTCTTCTTGTGTCAGTGCTGCGCCGACGTCTATGCTTGTTACCACATGAGTACCAAAGTCTCGGACTAGGAGTTGGCTTTCGTAGGTAGCCAGTTCAGTCATGTTGAGCTCATGGTGAGCTGAGATCTTACGGACGCGGGTTAGGAAGGCTTTGTTGAGGGGCGTGTCTGGTTGAAGCTTAGCAGTGTATCGGACATAACGTGCCTGGATATAAAAGATAAACCACAGATTTGTTTTATTTCCAATTGGAAAGATACAAACTGATCAAGGTGGCTCATAGCAAAATAACCAGTAGCAGCTTATTAAGGCCAGCATATGACCGGGGGACTACACAACATGAAAGATGAGATTTGTAGGTTTGCATGGTGAATAATCAAAAGGTTGTCCATCACTTCTTCTGAGCTACACAAACTCTGGTTTATTGTCACATGCCATGGTGCAATCATAACCCCAGTCTTTTAAACAATAGACAATTCCTCTTTCTCGTGAAGTACTCAAAAAGGTTAGTTAAAAAAAAGATCAAACCTGCCCCTCCCACCCCCCCCCCCCAAAAAAAGCTTAAATAATATTTGCTTAAATTTTAGAGATGATCAATGAAATCGATTGGAGGAGGGTTTGCACCTGCGACCTCCAGATTGCCATTACGGTGCTCCACCAACTGAGCTATCCAGCCCTATGTGGGCAATTCCCTATGAATTATTTGTTTAATTTTTCCCATTGCTGTTATACACAACAAAACAAAAAAAATCCTACCTGGACTCGAACCGTATCCGAACTGTCTCTGTATTGCTGAGACTTGACGCTCCGATATTCATCGGAGAAAGATCCACTGATGCCAATCCCGTGGATGCTCAGCCCCGCGTGAGCGTTGATACTGCGTGACAGCGTAGATGTGTAGTTACTCCAGTGGGTGAAGAGCTCAGCAAAGGTGTCCACTTTGCTAGACTTGACCGGGATGATGTAGGTACCGTCCGGGATCAGAAACCGGCCATCCTCTGAGAAGGAGGAGGAAATAAGCAGATTACAACACTGGGTATATTCAAGGGCGGATCCAGAACACAATTTTTTGGGGGGCCAAAAAAAATGTTTTGGTCCCCCCAAAAAGTGGGTCAAAAAAAAAAAATACTTGAGATTTTGTAACATCGTTTAGGTACATTATCATAAACCTGCATGTACTGTCAAAATAAAACGAACAAATTGAAATGTTTTGTTTGGAGAAAAAATCGTTTGGTTAAGAAACATGGATTACCAACTTTAAAATACATTGTACATTTAAAAAAAAAAAAGGTCAGATTCGTGAATTATTCGAGGGTTATTTTACTTGACGTTCTGATTCATTTAAGACTTTGTTATTTTCGGCATTTGTTTGTCTTTCTTATCAGCAATTCACTTTCGATGTTTGATTATTAAAATAACAAGTCTTTCTAGTTTCAAAATCCATGCGAGGGTCGCACAGAAAAAACAAAATTCACAGGAGGACCTGAAACAAAACTAGATTTTCTCCTACCTGTGAATCGACACTCTGTGTAGTTGATAGCCGTCACTAATCCCGCTTCCCTGTTCCGGAGATTATCCCATCCTCCTCCCGGTAATCCCTCAAACGTCAAGATTCCTTGGTCTTCAGGACGCAGCAGGCATCTCCTTGGGTCTCCATACGGGATGTTGTCAATAGAGCTACCTCCTTGGGGATCACCTCCAAGTGATAAACCCGAGAAACACCCCAGAAAAACCAACCAAGTGGGCACTAGCTTTAAAAGAGCCATTTCTTGTATTAAAGCACTATTAATCAGCTCTTGATTTTAACTCTTGCGTATCAAGTGCTGCTGTTTCATCAAGTGAAATTAAATCTTACGACAATTTTTTCCCAAGTTGAGAATGGACGTAACAAAGTTTGTTTTGACGAAGCCAATCCTGCAAGACCGCAGGAGAGTTATGATTTTTCCACCCGGAAATTCCTGTTTTTATATACCGCACGCCCCGCTGAACGAAAAGAAAGCAAAAGAGGAAAAAAACATCTAGCTGTCACGGTCATGTGACGTGCGTGGGGTGACGGAGAAAACCAACGTTGTGAAATGTTTGCCAAATGAAGAGTGTTTGTTTCGATCCATTGTATTTTTTAGAGTTGTGTTCCTTGAACCTGGGGTTTTGAGTGGTGCCTGGAAAACATCTAATGTACATTGAACACCAAGATAGATGCCTGGCTAAGCAGCGGTCAAATTAAATCTAAAACATCTACATTCTTACAGTTGTATATCTCAGACATGCAATTTTTTTTAATTTCAGCAATTCAGAATAAAAAAAACACACTGTACACAGTCTTTTAAAATTTGGAATTTCCCTTTTTTTGGGGTGCATTTACAGTTGCATGCCTGATATCTAGGTTATGGTGATGGGGCCACATTTTAATCCTTTCGAAGAAAACTATAATTGCTCCTAGATAAGAATGGAAACATGGGGGAATATTCAGAGGGCTTTCAGAAAACCGTGGTTTACTTGGATGAAATGATTTTTAGTAAGTGCAATTATTATGTGTCAATGATTATAACAACTCTTTGACTGAAAACTGTGCTGGCAATTTTCAAACAATGTCGGGTATATTTTGACACAACTTTACATCAGGGGTTGGTTTCTGTTTCGGATGACCAGATATTCCAGGTCAACTTGAGCTCTCGTTTATTGTGATGGAGTTCACGGATTGTTTCAAAGGAAAATAGTAGCATTTTGTCAATTATTGTTAATGGAAAACACATGGACGTTCATAGCCCACAACTTTCACCAGCCTTGGCGTTTATGTGGGCGACGGATATCCATACAAAAGGAAAGTAAAATGTACATTTTGAAATTACATGTATTGGATTGTTGGTCAGACGAAACTGGGGCACCTTTGTGATATTTCGCAATCCCCCCAACCCCTGGGAATTTCCAAAACAGACAGCTGATAAAACATATAGGACCCCAGAACATAGAGTATGTTCAATTTTGTGTAAACTTGAAAACCAAACGAAAAGCTAGCCAAACAAATAAATCATCCTACATGTATATGACACATCAATAAACTGTGTAAATGTATGCAATGCCATCAATATTTTTGCGGGAGTATTTCCTGGTTGCGCAACCTTGCAAAACGAATGCGGGATTTTCCAGAAGTAACTTTACAGTGTGCAACAAGAGTTCAAAGTGTTGTCGCACATTTCTTCATCCGTCGATGATCTTGAACCTAATACATTTTTTATAAGTTTTATAAGTTCCTATAGATCTGCTGTTGAGTTAGCTTTTAGTTAATGTTTGGTATAATGAAATGGAGGATATCTAGTTCTCAGGAAACGTCAATCGTGGCCGGGATCGAGTGGTATATGCATGGGCGTCGCCATGATTTTTTCTAGAGGGGGGCAAAAACATTTTTTGCCAAAAAATGCTTGTATTTCTCAACACATTCTCGATTTATCAGTTTTAGAGGGGGGCAGGGACATTCTGCCCCCCCCCCCAACTCATTAAATTTACACCACTTTGTCTTCGCGCCTCTTTTTCTTTTTTTTTTTTTTTTTTTTTTTTTTTTTTTTTTTTTTTTTTTTCCCGGGGGGGGGGGGGGCAAGTGCCCCCTTGCCCCCCCCCTCGCGACGCCCATGGGTATATGTGCCCCTGCTATAGGGGGTCCCGGCTATGGGGTCTGGGGCATGCCCCTCCCCCATTCTAAAGCAATTTGGGAATAAAGTTAGGATATTTGAGTCAAATTCTATTATTTTTGGCCAATTTGACTATCGTAACAACTTGCGGCTGAAGCCCCCCCCCCCCCCCCGATCCGCTCTCGATCGTCCCTCGGGGTGCACCGGGGGGAGGGGGGGGGGCGGGGCACAGAGCCGTGCATGCAAGGTCATAAAATGATAAATGTGTGGAAACTAGAAAGCTGTACATTACAATGATAAAGGGGTGAGCTACAATGAAACGCCCCTCCACTTGTTAGGCCCGTGAAGCCCCCTCCCCTTATCCCAAGCCGGGTCCCCCTTCCACCACGCCCACGGTGCATGGACGGCGATGAAGTGACGTCGCAAATGATTTTATAGCTTTAAAATGTTATTTGTTCTCTTCACGAAAATGACATTATGTTGAAAAAAATGGCATAATTTGCGCATTATATATATACAATATTTTGAATCGATCAATTGAGTGCGTCTCGTCTGTTTTGTTTGGTTTTTGCTTCTTGTCTGTTTCTTTTCGGAGGTTGTGTTTTTTGTCTGTGGGGTCATTTGTTTCTTGTTGGATTGTCTCTTTGGAGTCTGTTTTTTTGTCCAGTTGCACGTCTTACGTTTTGTTGGATGGGGGTCTGTTTGTCGGTCGTTTGATTTTTTGTCTGTCTTCCATGGTCTTTTTATTTTAGATCTTAAGTTATCTAGGGGGTGTTTTCCTTGCTTTTTCTTGTTAATATGGTGCAATATATAAAATGAAATAAAAAATTAATTTCAGGAATTTGTGCTATTTTAAACTTGAGGTTTTCTTTTTGCCCATGGGATGATGTGTTATAGTGTAAGTCTGTTATAATGTTTGTGTTTTTGCAATAAAGGGTTTTCAGTCATGCTATTGGAGAGCTACTTGACAGTGATTTAGTTCACTTTTTAGCAATACCGCAGGGGCGTGCAATCATCTTGTGTAAGGGTCTTCTTTCATTTTTATGGTTTAATGTGTATTTATGTCTTTTTTATGTCTATACTGTCTGTAATATTTTTATTATTTTTGTTTTACCCATTGTAAATTTGACCTGCGAAATAATAAATGAAATGAACAAAAACAATGAAAACCCCCTGTTAACTGAACACTATTTACGCTAATTCGTGAGGAGGTAATATTGCTAAATCAGCGATAAAACGCGAGATAAGGCGAGCAAAACATATCACATAAAACAACTCCTTGCTCCGCCCCCTACGTCCATACTATTAAAATACAGAAAAAAAGATAAAGGGACTTGCAACAAATCTAGGCTTGGCGTTTTCCGCGATCGATCCCATCGTGCATTTGGAAAGCATTCCCTAACTGGTACCCGTTACTTTGCGGATTAGCTGCCTTAAAGTACGATGAAAAACGTGTTACCAGGGGATTTGGCACGAAAAACCGCCATATCGGTCTGAGTACGTCCGTTGAAGTTTGTTTCTTTATTAAAATCGCTGGATAAATTTCGTCTGCTACGGAAACTTCTCAACTTGAGCGACGTTGTTTGAGTGACGTTTTGAAGGTAAAACTAAAGCAAGTCCAAAATTATGTGTATGTAGAGTTCTTATCGTATTTAGCGGTGGATTTGAAAGGTTTGAAACTTGAACTGTTCAATGTTGAATGGGTTTTAACCATTTGGTCCGGACAACATGGTCGGCGGGGAAAAAGCAAAGGAAGGGGGAGGCCCCGGCCCGGCTAGATTAAGCCGCCTTTCGGCATGTTCGGAGAGACCACTTTTGTTCAAGCGCCAAAAAGTTGCATTCTTTATGGTTTATTTCCTCCACTTTCCCTCCCCTACTCTCAACCTCTCCTTTCCTCTTCCAAAGTAACATGCCTAAGTTAACTGCCTAATCCATCATTGTCCATTTTTGTAGGCCTAAATTTGTAATCCTATTTTTCTTGGGCACAATTGCAGAATACCCCGCCACTCACCTATCCCACCTCGTATCCGGATACGCGGATACGGAGTCACGCTTGGATGCTCAACCAAAACCACACGCGTGTGCCACCCCGTATCCCCGTATCCGCGTATCCACTTCCCGGCACCTACTTTGGACTTAGACGTTTCCCCCAAAACCACTTGTAAGTAAGCGTGTGCCACTCCATATCCCCGTATCCACTTCCTGGCACCTACTTTGGACTTAGACGTTTCCCCCTGCTCCCCATTCAAATCACGTTGTCTGCCTTCGTTATTTTCCAACATGGAGATATGATGGATGCTTCGTTCTCAAAAATAATACGGGCAAATAGCGCCCTCTTTACACCCTCCAGCGCTCAAATCCACCCCGTATATTTTATCCGCGTATCCACTTCCCGACATCTACATGTTTTCGACTGCGTAGCCATTTATTTTTAGGGGGTAATTTTCGCGTGGCGGGGTATTCTGCAATTACTCCTTTTCATGTTTTTATTTATTGTTTTATCAGTCACTTAGCTTAGTCGAGATTCAAACCTTAACCTCAGATAAGACTTACCACTTGACCACGCGCAAGATCGCATTGCAATGACCAATCTTTGGACGTATTTGAAGAATCCATTCAAATAAACTAAATATTCATGAGAAATTACATATTCATAATAGATAATGACAATTGCACTGGCTGTCTCATGTGTTGTCTCGGTTGTCGATGTCATGCATGTAACGTAGGCCTACTGCTGTCTTCCAGACACTTCAATCAATTTGACCGGCTGCCTCCAACATAATTCTGCACCATGTGTGCATCCAACATGTGCTCTAAAAACACATTTTTCCTAAAATAATTTTGCATTTGCAAGGCTTCCTGGCATGCCTGGATTCATCTCGGATGAAATCACAAGGCGAGGTGAAAATTGATGTGTTTTGCGGCAGATAAGTGGTGGCCCAGAATGGAATTCTTTCCTCACCATCTTCACAAGAGCGTCATTACGCCCTCACTAGCTTGCAAGTTGCATCAAATTTTGGCAAAGTGCATCGGTACGGCTGTTGTTCAGTGTCATTCAGTGTTGGTCAAAAGTGCATGCATGCAGGCATAACCCCAAGGGGGTTAGAAAATGAAAATTGAAATGTCATAATTTTTTTTTTTACTTCCAGATTTTGGTAGACAGAATACAGTGATACATAATGGAGGAGGGAGGTACTCCAACGATTATCATAAATACCCAGGGCACTACAACTAGTGCCACACATGGTGGGGGATCCACACCAATCCAAATCTCCATAGTCAACCAAGGCGACATGACAAACATCGTTGATAGTAGCGGGAACACCTTGTCCAGCCGTGAGGATGACGTCATTGCAGTGTTGGGTCAGCTGTTTGAGAGCGCGGATGACACTCTCCATCAAATGGCGCAACAGATGGTCGTCAAAGAGGCTGAACCAACGCATCCACCAGAACCAGCCACGACAGAGCCCAACGCAGAAGCCAGCTCTGTCAACACTGGCCGCCATCGGCCATTTGTCTGCCATTGTGGCAAGTCGTACGCCGCCAAGAGCCATCTTAAGTATCACCAGAGGATACACAGCAGCGCCCGGGCCTATGTCTGTAGGTGGTGCCCGCAGAACTTCATACAGTTAGGGCATCTCAAGCGGCATGAACGGATCCACACACTCGTCAAGCCCTACACTTGTGACACCTGCGGCAAGACCTTCCGGCAAAATGGTCACCTCACCTGCCACAAGCGCATTCATACCAATGAGAAACCTTACAAATGTGACGTCTGCGGCGCAGCATTCAGACAGAGAAGTGCCATCTTCCGTCATAAGAAACGGAAACACACCACTCATCGACACCATGTGTGCTCAGTCTGCAGTCGTGGGTACTGTGGAGCCGCAGACCTGCGCAGGCATGAGAAGACACATGTTAACATCACTTACTTTGCTGTCCTGAACCTTAAGACAAACACGTCTAAGATCTGTGGTCACATCCAGGAGGATCATAGCATTAATGAACCGCAATCAGACCCAAACTTAGAAGAAAACAAGTACGGAGTGGAGGGGTCAGAAATTGCCAATGCTTGGAATATACCTGGACTTATAGCACCCAACAAGCCTGCACCGGCACATCCAAGGCCTTTCTCATGTGATATTTGTGGGAGGTCATACAAGAACAAAGGCCACTTGGTGTTTCATACCAAGGTGCATCTCCCGGACAGGCCCTACAAGTGTCCTGTCTGTAACAAGGGCTTTGTTCAGAAGGGCCACTTGCAGCGCCATGTCATGGTACACACAGATGAAAAGCCTTACGTCTGCCAGATCTGTAACAAAGTATTCCGGCAGTCCAGCCATCTAAACGACCACGTAAAAATCCATGATGATAGCAGGCCTAACGTCTGCTATGTGTGCTCCAAGGGCTTTCGCCAGACCAGTGCCCTCAAAAGACATATGATTCGCATGCATTCTTCACTTAGGCCATTCACCTGTGATACGTGCAACAAGGGTTATCGTCTGGAGGCAGACTTGAGAAGGCATCAGTTGCACTCATGCATGCAGAATCCAAAGAGGAAGAAGAAACAAACTACAGAAGGAGCAGATGCCGATGGAGAGAAGAATGGAGCAAAAAAGAAAACGTAAGTATAGAATCATCAACAGTAATGTGAACATTTGAATTTTGGAGCACCCGCAACTGACTTTAATAAGAGGGAAAGCCATAGTGCTGATCCCAAGGGGATGGGGGGGGGGGGCGTGTTGCCCCCCCCCCCACATGTCTCCCTAAATAATTTATTTATTAAGTGTTTATGGAATTAAGGTGCACTACATATACATGTATATTTTTCCCAAATCGCATTGTTGCTATAAAATTTTCATGAGGCCGACACAGATGCACTACACTATTTCATATTCCACTCGCGCTCGCTGAATAACTGACAGAATTGTCCGATGGTCTCCATCCCCAATAAATAGCAGGTTTGATAGGAGCAACAGTATTCAGTAATCACTGAACTATGATTTACATGTCAATTCCTGCTTTCCAGATCTAATATCTGTTTATTGAATGGTCATATTTCAATGTTATGTTAAACATACTCATTGCCAGATTTCATGTTTTCTTCTTTGATTCACAGCACCCCAAAGCAACGTCCCTGCAGATACAACTGCGAGGTCTGCAGCAAACCGTTCCGAAGCCGCAGCGAGGTTAAAATCCACATGCGCACGCACACAGACGAGCGGCCGTTTGAATGCGGCATTTGCGGCAAAGTCTTCAAGCTCCTGCCGCACCTCAAAGACCACATGCTCATCCACACCGGTGAGAAACCCTTCCAATGCGACACCTGTAAAACCTCCTTCCGACGAGTCAGTACCCTGAGACGTCACGTAGTGCGCATGCATTCCGTTACTAAGACACACACCTGTAAGATGTGTGGCAAGGCCTACTTCTCCGCAGTTGACTTGCGACGGCATGAGAGAAGACACATAGGAGAAGACTCTGATCAGGAGAAGAAGAAGAGCAAAGAAGAGAAGAAGCTGAAAAAGCAGAAGAAGAAAGACAAGGAAAGGAAATTGGCTGAAAAGAAGTTGCTGGAGGATGAGAACAAGGAAAAAGACACTGTACAGGATGAAAATGCAGAACAGATGGAACAGGGGGAGGCATCAACTGAAGTCAGGGAACCAGACGAATCAGGCAGCATATTAGACCAGCAGGACCCCATTGATGAATACGCAGACAATGAGACTAGGGTTGATCCAAATATTACAAAGGATTTAGCCACAGACGATAAGCCTGTACAGTGAGCTGACTTTGGTCAACTCATTTAATCCGGGGCCAGTTCCAGTCAGCTTTATGAAAGCGCAGAAATTTGCTTTAAGAGAAAAGATTACCAGCCACAATTCAATTTACATGTACATAGTGTTTTTGTGGGTGCTTTTTATTTCACCTCCAAATTTGTAAAAATTGATCTAAATGTTGGAAAAAGAAAAAAAAAATTAAGCACTTGCAGCAAATCTGCAAATTGTTAGAAGTTAAGGGCATTGTGAATGTAGTTTGTTTGTAATTCAACATTTAACTATGAAGGTTTTGAGGCTATGAATTTGTAAGTACATGTACATGTATTGCCAAAAAAAACCTAAAAGTATGAGCATGTTTCTTTTTGCCAACTTTGTGTAGTTAATATTTTCACAGTCATATCTCCTAAACTGTAGACAACTTTGGTGAGTAGAAAGGTGCATTACATTTAGTTTGTAAAGGTGGTTTATTTTTTATTTTTTGTAAAAATATGTCATTTGTGCATAAATACAGTAGTTGAAATAGTCATTTTGCTTTTCTTGTTTTGCCATTATTGTGGCTCAAGAACTGTTGTCAGTGTATGTCTTAAAACTACAATAAGCTCTTGCATTTTGACAATATGACTCGTAGCATTTATACTAAATTTTGAAGGTTTGAAATGAATTGAGTA
Source organism: Patiria pectinifera (assembly GCA_029964075.1). Lineage (NCBI taxonomy): Eukaryota > Metazoa > Echinodermata > Asteroidea > Valvatida > Asterinidae > Patiria > Patiria pectinifera. The sequence goes on from CM057145.1 coordinate 16,367,838, forward strand.
TCCAAAACAATTTTCTGTTTCTCCATTTCATAGACGATAGTGATATCAAAATACTTCCTTCGAGAAAATGTGTGAGGATTGGGATCACCAATCTTGTACTGAAAAAAAAATGTTAATACTTGTAAATATTTGTCAGATTTCAGTTTGACACAGCAAGAAAGTTAAAGGGAACATACAACATTTACTTTTGCTGTAATTTTCAAAAATGGATTTTTGTTGGGCATTGTGAATTGTCATAATGTATACATGTAAATAGAACTTCACAGAAGAGGATTAATCTGCACAAGATGTTGTGGGCCTTAAAATTTAATTCTTGTTGTTAGTTAGTACAGCATATTTAATGAGATTATTCATTTATTCCCCAGTTTTTGATATTTTCTCGTAGTCTTATAAGGATTAAAATAATTTTATTTTAGAGGGATTAAATTTGCAAGATTTGAAAGCTAGTTGTACAAAGTTATAATTAAGCCAGTAATTGGCATTTGATGATCGGTAGAGTTATCTTTGGGAAGTGTGGTCAAGCATGTCATAAGTCAATCCTGTCAATCAAAACTCCAATTGTTTGCATAATGACCTCAGTGTGCCACTATTAGAGTGCATTGGCATACTTTGTCATTTGACTTCAGACTTGATTATTGACTTTTGATGACCAATCTTTTTGTGTTTTGAATTTCAAAGAATTTTTAGGTGTACATGTACATTTTTCTTTCCCTTATAATCAGTTTGAATTTCTAATTTTCTGATTTTGAAGTTCACATTTTCAGCACTTAAAATGTCCTATGATTAGATATTAGTACATGAGTGAAAATTTTCATTAAAATTAAATGAAATGAAATGCTTGATAATTCGCAAGACTTGTTATTAAACTTTATTTTATGGGATCTTGAGCTCTAATATTGATTGTTTAAATAATTATTTTTTGTCATCGTTTCAACCTTATTTGAAAAATGCATAAATTGAATGATTCCAAAGACTATCCGAAAAGTGAAGTGAAGATCAAATGTCCAGATTAGAGAGAGAATTTGTTAAATTTTGTTTGTCTTAAAAAAAAAATCTTTTCTGTTCAACTTCAAAATTCTGTTTGTGTTCTATAAGACATTGTAGATCGAAATCATTCCTGTGACCCGTGGCGTAATTAAATAGGGTTAAACTTCGGGGTTTGGGCACCTATGGTTACAGAAATGTTTCCAGGAAACCACTGACAGCCAACGATACAGATTTTTATTCAAGATTTCATATGGGGGGTAAGGGCGGAGCACGTGGTTTCCTTGGGGGAGGGGGCACGTGTACCTGCTCGTATCTAGTTACACCACTGCTGTGTCTAGGGTGGCGGAACTACAAGGCGTACTTCACATTATTTGGGGGGAAAAGACAAGGTGCGAAGTCGTATTGCTGTTAATTTAATGCACATTAAACAACATGGAGTTTGCAGGGGTGTCGATAGGTGTGGGGTGGGTAATCCCCCCCCCCCACCCTCGATAAATTGCGAATATAACAGAGAAAATACGATTACGAGGATTTTGGGAACTAACGTGCTTTGCCCCCCCCCCCCTCCCGGAAAAAGATCCTGGCGACGCCCGTGTATACGCGTGTATATTAATACGTTTCTTGCAAAGTTCATGAACAAAAGCGACAACACGAATTAAAAATCAAAACAAAACAAAATCTAAATTAAGGCGGCCTGACGTATCTTAATAAGATCTACTAATAATAAAAACCAAAATTCTAATTATTGTGATAAATTTGTAACGCCTGAAACAAATCCCATGTAAACTTGGGATTCCTTCCTTTAATGGCAATGCTGAACTATTTATTCCTTTTATAGCGCTAGGATCCGCATGACCGATGTGGTGATCACTGAAGCGTGTCCACACCCAGCACAACGCATGTTGCGTGCAGCAATTTTGACGATTGTGAAACCACCCGATCGTGACGCCATAAAGCCTGTGCCCTCGGGTTGGGAATATGCAAATTAAGAGCTAGCCCACGATAAAATAGGCGTGCGTGTGTCAGCTGTGTTATCTTGCGGCCTTGAACCGAACGTTGGTATGAAATAAACGTGTACATGTACACATGTACATGTACATGCCATTTTTTGGACGACTGACACCATCTCGTTTATTGCGGTGTCTCAATGCACAACGCAAATCCATGCTATGTGTTTATTCACGTACGTGAACACGTAAGTGGATTCGTGGAACGTGGTATCTTGTGGTTGAGTGTTATCCCGTGGAGCTATCCTATCTCCATTATTATGGTATGAGTTTCCTTGTTCGCGATAATTCAACACCACGGCGTATCTCGCGTATAGCGTTCTCTCCTGCCATGTTGTATTGTATGGTTTGGAGTTTGATCTGAATCATATAGTCCACTCGTATGGTCCAACTCATGAGTTTGCTGATGAAGGTGAGTTGTAATATTGGTTCCAAAATTGGTTAATTTGCTGCATGGTTATGGTTTTACATGTACATTCTGAGATTTGTTGCATTGTTCATAGGTATTTATACATGTATCTCTGAAAACTAGCTTTTTAAGGGAATCGTGAAATATTCGATTTTTTTACGCCACGTACTAATCATGCGTTGTTGGATAACACCTTTAAATCTCAACACCTTTTACTTAGGATTCTGATGAGTATCGTCTGCGTTGATGAAGTCAGCACGCCTTGAGAAATGATGACACCCAGACGTCTTTGTCATGTGATGACACTAATTGTGGCAAGTCTATGTGAGTCATCAACCTTAAGAGATTCATTTTGTCTTCATTAAAAAATTGTATTAACCCTTTACTGACTGATATTTGTGATGTATTCTTCTGAATACCAACAGAATCCAACAGTGCAATTCCAGTGTTGAACATGTTTAATGGAAGGTCGTTTAAATGTAATAAACATCTCCATGGTATAAACAATATCTATTAAATTGATGACTCAGAGAAAATGATCCAAAAGAACATTACTAGATGATTGGGGTATATTTGAAAAACATATTTAAGTTGTATTCATAATGTTGAAAATTACCTCGGAGAAAAACACTAGACTGTTAAAGGCCTACAAAAAGTCCGCTAACCAAATCCCTATACCTAACAACTTTAGAAGTGCTACATGTTTTTGGCAATAATAATTCGGTCTTTTTCCGTGTTAAACATTTGGCCGCCAATATTCTGAACTAGAGTATATTTCATATAATTTATAAACCAGCCACGCAAAATAGCAGCTATTCCATGACGTGTTTAAGTTTCCAGCTAAATTTATAAAAGGGTCAAACGTGCACAATGGTTCCATTATTGTTCAATATAATGCGTACTATACATGAAACAGACGCGACAGCAGAAATGAAATGCACACGGAGACATAATCTGTAATAATAAACACAGCAGATGCACGCATGTTTTCATTTTGGTTTTGTATTACAAGATGGCCACAGTCTTTTAATTAGGGAAACAAGAAACATACCCGCATATAAAATGGAATTCCTAGCATTGGTAACCCCAATCCCCATATGTTATATCGTTCAAATCCTCCATGCAGTGGATTGATTACGTTGGTTCACTAAAATCGACCGTTGATGTTTATTCACAAGATCATAACGAATGGTGTACCAGACCGTCAGTGCATGCGAATTAATTATGGTAGTCTTAGAGTTACCCCCCCCCCCCAAATACACTTGGTCACATAACCTTCTCTTTCACAAAAACGTATGCTGTTGAACACGTTTTATCTTCCTTAACTTTGTGAAGAGTGCATTAGTATGTTGCTCCTACCTCCATGGTTGCATGGAGAAATATCCGGTAGAACATCCGGCAAAATCTGACCTTCCGGTTTCGTTTCCGGCTGTGACTTCATCTTTGGCCTTAGAACCATTTTATATTACTTTCAACTTTATATTACCTGTATAATTATTGATGCTTTTCATTGTTTTTAATTCTTTGAATTTTTTAAAGGTTTTTTTTTTATTAGTTTGTTAAGATAAATTAATTACAAACACGCCGATACGAAGTTAAGTCTTTGCGGTTATGATAAAATGCAGTAGTGAGATACAACTAGGATGTCTCCAAAAAATGTAGCAGTCAACCAATAGCATCAGCAAATAATGGTGCTCTCTTTTTGCAAAACTCATCTTTAGAGTCTGAAGGTGTAGTACATACTGTACACAATGGTCTTTATCCCATCTCATTTGGACGGCTCAGTCCAGAGATATACATTAATTAAATGAAAGGGCTTGAATTCCAAATTGGGCCAATTGGGATCTAATGAAAGGCACAAAGAAGGTGAATAAAGTGGCCCAAAGAGATTTTGACAGCCTTGACAAGCTTTTCATGTACCTTTTAAACAAAAAGTTCAAAATCACACGGAACAAAAAGTCTGTCAAGGGTGAAGAAACAGTCTATAATCTCAGGGCATTTTTTACCAAAAGAAAACGATTTAGTTTCTTCAGAAAAAAAATTGTTGTTTAAACTGTTATTTCTACATTATTTTGTTGGAGACACCCGGTTCTTGATTTTGTGTCGACATTTATTCCTGCGAATGTCATGGAATTGTTCATATTCCTTATATTCCTTATAGGTTTAGTGGAAGCCAGCACGTGTTACAACTCAACTATTCACGCCACGCCTGATGCCCATGACGTCACAGTCTTCAAGGGCGCGGAAACTATCGATTGTGAAGATGGTTTCGGCTGCTCGGTAAGTCACCAATAAAGGCTTTTTCTCTCTCTCTAAATATTGGTTTGTTTTGCAACTAATCGGTATTATTATTGTATTTTGTTTAAAAGCTGTTGTCTTTCAGGCATGCCACGGATGTGTGCGTGTGACAATCCACAATAGCAGCAAATTGTATGTTAAACCGGAGAAATTTCCCCAAGTGAAGACTTGTTCTTAATTTCTGACCCGAACTCCACTCACTCTAAATCTATCCAGAGATCAACTGACTTAAAATATAACCCTTTAACTTTTGGTTAAAAAAATGACAAATAGTGTGCGATACACGACGTGTACGACTTATTTGTCTGGTACGAATTACGGTGATAATTCAACCTTTATAGAACTGGAACTGAACGAAACGGAAGTTTTCATGGATTTTAATTCTCGTCCTGGATTTATTTTTCCTTGAACTTCAGAAAACTCTGATAACTAAAGCCGGGAAAACTCTAGGAGTGTCCCGAGGCTGCGGACTCTATGGCTGTCTGGGTAAATCCTGCTTTCTTCTTCACGGTCATCGGCTCTGCGTTTATTGCTGCAGTCATCCAAACTGCAACAGCGCCGGCGCTGTGACCTCTGAACTCGCGCTACTTGGTTTGTCATTGGTCGCCGGTTGGTTGATTAGAAAACATTAACGAAACCACGTGATCGTGGATAATTAGGACTCGACATTGGATTGGATGATTATGAACTAAAGATACTTCAAACTCTGAGTTTTCACGAGCGTGCGTTAGCCACCACACGCATGCAACTATTATCCCGCAGCTGTAGTGGATTGTTGTTGGAGACGTATCAAGCAGAAGAAGCCGAATCAGAAACTCAGCAAGTTTACTTAGGCTATGACAAGCGGAATCACGAATAACGCGTTGGCGCGGTGAACTATGACCTCTGAGGACAAGTCTCGTGATTGTCTGTACCATTGCAATGATTGGGAACAAAGTTGAAACTACAGGGTCCTTGAGAAAAACTTGCCTTGTGAGCACTAGGGATGATGTAATCTGCGAAGTGGGGGTGGGGGGGGGGGTGCGAGGGGTTGGTTAGGTAGCTTAACGTCGTCTTTCGCAGCTCAACACAGTATTTGCATCTCTTACAATATGGGTAAATTAAAGTTGACGTAATATGTTGGACATGCTACAATGGATAAAGCAAACGAAGAAGACGCATCGGCTGACGTCATGCGTCACATGGCCTATAACAGGCTGACTGGAGGCTCGATTGTGTCAGAGTTTCATTAAATTTCCCATACAGCAATAAGAATTGAATTATGTTGAATATAGTCAACAATAAGGGTTAAGGAATCATGATGTGCCTCTCATTGCCTGCACGATTTGCCTAAAAAGTTTTCATAATTAATTTAACCCTGAGGAGTCTTTGAGATTGTCCATTATCGACATGAATATGCAACAAGTAAAATATTAATGAGTTCGGATGCAAAAATAGACACCTGTGGCTTAATCACCATGGTAACGGGGATATGTTAATGCCATTTGATGAGGCCTAACATTAATTGGGTATGGGGCCTTCACTCGGGTTGGAAAATATTGCAGTCGTTGATTTGTTCTCAGTGTCCACAACCTGCCTTAATAAAAGACTTGTTCTTTCGTAGGAGAAAGGATCTATGCCATAAATGCGAACTCATATTATAGAAAAAAGAAGTAATTTATGAGGAGGACCTCATTTCAGAAGTAACTATTTTTGTCCATTAATATTATTATCTTTACTAACAACTCTTTATGCCTTTTGTAAAATACCAAGAAAAATGGATCTCTTTAAATTACCGCAACATGTTATATTATTTAAGTCTTGGATCCTAATGTTTGTAATAAATATGCACATATACTTGTATTCTTTGAGAAATTCGTCATTGTTGGATTTTTGTTGCTGTAAGCTTCTGGCTACCTTTTTTTTTGGGGGGGGGGGTTACATAAAATGTAGATAACCTGCAAAAACAAGAAAACAATAGTTTTTATATTTTATTCAATGCACACAATTAATGTACACATATATTTTAAGAAGTCAAACAGTGTTTTCACAGTCGTTACCATCTCGAAATAGCTGTCGTTTTGCACAAACAGACGAATTGTTTTATGGAAAATAGTATTCTATAAAACGGATAACACAAGTCGCAAATTTCATGTACCCACACAAATAATGTCTACAGTGTACTGTATTTGGTTACGAGTAGAAAATAGCAACTTGAAACGAGTCTAAGCGTTCCAGAATCCCAGTGACGTTTCCATAGATACCTGTTACCATAGCTACAATATTACAGATGTAATTATATTCAAATCAATATATTTGATTTAGTGTGTAATTGAGAACGCGCCGAGGCAATTATGGTGATTGACACGAGCGTTAAGAAAAACGAATAAAAAGTCAGATATTTCAATGAAATTCGCTGTTAAACAGGCATGCAACACTCTGACGTATCGCCGTTTGCGTTTGCTACCCTAATTCCGGGATCCGGCCTTGGATTCTGCCCGTTGCCTAATTACGACATGTCGTGTCAGACACAGAATAAACGCACATTGGTATAAATGGAGATGAAGCAGAGAAAATATGTGCCGCCCCTACAATCCCAATCACTAAGACATTCGTGTTTTTATAAATTGCTGTAGAACGAGATGAGAATAATAACTTGTTTCAGAATTCGGAACCCAAGGGCAAAACCAGGATACCTTCACATACGATTTAATTTCGAACGTGAAAAAAATGTGAGACATTAAATTATAATTAAAAAACCAGTGCGTGTGTCAATAAAATTATTTTATAGGCCTATCCAATACATTGTACTTTGAAATGACATTAATTTGTAACTGCTCTTTTTAGAGAATGATAACAACAAAAAATCAGCAACACTATTTTTACATTTCAGACAGCTGACTTTTGCAAATTAAATGATCTCGAAAGATAAAAATAAATGGCAATCGATATTGTTGTGAACAGTTCTATATATACGTGCATCATAAAAGGAACCGGAATTAAGTGCATTTCAACTGTAATTATTATTGGGAAAACCGTGCACATTTTCCCCGGTCAGGTTGATTTCAAGCGAATTTTCATATGAGCTGAAGAGTTTTACCCCAAAAGGGGAACTCGGTGCTTAAAATCCATCCAAATCGCTTTAAACCTCTCTTCTTCCTAACAGTTTGCAAACGAGAATGCAATATAAATGGCGGCCATTACAAGGACTATACTTAAGGTCATAGAGCATGCGCCGTTGCAGTATGACCCCACGCATTGGTAGCGACAAATATCGATGTTTACGCTGGTCAACATGTCGTCTTCGTTTACGGCACACGGGTCCAGTTCCAGGTCACTGTCGGTTACATTGTTAGGGGCACACGAACGAAGGATTAACTTCACACCCTCAGCAGATAGAACGGTCTTCTGCAAACCGAAAAAATAATATATATAATGAATAAGTGATTAAAAAAAACCACACAAATACTTTATATAATTGCCTCTGCTACGGAGGTTATAGTTTTACCGGCGCGCTCGGGTAGTATACACATGCTCTGGTGGCTAATTCGATCATAATCCGGTTAAGGTTCGTACTTCAGTTTAAACCACGCCTACTGCACATTAACTAGCACTGGAACCATTGGAACCGGAAGATAACGGAAAGTTTAACCTGAAGTTAACTTGAGTGTTAATCCAATGAGCGCTGGTAATCAGTGGGGCTACTAAAATGCGCGCGCGTGCAGCATGCGTGGGGCCGGGGGCGTGGCACTACCGCCAAAATGGCTTCTAATTTGTTCGGGGTTAATTGAATTACCTGGCATCCATTCGTGGTACATTCTAATTTGAGAACTTCTTCATCAAGGAAGGGGTCATTACAGACGGAGTTTGGGTCGATTTGTGTTCCGGTTTCATCCAGGGTATTACAAAAGTAACACGTGGCACCAGCTGACGTTGAACCTGCGACGAGCAGAAAACCAACGAAACATTTATACGGCTGCTTCAGAATTACTTGGCTACGACTCGCTATTACACTCGCCTCTATGGAAGAGGTCAAAGCCTCTTTGCATAGACGCGCAAAAGCCATTTTTCCTTCTTTAGAAAGATTTTTCGAAATCTAGGCTTTGTCTCAAACTTCGGCTGCATCCTGGTGTGAGAAACATTGGAATTAACTATGACTTATTGCTTAATTCACCAAGCAAACCTTTAAATCCTATCTCAGAAAATATAACCATTCTTTTACAGGATTGTTTACAAGATTTTTCTATACTTACTGATACGCAGAATGTTAAGCATCAGTACAGCCAATAAAAACCCCATCTCTACACTATGCAAAGAGAACCTGTCGAAAAAAGGTGAAATAAATTGATTAATTTTCTTGTGAGTTACAAAATTTATCGTTGGAAAAAGATCAACGCAGCAAACAATTGCCAAGTTCAATTATTGTTGCTTCATAACGGCCGAGACGGGGTAAAACAAGAAATCGTAAAGTAAAAATACGAACAAAAATGTTCAGCTTTTTGATTTTTCTTTTTGGTTGCCAATGTCATACTTGGGTGCTCTTTCCAATATTTGGTGAGTGTTGCAATGTCATTGCCTTATGAGGCTATTAAAATATACAGTATATTGCAATATACATTTTTGAAGATTTTTAAATAATATATTGGTCAGTGTGTCATTTCAAAATTGGCGGCGTGTCTTTAGAGATGTCATTTTGGTTTTTAATTAACACTACAGAATTAACACTAAGAATCGGCCGAATGCTCTCAGAACTATCATCACCACTGTTACAAAATTTGGGCCTACCTTTTCTTGCAAACTTCCCCGACTTTTAGCCTTGTGTCCCCTTGGATGTTGTCCCAAGCACAAGCAGCAAGCAAGTGATCGCAGGCAACAAAAGAAAAACTGACCACAAACAATCACTTAATGAAAAACAATGGAGCAGAAGCAATTGGACGGAGCAGTGGCAAACGACAAAAAGTCATTACAATATTTCTGTTTGGGAGCAGGTATTAAGTTTAAAACTCGATGAGAAGCTATCTGGTGTTACAAAACTATCATGACAATGAATACTTTATTCCAAGGCGATGGCTGTTTTCTAATTTTCCGAACAGGTCTTTTTAAGCTACATACTTTAAACAATTAATTTCCAAGGAAAATAATGCAGTGTGTGCATTTTAGGCATCTTTTGGGCCCAGCAAACGTTTTATTTTAATGATTGCAGTAACGATGGAACTGTCCTCTCCTAGAAATTAAACGAAAGGGTGAAAATTGAAATAGATAATTGCAATTGTTATTAACAATTGCAATTGCGGGCATCTCAATTACTTCAATTGTCTTCAGTTATGTAGTGAGGCAAATGTTTTTCCTCATTACATTCGACACACAACAGATTCAAATTGACACGGTGATGCACATCTCGATCTTGCAGGTCCTTCTTTTAATAAAGATATACGTGTAACCATTACAAGTAGCTTTGGTTTGATGCAACGCAAAATATACAGGTATAAAATCAGATACAGTTTATGGAAAGGAAAGTTGTTGCTTTTCCTAATTTATAAAAAGAAATGTAAAACACAGAGACCCAGTGGAACCTTTGCACTGTTTAGAAGGAAACCCAGACGAAATTCAGACAGTCGATAATATTTTTTGATGACAGCCCTGAAGTATATTTGACTGAAACCTTTCCTGCTCAAAAAATAATAATTCAATAAGAACAATAAAACATTAAGAGTAAATATGCTGCTAAAAAACAAACGATACAAGTGGCCCACTTTTGCACAGCAATACATTGATGCTGGAGTTTTTACAAGAACAAAAGCAACCAAAAACACGGGATTCTTAGCTGTTACCTGGTCCACGCTTAGCAATTATCTACTGATGGGATCGATTTGGCATCCTGTTATTTTACGGCCATTATTGGGACACAATCTGCCCTTGCATTTTTTGGGGGAAGCTATTCAGGAATTCCAGAATGCTTTGGCATATACGAGTAACAAAATAATAAAATATCAAATCGAAGAAAATGTCCACTATAGAACTAGGTCTTACGTTACATACCAATAACATATACAGAAGGCTCTAGTGGTAAAAAACAAAAGACCATAAATATATGATAAAAAAAAGGACCATAATAATTTGTATACAAAATATAGAGTGTCTGCTTCTAGAAAAATACAATTATACTCGTGTTCAGAATTAAAGTATAAGAATACACCGCAAAATATTTATATTTTTTAAACAAAAGCAAATTATTTACAGCCTTATAGGCTTCAGTTTATTTATAGGCTTCAGTTTATTAACATTGTTGGTTCCGTTTGTGAAGATGATGCTTAATTACGCATGTCACATCATCATGGAAACCAGCATTAATATCGGGGAGAGAAACATGATGGGAAGGTTAAAGGTCATTGCGCCTGCGCTGTTGCATCTGTTTTCAGTACAGCAGTAATTACACGTCTCCCCAGTACACTTTTCACTGCTGCACTCCTGTTCCGTTGAGCATCCTCTCATTATCGTCTCTATGTCGTTCGTCATCGTAACGGATTTCTGGTTAAAAAAAATCATAATTAATAAATGCATGGCCGGTAAATTATTGTGTGGATGCAAAGCAATGAGCAATCGGCGGTCCGTAACTTCGCCCTCAACTGTCAAAAAAGAAGCAGCAAAACATAGTACACCGTTCACAGTGGGCCGCTAGTTATGGTCATGTGTTTTTTCCGGGGGGTTTGGGGTAATTTTATTTCAAAAACGTCCCATTATGCTGAGGAAACTGTGCGCGTACTGCTTTGCGCGCGTATATTAAGGCTCGAAGCACGACTAATGTACTCTGGTTTCCTGACCCATTGTCATTTGGACATAATATCTTTAAGGGGCGGGCAACAGTCTGGACTAAGTAAAGTTTTAGCGTCTTTACGAAACGTAAACGTCAGGCGTCGTCAGCAATGCGTTCGAATCATGTTTCTCCCAGTGGTCTTCCCAACTCTCCCTTTCATACCGTTGAGGGGGTACTTGTACTTATGCAGGGAGCCCATTATGGGGGAAAAATCGGAAATGGTCCGAAATTGCCGGTGCCATGCCGATTTGCATTGCATGCCCTCTCTTGAGCATGCTGTGGGCCATGAACTTGAGGGTTTTGTAAAAAAAAAATGGGTGGAAACCGTGCGGACTTTGGACTTTTTTGCAGTTCTGTGTAATTTGGAATTTGGACTCTAACTCTACTTCTGCTTTGCAATGGAGTGTAAAGTGTTTTTCAAAATGGCGATGGGCTTCAGGGACTATTTTCAGGATCATCTCATCTTGGAAATTTCTCTAAAAAGTCATTTGTTGACCCCGAAAAAAATGAAGAAAAAAGAAAAGATGATGAAATTTTATTTTTTATGTGTGTCTCGAACACCTTTGAGAGAGAGTGAGTATTTTTTTTGAATTTTTTGAAGTGGGAGCATTTACCATTGGGGTCAATGGAAGTTTATTTAATGGTCTGCTACCTGTAGATCACATATTACCCATCTTACCAAGCAACCTGTGGAGCCAATGCAGTTTTTGACTGAGATCGCTTCAGGCAGAGTGAATGGGTCTTTGCATGAAGCCATCCCATCGGTTGCTGACGACCACGTACACCAGTAGCATTCCAATGCCGCTACGATACCTTAAGTCCAAATAAAAAAAAGGGGGATCGAGAATAAAATCTGAGGTTGAAGTGATGGCGGGGGGGGGGGGGGGGTAAAACATCCAAATTTACAACACTGTTGTTTAATCTTCACCCTGCTGGCATCTTACGGGTGCCATAGGGGTAACCAGGAAGCGGGGTCGTGGGCGGGAATAAGACGATGCAACTCTGTAATTAAAAAACCTCACATTTCTTCAGTAGTTTCTTCCATCAATTTTCTTTGTTTACAGCAACTTGATTTCATTACTATAGAAAGAATTAAATCCAATTTATAAATTGAACAGATGATAATGTTTCAGTTCCTATTGCTGTAACACGACTTTTCTTTACTCATTTACCGATTAAGATCAGGAGAGTTGCAAGAATGAGAAACAACTTAATCTTCATAGTCGTATCGGGATGTCTTATAGCTGTGTTTGATTTCTGTGAAAAAAAAGAAAACAAAATCGGCACAGTTTTGAACGAATTTGCTAAAATAGCAGGGATTTCCATAAGGTTATTGTATAATGAAACCATTGTTATGGGTACATCCCCTCGACAAAAGTGACAAACTCTGTTTGCCATAAAAAGAAAACCCTGCCAAATCAGACCAAATCCCTCAGTAGTCAGAACAAGGGCCTCAGTGAAATAAAGCATTGAAGAGCTAAGTTCACTGAGCTGAAACGAAGATCTAGTCGCAAGTGACATCACTCGATCGAGACCATCTTAAACCATTTTCCAAAGCACGTCTACGTCTCTGGTTCATCTTATCTATATCTCCAGTTCTGTAATCCTTTTAGATGCATTTTTCTGTCTGAACCCGATTAAAATACTAAATTGTGAGAAAAAAGTAATTTCATGTTCCTGATGTAGAGCATATGATCCGAGGTTCCCATGGTCAGGGGGCTATCAACGCCAAGTCGTAATGAAGGTGAGATTTGGAAAAAGGTCTCAAATCGTCTTTCATGGATTACTATTCTGAGTTTTGCGCCCTAACTTGTTTCATTCGATCCTTAGTGAATATCATCATAAAAAGCGGCGACCAGCAATTAATTATGATGACAATAGCTGCGCTGAGTGGACCACTAAACATAGTACATGTACTGTCATGTTCACAGTCACAACAGCTGTTGATTTTGAGCACTGCGAAATCAAGTTCAAGTTTGAATGTGGTATTTTTTTTTAAAAAGAAACCAGCCTCAACAAACTTTCATTTTGTTCACTGAATCAAACCAAACCCACAAGAGCGGCATTTATTTTATCATCTTCCTGTCAACACCTCTCTCCGAACGCAGGGGGTCTGGGGTCAACGTCTAAACTTGTCACTGAGACCATGGAGAAATAAGACGATGTATCTGACCGCGGTGTCTTGTAGAACATGAAAAATGTGCTCACGTACAGTAAACAGACCAACTTGAACATTACGACCTTTGAACTGATCCGGTAAACAGTACCTAGTGTTATCGAGTATAGATCACAAACCGCTGCAGTGTCACCCGTTGGAAGTTATAATAGATTTTATACATGCCTACACAATATAGGCCTAGCCTACATTACGTAATGCAATAATCTTCTCCATTGACAAAAGTTGTGCAAAACGATATTAAACTGATTTTGATAATAACCATCATGGCACAGCACCAATTTTACCTTACACTGAGCTGCAGGACGTAACCTTAACGAGAGTTTTGAGAAGTTGCGTCAAGTTTAAATCTCACAAATGAGGATTATTGTGGCTACTATGCACGTACAGTGTCACACAGTACGTGTACAATGCGTGTATATTATTCGGAACAACCTGCAACCAAAAATAGCCTGAATGTTCACTGCATGGTTGCTTTCGCACAATGGCGGTTCAATAAATCTCTTCAAAGGGAAAGCCAAGGTTTTGTAAAGGTCGAGGTGGAACTGTGTTCAACGGCAAGTTCACATGCGACAATTCGTTCTAACCGATACCGGTACGCGAAAGGGCGCCCGGAACTTTAACATCCGACTGCGCAAGCGCAGATCCTAAACGTTTGCACCAGGCTTTTAGTTTCTTTTCACTTTTTATCGTTCAGCATAAAAAAATCAGCACAAAAAATTGTTCTGTCGGTAAGCTATTAGATTTCCTGCAGTTACAATTTTGAGTAATGGAAAGTGGATGTTCTGATGACATCACGTTATGATGCTTTTATCGGCTGGGACTGAAGCAAAATATTTAGATGGAAACGCGCTGCCTATATCCCTTGACCAATAGAAAAGGACATTATTGCCAGTGCGGCTCAGTATAGCGGAACTAGAGAGGGGTTGGGATTGCAACCCCTGTTCAGCAGCTTATATATGGAATGTCAAAGTTCCTAAATTTATTCTCAAATAGCCATAGAATACAAGAGAAACCATCGTAGTTTTCAAAATTTTTCCCGGGGCAAGCCCCCAACCTACTAACAGGGCATGGCTTCAGCACGCCTTCAACCCCCCCCCGCCCCCCCCCCCCGTCTCCTGAATGCCAGATGCGCACCCGAGGCTATATTATTTAGCGAATTTCCATGGGAAAGGAGCGAGTTGCGACGGTCCCTAAAACCTGGACACAACATGCTTCCATCTGTTATACATGTATTTTCTATGAGTATTGATGCATTGTCGAAAACAACGCAATTTGTTATTGCCTCTCTGATCTGATCACGTTGAGGCTTCGACTTGAGGTTGTGTTTGTAATTATGTGTGTGGGTTCAACAGTGCGCCTGGTACTGCGCCCTCAATAATCATCTCTCAAAATTCCAGGCTTCTGTGAGGGCGCAATCAACAGAGTTCAGGGTGCTGCCCAATAATATCATTCCCACAGGTGTTCAGGCTGCACAGAAATATTTATAACATGTCGTGTTTCAGGTTTCTTTCAGTTTTGGTGGGTTGACCGACAGGGCGAGTCAAAAAGAAAGTGGCCTGGATTAATGATTCAACCCGCCCCCAAAGCAATTACGTTTAATGCACAATGAAGTATGCATGCATGGATTTTTTCAAACCTAATTAATGAAATTGATCCATGCTATCAGAAATGATGCATAACATTCTAAAAGAAGAAGCCATTTTACTGGCCATGGAATGCTATTTGAAATGATGCATAACATACTAAAAAGAAGAAGCCATTTTACTGGCCATGAAATGCCATTTTGAAGCTATTCAGCTAAGTGAGAACCACATATTACACATAGGCAATAATTTGAGTAAATTTAGACTGAAACTTTATTTTTACTGTCATACTTTGTATTTTGTATGTGAGGAACAAATCTAGTTTCTTTTTTCTGAATTGATGATGGTGATTTTGACTCTTTTCCTTTCCAAGTATGCCTTCATTCATGGACAAAAACTGCATTGATGCGCATATAATCAGTATATGACCATAGTAGGAAGCCGAATTTTCTGATATTTGTATTAAGATATCAATAACGTATGAATTGACAATGCAGTTACGTGACATTTTCACAGTTACTAGTCAATAGTATTTTATTCGTATTTACAGTGAGCCAATTTTTTTTAAATGTTTTTTTTTTAGCTCAGCCATTTCTTTTTTTTGACACGCACTGTAACCATGGTAACCTGATACCGATCCATTGTGTTCAATCGAGACTATAGTTCAATATTGTAACCGCTCGATTTCTATCGTGTTGTTTATTCCATTAATATAATGCACCTCATCAATTGAACGTGATTAATCTGCTATCATGTAAGAAATGCGTCAACGCAGCTTGTGAAATATCGTCCAGTTACATGATATACAAAAAGACACGGAACGCGTGTCTTTTTTTTTACACGCACTGTAACCATGGTAACCTGATAAAGTGATACTCATTCCATTTTGTTCAATCGAGACTATAGTTCAATGTCGTAACCGCTCGATTTCTATCGTGTCGTTTATTCCATTAATATAATGCACCTCATCAATTGAACGATAATTAACCTGGTATCATGTAAGAAATGCGTCAACGCAGCTTGTGAAATATCGTCCAGTTACATGATATACAAAAAGACACGGAACGCGCAAAAATGGAGACAAACAAAACTTAACGTACACAATTCAATAGGGTTGTCGAAGGGGCGTGGCTAACTCGCAAAAGGCGATAGGTCAGTTAAACAGGTAAGTATAATTTGTATGGCTAACTCTTCATTCAACAATAGGAATGCCATTTTGCTTATGCAATTGTTCTGAATTCCCTTTGTTTTATTTCCCTTTCTTGTTTTCAACGACGCTATCATGCGGTTGGAAACGACGCTATATGGCGGTTGTCATATAACGTCGTTTCGAAGGACGCCGTGTTTGTCGCCAAGGAGACGGCTTTTTCCTAATAGTAGAAACGCTCTCTAAATATAGCTCCTGGTTGCCCTAATGATCAATACAAATTACTTCTGGGCTGCCAGTGATCATGCTTATAATAAGTCGATTCAGGGGCGGTCTGTCCCGCCAAACTAGAGCAAGAGATATCACCAGCCAATCAGAGGCCAGTCAACTCTGGCTGATTTGCATAGTTGAAGTCGCGTCGGGGAGCCATTGGTTGTTACGAAGCAACCATGTCACATGACCAGCACGCGAAGAGAAGAAGCGCGCCACTGCGCGCCCCTCAATCCTCACTCCCTGATTGCCTCTCCATCAGCTAACAGGTCGAAACGATTCGTCTAGCAAACAACCAGCGACTGACTGTAAACAGACTGGTAAGTTGTGCCCATCACTTTACTCACCTCAAGTTTGTCAAACAGGCATTTGAAGATACATATCTCCTGCTCTTCAAAACGTGGAAATTGTTTTTTGTCCTTTAAGGAAAATTAAATTTATGTTTGTTGTTGTAACGAAAAAAACTATACTTTATTCCGATTTTTGGACGTCTGCAACCTTCTGAAAAAGAAATTTCGTTTGGCACAAAAACCATGGCGGAACGAACCCACCCTGCAAGAGCCGAATTACTGCCTGGCAGCCAATTAGTCGATTTTTGTGAAGAAATGATTCGAGGATTAAACGTCCGAGGATTTTTCCATTCGATCTTTCATTCTAAAGTGAACAATTTCATATTCTTGGGAAAAAAACTTTCCTTGAAATAATTACGAGAAGCAAAAGTGAAAATTATTTCGTAGCCTTCGTGGTCAACTTAAAACTTGAACGTAAAACCACTAGTCTGCCATCCAATGAGTCGATTTTGTGGAGAAATTGTTTAAAAAACTTAACGTCGGTGGACTTTTTCGTTCGATGTCTCATTCAAAAGTGAAAAAAAAACTGTTATGCTTTTTGGGGGAAAAATTCCCTCAGAATAATTAGAGGCAAAAGTGAAATGTATCCCTCAGCCTGGGTGGTCAACCTAAAGCGCGAACGTAAAACCATCGCCTCCTGGTATACAATCGTGGATGAAAGCGAGAAGAGAAATGATCGAAATACTTTGAACCTAACACCGTGGTTTGCCTAATTCAGTGAGAAAGCTGTTTTAGGAATTATTAAGAGAGGCACTGAAATTAAAACTGCTGTTCTGAATAGGAAAGTGATTAGACGCCTTTGTTACGCGTGTGCACTTGTTATAACTTTCGTTTTGAGAAGGTACAGCAAATATGCACAATTTGAAACCTTTCTCCATGGTAACCACAAGTTCTAAGACACCTGATCTGTGGTTTCTGATCCCACTGGTCGTGACCTTCGGGGGCTCTTTTTGTGTTGCTTCCACTTTCTATCTCGGACAAAAGTTGCTCGCAAACCATGGCATATTTCAGTGTATAAGGTGACAAACAGTTTCAATTTGAGTTGTGTGAAATCCATTCAGCCCAAAATGCACTTGCGACACTAAAAGCTGGAGTATAAACGAGTATTTAGCTTTGGTTGTAACCTAACCGAATCTCGCACACAGTGTAACGAATTACCTTCCAATTTTGTGAGGCATTTCAACAAATACAAGTCCTGATTTCTATTAGTTTACATTTATTTCTATGAGTATAAATTTATCATCTGACTAGGCCTACTTAAAAGAATGATGTGTAATGTTCCAAGGGATTTTAGCAGGCACATTAATAGAGTATTCAACCTGTGTCAAATGCTTGTGAAAATGTGAGAATTATTTTTCCGACAAGGATAGGGCATAGGCCTATACAAAGAAATGTAACTTGATATAATATTGAGATAGCCTTCCAAGGTCTTGTGCTGTATACGAATAATAATCCATTGGTATATGGTCTCTATGATCTAACACCTCTCAGTGTTTACTTTGAAAAGCGTCAAGAAATTGATAATTATAGTGTTTTGCAAAAGAATGCTAATTTGGAATTTAGGCATGAATCTTCTGTTACAATTTTTGTCTATTAATTTTCCTAAGGACTTTCATGCTTTCTTGCAACGTATTCTGACAATAGCCCAGAAGGAGATATCGATCAGCTTCTACATGTTATTGCAATATTATAATTATAATTGTTATTTATTGTCAATCACTATAAGGCCACAAAAAAAGTCTCCGGTTTCTGGTATGGAGCTTGCCCAAAAAGTGGTGCGGCGACGCGGCTTTTTTTTTTTTACCTGATTTTTTTGCTTCAAATGTCGGCTGATGACTGCAAATGGTGCCCGACTAAAATTAGTGCAAATATATGGGAGTCCAGAGAGGCCACATAAAGCTTATTCTCGACCATAACCCAATCTAAAAACACGTTAAAATTGTGCAGCAGCAGGATTCCAGTCAAACTAGTGAGTTTGATGGTTTTGAGACATCATCTTTCATTGAAAAAAAAAACTTTTTCATTTTGCCGACGCGCATGGCTACGGCGACGCGCGCGCATACCAGAAACCGGAGACTTTTTTGGGGGGCCTAAAGACTTCGTTAAAAGGAATATGATAATAAGCGATGCGCACAGCAACAATTGACGTTTTTCATATTTTACACAATCACAAAATTACACAATTATAGGCCTACCAACGAAAGTGACGATACGTTCTCGGTTCGAAATGCTTGAACAAAACAGAAACAATTCTCTACCCATCATGTTTCGAATTTTCATTTTATTTGGTAAGCGGTTTTTTTTTCAAACCCCCCCCCCATTTTTTTCTCATGCAAGCACAGCAAAACAGTTAACAAATGTTTATTGGAATGTTTAGATTATTAGACAAATCTAGTCGGAACTGATACACATGAACGACTGCTTTTCGTGGTATAAATTGTTGGGGACTTTTAACCAAAATATTCTCTGTCTGTTATGTTATGAAGCGTTGTTTTTTGGAGGTCTTATTCTCTGTCCTTTACATTCCAATAAACGAATTCGGTTGCTTATCAAAAAAAACGTTTTTAATTTTTCCTTTTGTTTTTCAAAAGAAATTTGACCACGCCCAGTCCAGTGTTAAACCAAGTCAGGATGAAGGTTGCCCTGTGTGCCTTGCTGTTCCTAGGTGTCCTTGGTGAGTTATCATAATGCCAAATGAACCCCAGTATTTTGGTAAATACTTCGCAAAATTAAAAGAAAACCCGAAAACTGACAAGATTCTTCTGTACCCGGGCAATAGAGTGTCTGTTAACAGACAAGAAACTCGAGCTTTGTTTGAAACTGAGTTGTTTCTTGTCTTTAATTAATTTCTGATTTCTGAAAAACAGAAGACAATTTAATAGAAATCCCTCAAATAGCAGAATATGTTTGGATTATAAAAAGGCTAAGTTTGATTAACTGTTTATCCGATGCATGTCCCAAAATGAATTTGATTTTAATCAGTCTGGATTGTTTTGTTGCAAATAAACATAAATGTATGGCATAAGTCTACGTCTTTCTTTCTTTTCATATTGCAAAAACAAAACGATATAGTTTATTTATATTTTTGTATTAAAAAAGACATGAAAAAACACTTTTCTAACTTTTTGACTCGCCTTTTATGCAGGTACTACCTTGGCTCTAGAATGCTACTCATGTTCCTACAGTAACATCCTTGGCGTGACTGGCGACAAGAATTGTGCCGACCCGTTCACAGCAACTGGCATCAGTAAGAGCACCTGCAGCGGAAAATGCTGGGTAAGCACACATTTTAACCTCCAAATTAAAAATTGTCTATAGAGCTTCAAGTTCAGTCTTTGTTTTCGGCAATTACAATTATGTGATGAAATGCTTAAAGTAGTCATAGCCGTACGTATCTCAGCAAGCCCGTTTCGGATATGGCCTTTTCTTTTCGACTTATAGGCTTGTCCGGGTTGTTATGGCATTGGCATATTTGTTTGTGGTAGGTACCATGTTTTACACTTAATCTCCGGACGATGCATAGGTCAGAAACCAGCTTTCAGTTGTTGACTGATCCCGAAGCCTCTTTGACTCATTCTTAACAATTGTACTTGACGGACTGTGAACCGGACTGTGTCCAAACCCACCTTGTCTGGCGTGTATTGATTGATAAACTGCTTGCGATCACCTACGAAATATTGGCCCATTTATCACTTTCTCCATACCAGAGGGTCTCAAAGCGTTTTACAAACTATTACCCCTGTTCATCAGGCCATGAGAACATTTTTGCAGCCGGTCAAGATCTCTACCTTCACAGTTAACCATTTTACTGCTGTGTGATTCAAGTGTCTTGCTCCAACACACAATCACCATGTTAATTCCGGGCAGGGTTCGAACCCACATACCACGGCACGTGGGTCGAACGCCGTAACCATGGGACACAGTGCTATATCAATGTGACACAGCGTTTCAATTTTCAAGGGAATTTCCTCATTCTAAGGAAATTTGTACGTTCGAAGGATTTCTAAGGAAATGAAAAAAGGGAAAGTTTAAGGAAATCCCTTAGGTCTAAACAAAGTCTAGAAAATTATTAAATTCTGAGCAAATTTTACAATGTTCTCCAAAATTAGTTGTTATATTTATTATTCGGTCAGTTTTAGATTGACTTGAAAAAATACTAGTAGAATAAAACTTGCTGTGCTTGCGCACAAATTGAATTCTTCAAAAGAGGCTGGATAAGGATAAGGATTGTGGAAGCTCTGGTGTTATAGGTCACAAATTAACCTCTTTAGTTCACTAGCTTAGATAACTCTTTACATTATTTTTGGGTCTCTCTTTGCAGAAAACCATCTCTAAGAACGACGGTGAGACGATCAGCGTCACTCGTGCCTGTACGGCCGCGTGCGTTGCCGCCGACTGCCAATCTGCCCTCGGTGTCGAAGTCTGCGCAACATGCTGCGAGGGTGACCTTTGCAACGGCGCAGGCCCAGTGACCTTCAGCCTGGTTGCCATGGTTTCTATGGTGGCCTCAGCTTGGGCATTTTCCCAGTAGAGTGGCTTTTCGAGGCCACCACAGGCATCTCTGAACCGATACTAAAATCGTTATTTTGCAATAATGTCGAGAGTGCCTTTTCCTAACACAAATTCTAAATGTTTTAATTGGTTGAATGTGTGCGTAATGAAGTAGCTTGGCCGAGGGGTGCCTTTCGCGTACAGATTATTTGGGTCAAAACGTACACCTGGAGAACATATTGATTTACAATTCACTTGAGTTACGTACAAAGTACCAAAGACCATTCAGACGGTGCCAGAGTATTTCAGTGACTATAGCACCCTCTATTCAAATGTAGTTTTAAAGCGAGGCGATAGAATTGTAGGTCGATATGTTTTCTGACGAATTTCTCCGGAATCTTGTCCATGACCTATTTGGCATCAGTTAGTCCAAAGAGTATCCCAAATGACGCTTTTTAACAGTGTTTTTTTTGTCATGTTTGGTACATGTACTTTTGTATGGAGACTGCCTTTTTTGTAATACATGTATGGCAGCAAATTTTCGAATTCCTTGGAGTCGGTATTTTTGGCCTTTCCCGTGTAGTATAATAAAACGATAAACAAGTGCCTTTATTAAAACCATGTGCTTTCATTGCACCTGTATTTGTGTGCAAGGGGCTGTATTTAATGAGTCAAATTCATTCAAACTCGTTCTATGTAAACCAGCAATGTTTCTCATTATAAATGCACTCACGTACTCCCAAATCGGAGTGAACTGGCTACTTCAATGGAAGTATAGGGAAAACGCTGAAGAGTGAATTTATCTTATGCCGAATGGATGAATTTCCACTACACACAAGTTTGTTTTCATGCAATTTCCATCAATCCTAAAACCAGAATGTTTTATTTTCACTTTAAATCGTCTGTTCTCGAATCTTTAAGTTGTCGATAAGGTGAAATTTCCATTCTTTCTTTGGAAATAAGAGGGTACGTCGAAGAGACTTGCAAGCATTTGCTCTATCTGGTGTAAACAAGCAAAATAAATGTGTAAGAGCTAGTTTAAAAAGTATTAACTGAAATGACATTGTTCAATTCTTAAATCCCCTCCACTTAAAAAAGACCCTGTCATATTCGTGTTTAATTAAACAGGCAGAAAAAATTGAGTCAATTAAGTTAAATAAACCTTGAGACACGGATGATTAAGAAGACCCTAAGACAATCATCTGTTAATGACTGTTTAAATATTAACCGCTGCTACATCAAACTATAGCTACTGCCATGAAGCATGAGCACCGATAAAAAATTTTAAAAAATACTCGCTTTCCAAACAAACAGCTTTTTGATTAATTTAAGCCGTCTGTTGAATAATTGGCTATCTTCAGAGGCAACACCGTATGACACCAGCGGTCAAGGTACACCTCCCAGTCCATTAAAGCGGATGACATGCTTGAGGCAGCCCTCCTATATTAAATAATTTATACTATCGATTGACCTGGACGCGTGGATGGTTTATTAGACAGCGACCTTGGTCAAAAGAGAGAGCTTTACAAGCACCGCATAAAATGATATATATTAAATTTACTGTAACCGCGACCACCTCTCAACGCTTTTCTGAAGCTCACAAAGAAAATTTCTGAACCGTTTTGAAACAAGTCAACATTTTACCCAATTTAAATATGCAAGGTTTAACCCTTGCAATTTTATTTTCAAATTTTGGCAAAAGAATGAAGTTGCCCGAAACTTGCAAGAAACAAGCCCAAGTGTCCCTAAAACACCTCTCCATATATACATTGGATAGACGTTTCATTTAAAGGGCAAAATGCATCAAAATAATTATTAAGAAATTGCATTTTTATCAAATTTTGGTAAATTTGACATTTCTGGATCGTTTAAAATTAAAAGGGGTTAACCTTAGATTTCCATCAAAATTGGGCAAAATTTGACATTTCTGGGAAACTTTAAACTGTAAGGGGTTAACGTCTTGCATTTTCACTCACAATTGGGCAAAATTTGACTTGTCTGGATAGTTTAAAACTATAAGGGGTTAACCTTGCATTTTCATCAAAATTAGTCACAATTTGACCTTTCTTGAACGTTCAAATTGTAAGGGGTTAACCTTGCATTTTCATCAAAATTTGGCAAAATTTGACTTTTCCGGAAAGTTTAAAATTGTAAGGGGTTAACCTTGCATTTTCATCAAAATTGGGAAAAATTTGACTTTTTTGGATAGTTTAAATTGTAAAGGGTTAACCTTGCATTTTCATTAAAATTGGGCAAAATTTGTCATTTCTGGGAAATTTTAAATTGTAAGGGGTTAACCTTGCATTTTCATCAAACTTTGGCACAATTGGACTTTTCTGGATAGTTTAATATTGTAAGGGGGTTCACCTTGCATTTTCATCAAAATTGGGCAAAATTTGACTTTTCTGGATAGTTTAATATTGTAAGGGGTTAACCTTGCATTTTCATCAAAAATGGGCAAAATTTGACTTTTCTGGATAGTTTAAAATTGTAAGGGGTTAACCTTGCATTTTCATCAAAATAGGGCAAATTTGGTCTTTTCTGGGAAATTTTAAATTGTAAGGGGTTAACCTTGCATTTTCATCAAAATTGGGCAAAAATTGACTTTCCTGGATAGTTTAAAATTGTAAGGGGTTAACCTTGCATTTTCATCAAAATTGGGCAAATTTGGTCTTTTCTTGAATGTTTCAAATTGTAAGGGGTTAGCCTTGCATTTTCACTCACAATTGGGCAAAAATTGACTTTGTGGATAGTTTGAAATTGTAAGGGGTTAACCTTGCATTTTCATCAAAATTGGGCAATGTTTGACTTTTCTGGATAGTTTTAAATTGTAAGGGGTTAACCTTGCATTTTCATCAAAAATGGGCAAAATTTGACTTTTCTGGATAGTTTAAAATTGTTAGGGGTTAACCTTGAATTTTCATCAAAATTGGGAAAATTTTGTCTTTTCTGGGAAATTTTAAATTGTAAGGGGTTAACCTTGCACTTCCATCAAAATTGGGCAAAATTGGACTTTTCTGGAATGTTTAAAATTGTAAGGGGTTAACTTGCGTTTTCATCAAAATTGGGCAAATTTGGTCTTTTATGGGAAATTTTAAATTGTAAGGGGTTAACCTTGCATTTTCATCAAAATTGGGCAAATTTGTCATTTCTGGGAAATTTTAAATTGTAAGGGGTTAACCTTGCATTTTCACTCACAATTGGGCAAAATTTGACTTTTCTGGATAGTTTGAAATTGTAAGGGGTTAACCTTGCATTTTCATCAAAAATGGGAAAATTTGTCATTTCTGGGAATTTTCAATTTGTAAGGGGTTAACCTTGCATTTTCATCAAAATTGGGCAATATTTGACTTTTCTGGATAGTTTAAAATTGTAAGGGGTTAACCTTGCATTTTCATCAAAATTGGGCAAATTTGGTCATTTCTGGATACTTTCAAATTGTAAGGGGTTAACCTTGCATTTTCATCAAAATTGGGCAAAATTTGACTTTTCTGGATAGTTTAAAATTGTAAGGGGTTAACCTTGCATTTTCATCAAAATTGGACAATATTGGACTTCTCTGGATAGTTTAAAATTGTAAGGGGTTAACCTTGCATTTTCATCAAAAATTGGCAAAATTTGACTTTTCTGGATAGTTTAAAATTGTAAGGGGTTAACCTTGCATTTTCATCAAAATAGGGCAAATTTGATCTTTTCTGGGAAATTCTAAATTGTAAGGGGTTAACCTTGCATTTTCATAAAAATTTATTAAAATTTAACTTTTCTGGGAATTTTCAAATTGTAGTAAGGGGTTAACCTTGTATTTTCATCAAAATTAGGCAAAATTTGACATTTCTGGATAGTTTTAATAAATAGGGGTTCATTGCATTTTCATCAAAATTAGGCACAATTTGAATTCTCTTGAACGTTTAAAATTGTAAGGGGTTAACCTTGCATTTTCATCAAATTTGGGCAAAATTTGACTTTTCTGGATAGTTTGAAATTGTAAGGGGTTAACCTTCCATTTTCATCAAAAATGGGCAAAATTTGACTTTTCTGGATAGTTTAAAATTGTAAGGGGTTCACCTTGCATTTTCATCAAAATAGGGCAAATTTGGTCTTTTCTGGGAAATTTTAAATTGTAAGGGGTTAACCTCGCATTTTCACTCACAATTGGGCAAAATTTGACTTTTCTGGATAGTTTAAAATTGTAAGGGGTTAACCTTGCATTTTCATCAAAATTGGGCAAATTTGGTCTTTTCTGGAATGTTTCAAATTGTAAGGGGTTAGCCTTGCATTTTCACTCACAATTGGGCAAAATTTGACTTTGTGGATAGTTTAAAATTGTAAGGGGTTAACCTTGCATTTTCATCAAAATTGGGCAATGTTTGACTTTTCTGGATAGTTTTAAATTGTAAGGGGTTAACCTTGCATTTTCATCAAAAATGGGCAAAATTTGACTTTTCTGGATAGTTTAAAATTGTTAGGGGTTAACCTTGAATTTTCATCAAAATTGGGCAAATTTGGTCTTTTATGGGAAATTTTAAATTGTAAGGGGTTAACCTTGCATTTTCATCAAAATTGGGCAAAATTTGACTTTTCTGGATAGTTTAAAATTGTAAGGGGTTAACCTTGCATTTTCATCAAAATTGGACAATATTGGACTTCTCTGGATAGTTTAAAATTGTAAGGGGTTAACCTTGCATTTTCATCAAAATTTATTAAAATTTAACTTTTCTGGGAATTTTCAAATTGTAGTAAGGGGTTAACCTTGTATTTTCATCAAAATTAGGCAAAATTTGACATTTCTGGATAGTTTA